>OZ020280.1:12743329-13233357 GCA_963971205.1 Aethes cnicana
TCAGCTTCTCATTTCTTTGCAATAAATGATAGATTTGTAAATATATTTATTAGACACATGAAAAATACGATAGACTAAACTTAAGTTATCAAATAAAACTTACATAAAAAAGTGCTTACAATAAAGCTTTCAAAAGTTATCGAACCTGTACAAGAATTTTCAAAATGTGCTACTTACTTGTACTTCAAAATGTAAGTTGTGATTGTGACAGATAAACAATTAAACATACCACTCCAATGCATTTGCATAGACTACGTGGATAATTGATATCAGCAATATAGGTAAATCCGAGTATAAATTCAAACAATTATAATTTACATACCCGCCAAAGCCGTAAAGTCAAAGTGAACAAACCTGCCAACAACCATAAATTGCTAATAGCTATCTAGAACAGTAGGTATCGGCATAGCAATGTAGATTTTACACGTCAACCATATTTGAATGTTTCAAATTATAGACGATAAAGATTTGCATAATGCATTCTAAATAAATAACTCGTTACTAATTATATTTTTTCGTATTTCTGAGTACATAATACAAATATAGAGGCTATAAATTAGAAAATATACTTGCAAAAAGAATATACTACTATTAATTAATTCGCAGATGCGTGCAAGTTTCCTCACAATGTTTTCCTTCACCGAAAAGCACAGTGGTTAATTCAAATTGAATTTCGCACATAAGTAAACTTAGAGGTGCGAGCCGGAATCGAACCTCGACCCTCTGTATGAGAGGCGGTAGGTCGAACCACTAGGCCACCACGGCTTCCAAAAAGTATATACTAAATAGAATATACCCATTTTCGAAATCTGTGCTTTCTCTTTTGTGCTCTGGGAGCACCTTACTTACCTACTGCCTTACCTACTTACTTATCGGGTAGTATCTACCTATATTTTTCCAAAGAGACAGTACTTATTTATATACTGTTTCTTCCAAAGGGAAGTATTGTAATGTTGATTTTATTTTTATACGATAATAAATAACTCGATTTTTGAAAAAAATAATTTACCCGACCCGACTGCAAACAAACTTTTGATGTCACATTATATACTTATTTTTGTAATCCGTTTATTTTTGTTATCCTTTATTTTGAATTTTTGATACCCCAATCGATAGGCTTTGACAAAAAAAAATTTGGAAATGATTGAAATGCTTCCAAAAGTCAGCCATTTTGTTTTTTGCCATTTTAATATACTCACAATGTCATTCTCACAATTAAGACGAATCTACCGACACCTCGCATGCTAAAATCCATTAAGCCATTTAGGCTACAGAGCGTGCTAAAGAAATATACTTACATACAACACTCGAAAAACATAACCCTCCAAGCGCAGTCGGGTAAATAAAAAGAAAACCATCTTATCACTTATCACCCAGAGATGTTCCAAGTGCCCTATACAAGTTTCCACACGAACATATTTCATCTTAATTAAATCATTCTACTTATAAATAACCTCTTATTCAACTTTTAACACTGGACTGCTCAATAAGATTTAACAGACATAGGTTTTTTGGTGGCTCTTGTGCAGTTTACTTCATAGATAATTTATAATGGAACCTTTGGAAGAGATCAAGACACCTAAGACATTGTTCCGATCTTCAATACGAACCTAAGTTTTTTTTTCATGTCGATGGTATAGGCAAACGAACGCACAGCCCACCTGATGGTAAGTGGACACCGAAATCCTTTGATCCCCACTAAGAAACCATAAGATCTCAAATGCGTTGCCTACCCTGAGGCCTAAGAGGGAATGCCTCTGTGCCAGAAATTTCACCGGCTGCCTTAACCCCCTACCGGAACACCACAGTGCGAGCACTGCGATCTGGCGGCAGGTAAGCGGGGAAAGAAGGTGGTAGCTCCCCGGACGGACCTAGCACCAGGCCCTACCATTAGCAAAATAATTATTTATCTTGCATGATATGTCCGAGTGGCCTTGATATCTGTTTAATTTGTGTTAGTTTTCCAATCGGTCGATGTCGACCGGGAATCGCCGGGGCTAATCGACGGGTGGCATGTCGCAGATAGGTAGTAGGGCTGCCGGTAATAGACGATGTTAGCACTTCTAAAGAGAAAGACGAAACAAGACATTAAGTATTCGTGAATGCAAAACTCTTGGTAGAGTGGTCATGACCACTCGTCATTATTATTATTTGGTGGCTGTTTGAATGTCTGCTTATCTGATGCTCACATTCACGCGATAATACTGCACAGCTTTTAATTGTAACAGAAACAGCGCTGCCAGAGCTTCTATTTTTCCCAGTCATGCATGGTTAGATAATGAACTACTTGGGCGACTCTATTATAGTATAGAGCATAAAAACGTCCTCAGCGCCAGCCCTGCCGGTCGTGACGGCGGCGACATCAAAGCGACGCTTTGTGTCGAGCGTGTCGCTTTTTACTACCACTGGCACGATTTAATAATAAACGAGCGGGCTAAGTGTCGTGTGACAACTGTGATATCAGCGTCGTGGATGACTGCGGCTCACGGTTGCGATGGGGTGGACACGCGTCTGGAGGTGGTCGATCATCGCCGCAACAGCTTCTAATGTTACGGAGTATGTGGGAATCTGGGTCTACACAGGTAGTGAAAACAGGAGTCGGTCCTGTGGACAGTGCGTGTTGTGTAAAACGGCTTGGGTATATTTAACCTATGATTTTATCCTACAGGGGCAATATTCGAAGTCTTAAATAGTCTCCTTGTTCCGCTCACGCGTCGAGTTGAACTTTAAATCTAGCAGCTTAAAGTTCACGCGACGCGTGAGCGATCCTATAGAGACTTCGACTAATAGCCCCTGGTCATAATAGAGAGACTTCTATGAACTAAACATAAAGCGCAACTGAGATGGTTGCAATTATTTTCATTGATTTAGGCTGTTAATAATCGGGATTTACAATTCTACAAATTGAATATGAGCAATCAGGTAAGTGAGGTTCAATTGTACGATCATTGTAAGGGTATCATAATTGTCAAGTAAGTTTACAATTTACAAACAAAGGATTTGATTTGTTACCTCGACATTACAACCTAACCCGTTTACTTCGGAAAATGTTACACAGAACATCAAATTGTGACAGGAGCACCCGTCCGAACGATAAATCATCCAGCGGTCGACTTTCGGCGGTCAACTCGGCGCTCGGCGAATAGTTCGGCGATCGGCGGTCGGCGGTCGGAGCTGATTAGCAATTACCGCCCGCTGACAAATGATTGACTCGGTGAACTGCGGCAATGGGCTCGGACTCGTCACTGATTACATTACGAATGTTTGACGAATGCCAATGGATTTTTGTGACGGTTTTTGCTGTTGATAATTGTAATGAGTTTTCTGTAGGTACAAGGTATTGTCAAGAAGTTACTTAAAGTGGAGCTATCGTCAAGATTTAAATTGAAACGCTAACACAACAGTTGCTCGCATTTCGATTCCAATATAGTATATCTTCTCTTTCTTCGAACTGAGAAGTCCTCATAACATACAATGTTTTGAAAGAAACACAAACATAGATAAACAGAAATAAAATTTAATACTATTGTCATACAAAAAGTAATGTACGTAAACCTGTTATGACAACGTTCATTACAAATAAGCGACGTCGGTAATATTTAAGTTTTAAGGCCGTTCCCAGCATCGTCAAATTGCACATTTAAGATCATACTTTTGTAAGAAATTTTTAAAGGTAAAAATAAAATCAAAAACATATGTTTTATGACAGCTTTCATTACACGTTTCACGAAACTTCGCTCGATACAATTTAATTCCAAAGTAACCTCTAACTCGGACCTTTAATCCAACTTTACTCTAGTTTATTATATCAAACAGTGTAAAACTAAATATAACAGAAAAAATACCCATATTATATGCATACATTGACAGCTTTATAAATGCAATGTTTTAGACGGTATTTTTATAGAAATTAAAACGCGTTCAATACTAACTAAATCGGGCGTTCTGTGCGTAGCGCTTTCTCTTTCATTCGTTGCACGAGTGACAGTGACGGCTGAGCTGGGTATAGGAACGGCCTGCGATAATAGATGTCACTGCCTAGGTAGCCTGTATGAAAATTTGAAGCTACCCCTGGATATTTTTCGATGTGCGGCGGAATGTAAGGAGATTGTCAGTCTACACAATTACCTTTTCTCTGCTATTATGAAAATCAGGATTATAGCTCTAGAAACGCCTCCCCTTTTATCAGCCAAATGACGTCCACTGCTGAACGAAGTTTTCCTCGAAGGTACGCCTTATAATCTTTCGTAAGTACATTACGATTTTTAACAGGGATATTATAATTATAGTTAAAAATCGTAAAGAATCTTTAGAAAACTCATATCACTAAATAAGCTCTTACATACGTAGCCCATTTAAGTCTTAAACAAGGAAACATACATAGATGTCAAGACTTAATGGTAAAATCTCCATTCTAATTCCTGTCATACCAAAGTCCTATAGAAAATGTATCCCAAAGAATACCTACCGCATTATACAAGTCGTATCTATTCAGGGGCACAAAGAAACTCGACCCGCGCACGGTACAGTCAAAGTCAACATAATTTAAAGTGTAGCACTACAGGCAATAAGCAGATAACCATCGCACAGTCGAGTGGAAGAGTGATTAACGTTGCTCGCGCCACTTTGAAGCCGCTCGCGCAGTCGTAGAGGACGAACAGTAGGGGCGTAAAGTTATTACGAAACAAATTGGAGCTTAAATATTCATTGGTTCTTTACTGGCAAAATCTTGCGACTTCATTTGCGTTTATTGGGATAAACAGTGTAGTAAATACTAATAATACACCTATTAACCTAAACCTAGTAATCCTACTAGGTCTAGGTTTTTAAGAACTGTCTGCCAAATATTAATATTTCAATATGTATTACTTTAGACGAATCAACCAAAGGTACATATTTCTTTACAGGATTAGGTTGGTAATTTTTCGGTTATTAGTAAATCCGTCAGTTGATGCGCTTTCATGGTTCAAAGTTATGTATTGCCTTTTTATGCCGTTAGTGTATTTGCAGTCCGAGAAAGATCACGTTCTATTAATACAATGATTGTTTATGTACCCAAAATTGGTTCTAATGCGAGGAAGAGTATCCTTTTTTTTCTTCTAGTGCCATCTCTTAACGGAGGTCGGGGATCATCAAGGCTATTTTGACTTTGGAGACTGCCGCACGGAACAAAGATTTTGTGCTCATTTTGAAACAGGCTCTCAGATTTTTGATCCGGATATGCGACGTCGGCCTGGTAGTCTGCAGCCTTGTATTTTCCCCTGGATGATAAGTTGCAGCAGGTTATATTTGTCATTTCGCATTATGAGCCCCAGATATCCCTTAAGCTCCAATAAGTCCATGAAGTTAAATATGTAGTTACCTACTTACTGTTCAACCAAATGTTACTGCGGCAGCGCGCGTCGTCGGCTCAGATTAACGTCGGCTACCGCTTCGGTTAGTTTTTTATTCAGCCGACGTTACTTTACGTCTTGTTAAGGAGGGCCATATTTTAGACCTGGCGTTTTATTTTGGTAATAGTGACAGCTTTTTGGTTTTGAGCCGTTATTTATAGCGGCTATTTGGAATGGTAAGTAGCTAACAATCTGACAAAACAACATAATATATATGTGACTATAATCCTGTGTGTCAGAGACATATTGGAGAGTTCGGCTGCGCCATCCAAATTATACATGAAATTTTTTGACGCGGATTAGAAAAGATTTCAAGAATATCTTTCTGATTATAATGCAGCGATAAAATATTATGTTATATGTGATGTGATCTTCGCTACGATAGCGATGTAATAAAACATATAAATGTAGTTATTTATGTTATATTATTATCTTGACAACAGCATATTGTATACCTATGTATATCTGATGAAAAGTGGCTACCAACGGATATTCTAAATTAGATCGTTGATTCCAGACTTGGTGACTGTTAGTTGTTAACCTAAAATAATTTGACCATTTTGTTCCTACTAAATTAACTCGAAAAGTTCCTGATTACACCACATTAGTATTACTTGTGCTACCTATTTTATACGGTTGTAAATGGCTCGCCAATCCTATCGCAAAACATAAAACCCTATATTTATGGCTAGCTTACCATAAACTCATTACTTTTTATGACATTCCGTTTAAAACAACACTAATTAAGAAGCGTAAACAATAAACATGCGTGTTTATTACACGTCAAAGTAAAAGGACGCGTGAGACCTGTGTAAACATTTCAATGGATCCATTAGATGGAGACGTGGGCCGTGGACAGACGGACGGACGTTTTGACAACATGACCTGTGCTGCTATATTAGATTTTATTAAAAATTGTTAGCCACAAACACAAATTAGGTCAATAATTAAAAAAAAAAACAAAAAACCCGACTGCGTAAAAAACTAAAAAGAAAAAAACAAGACTACTTAGTTCAGTAGTAGCTAGGATTATGTTAAGTAATATTTACCGTCGCCATCAGATATATGGTGGCGAACAATGTGATCATAAATATCTGGACACGATCTTACTGTCAAGACGTTAGACTACATGCTCAGATATTTCTGATCATTCTTGCTTGCTCATATTACGTCTAATGGCGATCGTACCTACTGAGAAATGACACCATGGAAATAATTTCATGTTCGACACTAACATAAATCAAATATTGATTGCTATTGAGGAATCTAAAGATGCCTACTATCGGGACCCATTATTTGTAACATTTTAACCTAGATTTTAAATGGGTCCCGACTGTAGGCATCTTTAGATTCCTCAATAGCAACGAATAGTCAAATACTAACTCGATAAGTAATGGCGATGAATTCAGTAGTGGACTATCTACTACTGAATTTCGAAAGAACTTACCATTTTACGTACGTACTATTACAAAAAAAAAACAGGTACTACCTATTATAATAAAGCGAATCCAAGACATGCTGTAACTATGATCGTAAACAAAACTATACCTAACCTTGTTAAACTCCTGTAAACACTCTGCTATAAACTATTATATAGCAACATGACAAGCTGCGAGCTATAAATTACGTATAGCCCATCCGCGCGTATGTTTACGATTATATCGTTAAAAGACGGCTTATTTCGTCAACATAACTCATAGAGCAACAAGTCTTATAGAGGCATCACTGAATAAATCGATAGTTGCCTACAATGGACAAGAATACGCAAAGCTCGACTCAGATGGCGCTGCAAACGCTTGACCCAAACATTGCAGCTGTCAAATTTTTACGGGTTTTTTTATTGACAAGTTTAAGAGTAGATTTGTTTAAAATTGTTAAATATTGACCGCAATTTTAATTTTGGTTCAGTTATTTGTGATGAAAATGAAGACATCCCATTGCAATTATACCTGCCCCAGATACATACCAAGTCTTTCGGAAATACGTGTCGTCCGTTCTCATTGCATCCTGGAACTGCACAGCGCGGCATTTTTTAATAATTTAAGTAAAACCAATATCAAGAAAGATGGTTTGGGTCAAGCGATCGCAGCGCCCCTAGTGGCCAAATTATGCAGATTTCTTGTCCATTACAACCAACAACAGCAAATGGGCTAGCAAACGCTGGTAGATTCATTTAATTTTCTGATGTGTAAAAGTGCCCGTATGTCGCTAATTGAATGGAATTGAAACAATCATACAACACAACCGATACTATGTATCTATATTAAAAACGTGTTTATTTTTCTGTGGATGATAGCGGCTTTTTCACGCCTGAACTACAGAACGGATTTTGATGAAGTTTGTCGTGACATGAGCTACTTTTTCTTCAGATATTCCCACAGGCGAGGCATACCCAGTGCTAAAATGAATTGTTGTACATGAAAGAATCAAGGAAACAACAGATTTTTATACTTTTGAAAAGGAACATTTCCCATTATTTTTTAAGATATATAGATACTACATTTTTTTTAAGATATATAGATACTATGATGTTCTTTCCCTGTTACACATAATACGAGTACATTACGGAGTTTGTGTATGTTCCGTGTATGATTTGTACGTTTAGCATCTTTTGAACTAGCTTCTCTGCTTTGTCCTCTAGTCTCTGTCCTCTGTCGAGACATGTTCTTTCCCCTGTACCTTAGATACACATAGAGTATCACAGAGTTCGTGAAGATCAACCACTGTATGCTTAGCGTCTCTTGAAATGGTACCTCTGCCCTGCATATTCTTTGACCGCCATAACGCACAGGCTGTTTGTTTTACATACGATATTTATGGGACCAATTAGAAGCTCACCTATTAGCCCGAAGAATTTACGAGCGGAGTAACGGACTTACCCACTGCGTTTATTTTCATAGCTACCTCTGTCGCGGTATTTTTACTCTCAGATAAGTTTTCGGAAACGGAGATGTTACGAGTAGTGCGTGTATTTGAGCTTTGAGGTTACATTACGTGGACGAAAAGCAGTTGTTTAATTTTTAGAAGAATTTATTTGAAACTATTGTTGGATTTTTGTAAAATAGAATTTTGGACATTTAACGGAGCAATTTGGAAGTCACTACATACCTCCATAGCCAGCCTATTCAGAATTGCATTGTGTCATTGATGCTAATTTTATCTTTTACACACTTTGCATTTTAAATAAGGGAGGATTTTATTTAAACTTCTGTTTTTGTGATTGTCACCGAATGGGGGCTATCGCGTGTGAATTTGCCACTTAAGGCGCTAGTGTTGCGTGAGGTCCAATAACATTCACTTTTCACTGGTTTTGGCGGGCTTCGTGATATAAATTATAAATATCTTTAATTTACCTGTTGAAAAGTGATTTTCCTCTGTGAAATTATCGCAAATAGGGATTATTTGGCGATGAAAGTAAAAGGTTTGAAAAAAAAAAATTTTTCAAACAAGACGGAACTGCACAACATTGCGGCATATATTGCTACTCGATATGATGATAGTTCTTTTTAATTAATAAACATAATGAGATTTAAGATTTAAAACTTTATTTCGGCGCTGATCTTATAAAGTCGCCTTAGTCAACAGCCTGGACCTTAGTCAACAGTGGCGCCAACTGGTGAGCAAAGAAACGATAGTCCCCATTCTACTACAGATCGCGTGATAAAGTTAAACGGGCAGCTTTTGGTACATCAATTTTTGTGACACAGCGGCGAAATCACGAGCCGAACTCTATTGACTTTAGGCGTCACAATTATGGTCCTTCGAGCCGGATCCCGGTTCACTATCAGCTGTTTATACACTAATGCGCCGCATAAAGCTTATCAGCGGGGTGGCGGCGAACAGCCATGTTTATGATGCTTCCGACTTCCGCCACTTCCGGTGGCTTTGTGCTACTTTGTTCGCTTTAGGGTTCCGTCAAAAGAACCCTCTGGGAAAAAGAGTTTGTTTTGGTTTTTGTTTTGTTTAAGTGACCCAGTTTCATTGTCTTGGTGTTTATAGGGGGTTTTTAGAAGGTGAAGCGTGGTGGAGTAACTAATTAATTACTACATCACCCACTTCCAGTGAGACTTCAACACTTTATCAAAACCTGTAAGTTTTGTTTACCTGATCAACACAATAAGGATACTTTACTTTGATTTTGACTAAATTATGTTCCTGCGGATTGGAGACTACACACAGATCTTTGAATTACTTCACAGATGCATGCAGGTTTCCTCACGATGTTTTCCTTCACCGAAAATCTCAGTGCCACTCCGTGGTAAATTCAAATTGAATTTTGCACGTAAGTCAAACTTAGAGGTAAGTACGAGCCGGAATCGAACCTCCAACCCCCTGCATGAGAGGCGATAGGTCGAACCACGGGAGCCCGCGTGGGGACTATAGCCCAAACCCTCTCGTGATGGCTTTAGTGCTATGTTCCTGACTTGATTTAAACTGTTTCCTACGGCGGTTCGCACTTCTTCGGGCTTGTCGGTGATTCCAGTGCTAATGCGGATAGGTACCTCAGTTCTCGGAAACCCGAACGCACCTGCAAAGTAATCCAAGAATGTGTGTGAAGCCCCCAATCCTCACTTGGCCCGCGTGGGTACTATAGCCCAAACCCTCTCGTGATGAGAAGAGGCCACAGCTGGGCACAGGCCCAGCAGTGGGACGCAAATATGTGGTAGTGGTATAAGCTGTGGTATAAGTAAATATGTGGTAGTGGTATAAGCTGTGGCATAAGTAAATATGCGGTAGTGGTATAAGCTGAGGTATAAGTAAATATGTGGTAGTGGTATAAGCTGTGGTATAAGTAAATATGCGGTAGTGGTATAAGCTGAGGTATAAGTAAATATGTGGTAGTGGTATAAGCTGTGGTATAACTAAATATGTGGTAGTGGTATAAGCTGTGGTATAACTAAATATGTGGTAGTGGTATAAGCTGTGGCATAAGTAAATATGCGGTAGTGGTATAAGTTGAGGTATAAGTAAATATGCGGTAGTGGTATAAGCTATGGTATAACTAAATATGTGGTAGTGGTATAAGCTGTGGTATAACTAAATATGTGGTAGTGGTATAAGCTGTGGTATAACTAAATATGTGGTAGTGGTATAAGCTGTGGTATAACTAAATATGTTGTAGTTGTATAAGCTGTGGTATAACTAAAAATGTTGTAGTGGTATAAGCTGTGGTATAAGTAAGTATCGGTTTACAATCTTCGTCAAAATGTTACCATATTTTAGAGGTGTCTAATATTCTTCCTTTCGATACTTACAGCCACCGCCCAAAAATAGACAAGTTTGGGACAGAAAGTTAAATAGAGTTGTAACAAGTTTCCGTTCTTACTTGTTTTGTTCTGATTAGTGTATTTCGCTCGTAACACTAGGGAATGTGATACCTAGTGTATTATGAAACCAATCCGTACAAAGTTGTATATACATTTTTAGTTAGACATTGTTTTGTTTAATTCTAAGCTCTGTTTAGACTTTTGACTTTTGGCGATCTTGTATCTATTACTACAAAAACTAAAATTAAAAAGCCGTGGCGGCCTAGTGGTTCGAGTGGTAGCCTCTCATGCCGAGGGCGGGGGTTCGCTTCCGGCTCGCACCTCTAAGTTTACTTACGTGCGAAATTCAATTTAGATTTAACATGATCTTTTCGGTGAAGGAAAACATCGTGAGGAAACCTGCACGCATCTGCGAAGTAGTAAAAAATGTGTGTGAAGTCCCCAATCCGCACTGGGCCTGCGTGGGGACTATACCTCAAACCCTCTCATTATAAGGGGAGGCCTGTGCCCAACAGTGGGACGCAAATAGGCTAGTCTATCTCTGTTTCGTGAGACAGTGCAAAGTAGAGAACTCCTATATGCAGAAAGAAGCACTATACTACAAAAAATATATAAAATTGAAATTATATGATATTGTTTATCTACCAGTAAAAGAAAATCACCCCACGTTGAATGCATTTTGTCTAAATCCCCATTTATGTCAGAAAAAACAACAAACTGGAGCTTTATCGATCAGAACCGAAACCTCGAACGTTCATTGCAGTATAAATCGCCATAAAAACTCAATTTTACGGGCCGTTGTAATTTCTAACCGTTTGCTTTGGTTTATAACAATGTTTCCATTCAGCGTCTCGATACGTTGTCCGTAAATCACTAGTTACGACGCACGCTGGCTGTATATCAGTCTATTTAGACTCTATTTCAGCACATTTTAAATAAACAAAGAAAGGATATTCTGAAGACATTACTGATAGCGATACAGATTGTAGTTTATGACCGGTGTGATCTGCGTGCGACTTGTGTGTCGCAGTTGGCAACTTCACGGTTAATTTGGCGTCAGATTCATACGGTCATTACAATCATTAAGCAGTTATGTATTACTACATACGTATCAGAAACAATGTAATTATATAAGACTATCAAACTCCTTACATTACGGCGTACATCGGAAATAGCCAGGGACCTTCAAATTTTCATACTTCGCCTGCTCAGCGCCATCTAGATGTTGCTCATGGAATTCAAATTTGTATCCAGGCTACCTAGGCAGCGACATCTATTATCGCATTTAACACTTATTTCTGGCGTCCCACGCTGATTTGTTTGAAGGTTGTCA
Source organism: Aethes cnicana (assembly GCA_963971205.1). NCBI lineage: Eukaryota > Metazoa > Arthropoda > Insecta > Lepidoptera > Tortricidae > Aethes > Aethes cnicana. The sequence goes on from OZ020280.1 coordinate 12,755,323, forward strand.
TTCTAAGATACGTACTTCTTCTATGATACGTATATCACGCCAATTGACACATTACTATCACTACAAAAAAAAACCATGAAAAAAAATAACGAGTGTGAATTAAGTCAACATCAGACTACGGCATGAGCGGCAGTTTTAAAACAAATCACGTTATCTAAATCTAAACCTATGTCCATAATTTATATTATTCATTAGTTTATCGATCCCTGCGTGATCGTCTCAAGTAGCGCGCCTCTAAATCGCGCTATCTGATCGACTCCCGCGCATATAACACGTATGAACGGAGGCCCCGGGTTCACGTCGATCACTATCGGTACTCGTTTATTGAAGTGTTGAATTGTAAGGGCAACTCTAGAGGGAAGTTATTTTAGTTTTTCTATACTATTAATAAGTCTGTAGAAGAAGTCGCGTCTGAAACTTGAAAATTAAAAGAAACTTTCAAGTCGTGGGGACTATAATAAACGATACTGAACGCACGCACTTTTTTTAGAAAAATTGTCTGTATGTACATACAACACACACACACACACACACACACACATGATACACATGTATGTCCGGATTTAACTCGAAAACTACTGGACGGATTGCAACAAAATTTGGTATGGGGGTAGTTTATAACACTGGTCAACATATAGGACTTTTTATCCCGAAAAAACGCATACTTCCCGCGGGAACGCTATTTCCGAATTTCACACGGACGAAGTCGTGTGCGGAAGCTAGTTTTAAATAAGATTCTTACTAAATTCGCAAGGCATCGATCATAAATTAATTAATAAGTATCTTGGGACATTTCACACATATTGATCTAGCCCCAAACTAAGCAAAGATTGTACTATGGGTGCTAGACAGCGATATAAATACTTATATATAGAAATACATACATATATAAATACTAAACGTCCATGACTCGAGTACAACATTCGTGTTCATCACACAAAGTTTGCCCCGAGCGGGACTCGAACCCGCGACCATCGGATCACAAGGCAGGGTCACTACGAACTGGACCAATCCGGCCGTCAAACCATACAAATTATGAGTCAGTTTATACGCCCACAACATTGTTGCTATTTTACCGTATTAATCGCTAAAATCTCGCTAAATAGCAGTACGCACTGTTGTGTTCTGGTAAGGAAGCAATGCTGATATGGAGGCATTCTTCAATTCAATTCAATGATTTATTCAGAAAATTGGCCACATTTACACGTCAGAAAATTAATTTACCAGCGCTTCTTAGACCCATTGCTTGAGAAGAAGCACCACAACAAACTCAGCAGAAGGCCTTTATCTTGGGCCTGAAGGTTGTCAACTTAGCAAACGCTCTCATCTGGATGTTTTGTTACGTTCATCGGCCTCGGTGCAAGCGTTCTCGGTGAACGCTTACCATCAGGTGGCCTGTAATGCTCGTTTGGTTATCAATAAAATTTAAAAAAAAACGTATTGGCAAACTTGCTTCCAAACGAATGCAATTTACATGTTTAACACATTAGAAACTTAATGGTATTTGGGTAGACACCATTATTCTGATTTCGAATCACTTTGACACTAACCTACCTATAGTAAAATAATTTGTTAAAGCGCTAAAAAAACTGGAGCGCCAAGCTCAAAACACAGAGGCAGTGCTCTACTAAAAAGTTAATTTTGTCCATTTATGTTTAATTGACATGGTAAACCGTTAGCAATTTCGCTCGCGCTGTTATAAAATGTTCCATTTTTAGTAAACTAGTGAAATCAAATCAATTTGAATTTACCACTGAACTTTTCGGTGAAGGAAAACATCGTGAGGAAACCTATACGTATCTGCGAAGTAATTCAAGGATGTGTGTGAAGTCCCCAATCCGCACTGGGCCCGCGTGGGGACTATAGCTCAACCCTCTCGTGATGAGAGGAGCCCTGTGCCCAGCAGTGGGCCGTAAATAGGCTGTTGTAGTAGTGAAATCAAATAAATTAGAGCCTTATATTAATTGTACTCGTTTATCTACTTTAGTGTCACGTCCTCTCTTCCAACTCTTTACGGCCCGGTCCACTTATTATATACTAGCTTCTTTACTTGTTTACTTGTTTTTTTTTCTTTATCATCATCATCATCATCATCATCATCATCATCATCATCATATTTTTTTTCATATTTTTTTTTAATGCATAATAAGTGACAATGATGTCGCATCAAATTTCGGGAGTGGGAGATCGTGACGGCAGAATTGAGTACAAATTATAGTAAAGTATTTTGAATTTTAAAAGCATAACTAGTTACATGACAACCTAATAAAAGCGTTGTAAAAATACAGTTAGAATATTTTTTGATAATGTAACTGACTGACTGAGTAGATTTTTTTCAGTCCTCAAGCCGATTTTTAAAGAAATACACATCCTCAATGTGTATGTGCACGGCTTAACACCGAGGGGTGTCGAATTACACGAGTGCTATCTATCCGAACTTTTACAGCGGAGAACAAACTGTCAAAGATATCATCTACACATAACTTAGGAGATAAGCGTGGGCAGATGTTAATTGTGTTCAAATATATATAAACGCTAATAAATGAGATTTAGTGTCGATTAAAAATCTGGAGGTGTTAGATGTGTTATGGCTGATGGTGAATAAGTTTACTTTGTATCTTGTCTGGCTGTAGTAAAGTCGAAAATAGGTATTAATATATTACCGCATTTGATTTGATTCGTTGCCTTTCATTCAATACGAGTATATACTCGTAAGGACATACATATGTATGTCCTTATGAGTTCACGTTAGAATAGTCACACACTTTGCTTCTTCTCCTTTTATTTAAGAACTGGGCGCTTGTCGGTGGAGTAATCGCCATGTCTCTCTATCCTGTGCCCACCTTGCTATAGTCTCAAATATCACAGCGGCAAAAAATTAAAGCCAAGCTTTATTCGCATTATTTGGAGTTGAAGTTGAAATAAAGGTTAAATATAAAAAATATATATGGTATAAAGTTAAAAAGTAAAATAATATCTAAAATTCTGTGTATGTCTGTTTATCTCTGTGTCGTCCGATTGTCGAATAAACGCATTCTATTCTATTCTAATACATATTGTACCTATGGATTCAGCATTCAAAATTATTATTTAAAACAGGGAATTTTTCTTGTCGATTTATTAAGACTAGCGTACTTACGTACTTACCTGACCGTTGTTCAAAATGCCCATAACTTAAATTAATTTTCAAAATTAGAACTTTTTACATTACTACTACTGTTAATTGCGTTATTGAAATCTTTAGATTGGGAAACAATGCCATTTTAACCTGGCAAATGAACGTTTTGCCTCCAGGCAGCTACCTTAACACATTGCTAACCTTTACATTAAAAAAGTGACACCACTATCATTATTAAAAGATGATAAATGGATTCCCGGTGCTAATTGACTGGTTAAATAACCGTCTTGAAGTTGTTAATGAAAACGCATAAAATGCAACATTGTTGCGAGTATTAATTGAAATAAATTATCGTATTTTAATGATTCCAGCAATTTTAATTATATGTGCCATTATGCAGTAAAACATAATGCGAATAGTAGAAAAACACATTCCAATAACCAACGCGAATACGCGTTAGTTTTTCAAGAACAGTAATATCATCCATAAATAGTGAGCAACAAACAACAAAAACGATGGCAAACAATTCATAACAATAAGAATATTAAGAATGTCATCACCGTACAAGACGTGGAAGAATTACAGAGCAATCAACTGGAAATTAAATAGAACACCATCTATATAAGCCGGAATTATCTTTGCGTTTTTGCGACTAAAACATTTGCTTCGTATCTGTATAGCAACAAACATGCAAACACTATCCACACACCCCAAGCCAAGGAAAAGTCGATCTACCGTCGTAAGCTATATGGCAGCAACAACAAATGTAAAAAAGAAAATACAATTTGGCTTCACGCTGGAAAAAACAGAAATAAATTTGCAATTTGAAAGCGATCAGCACGCAATTCTAGATCTTATCTTAACACTTTTAAAGCTACCGGTTTTGTGCTTACAGGCAAGGCTATTCTTGCGTGCGCTCTAAAGGGGAGCTGACACGCTCGTATAAAACACTGGATATGAGCGCATAAAAATTCTTGAAGCGCTGTCACCGGCCCCTCTATCGCCATTACATTTGTCAACTGTCAGCTTGTAACGCGGTGGGTACAATTTAAATGATAATTATAACGCGCTGTCCGGCCGCATTCTGTCAGGGCGCGGATAGCAATTTTTGTGGGATGCGGCGCGGCAGACATTTCTGACGATCGTCTGTGATAGACTCCGTGCCTTTGTAATACTCCATCGAACTCTTTCCCTTAAAAACCAAGCACGAAATCCACATTTTAATATTATAAATGCGAAAGTAACTCTGTCTGTCTGGAAAACCGCACAGTTTCCGCGGGAACGCGATAACCGAATTCATCGTGGGCAGAAGCTAGTTTTGAAATAAAAGCTGAAAGTGAAATTCTAATAATTGTGGGCTAAATTTATGCGATCTTTATTAAAACACAGCGGCTCTGCCAAGATCTCCAATAGAGCAGTTTTCACTCATCAAATCTTTTCACATGAAAAATTTTCATCTCGCTTCCTAGAACAAGCTCTCTTTCGCTGATGTGAATCATTGAGTGTTTTATTTGCGTCCATCGCGCATCTGTTCCCACTTATTCACATTCATTATAACCACCAATCAAACATGTCAAGGGACTTGTAAATATTTGTAAAATTTTCCTTTTCATATTTCATGCAGGAACGTTGAGAAATTTTACAATTCCGTCAGAGTACCTATTTCAGTTCTTCCTCATGTGGCGTTTATACCTACTTTTTAATTTAAGGCGATTACACCTGACATTACCTTTTCAATCAAGTCTTACCATATCAATCGATATCTTCTTACCAGATCTTTCCAGACCAATACCGAACAAAAACATGTGTTATGGTATCTTTGTAGCATCTGCAATTGTTCTAGAACTATTATAGCACTTCTGCCCGCGACTTGGTCGGGGAATTCGGTAATACGTTCCTGTGGGAACTATGCTTTTTTTTCGGGTTAAAACGTAGCCTATATTTTCTACCCCCATATCTAGTGGTAATCCAATTAGTAGTTTTCGAATTAAACCCGGACATACATATATTGTTAAACATTTGGCAGGGTGTGTTGTGACACTCATTTTCACTTATTAAATTAATTTTAAATCATTACATTAATGTATCCATTTGTCACTCCCACGTCCCAAAGATGATTAATTGACACGTACAACTGACAGGAGATGTCAACGTTGCAATCAAACCAGTTTCAGCTTGAGGATGTACATTTACGTAAGATGATTTGTCTGTCTATCACAATGTATTTAATGTAATGAGAAAAAGAAAAATATATGTAGTCAATTAAATTTGATGTTCTAACTCTATTTATTTATACTAAGTATACGTAAGGATAGTTACAGAATGATTAATCACACACTTCATGCCGTAGAATCTCAACACCAGTATTTACGATTATTACGTAGATGCTGCCAATCTAAAACCTTTCTAGTGTAAGAGTTCCATTCCAAACTTGGTCCTTTCAAACGTCTCGTTCTCATCGTCCCTTCATAAAATACGAGACGGGCCGTGGATGGAAATATAGACTTTAATTGGTATGAATTGCAGAGACATATCAATTAAAATAGCGGCGAGCGCACCTTCCTCAGCCGAACGTGGAGGAAGAAGCCGCGGATACGGAGTTCTCGGAGAAAGTATAGGCATGACCCAACCGTTGCGAACACCATGTGACGCGCTTTGGCTGAGCGTACAAAATCCGTCGTCTGTATACTTATCGCGCTACGTTGCAACGTCATGTCGCAGTAATCTACGACGTACACCGTGCGTACATATTTACACCTTACCTATAATTCGCATCATGCCACACTGCGACGTCATATCGTATCTTTGTGTAATGGCTCTAAAGGTAACAGTTCGACCCACGCAGCACGGCTGTCGCCCGGCACGTGCTGCGTCGCAGCATATGCTGTCGAGGTCGACGGCACTACGTGCACTATGAATTTGTATGGAAGCCAGTTCGACCACGACAGCAAGTGATGCGAGGGCCGGGGCAGCAAGCGAGTGACGCGCCGCGATGAGAGGAGGCCTGTGCCCAGCTCTGCTGTGGCACGTAAATCAGCTTTGGTGGTGGTGGCGGAGTGTGTGATGGTTTGGCTGGAGGAGACAGCCGCCTCCAAACCTTCCTAGCTCGCCTACCTGGATGTCCAGTCGCCCCATAAGGCGCACTTTGCATTCATAATGCGGCTACGGGCCTTAAGAAACGTAATGGCTTGTACTGAGTGCTGTTTATATGATAATTTCTCGTTGACGACGCGTCTTGCATGCGTAATGGTTAACACTGGTGCATAGAGAGAAAGACATAATATTGTGTATTGATGATATGAGATATTTATTAAAATATGGGATCAACTTGCAATTTTGTAGTGTTATTAGATCCCAAAATTACATACAACGGGTGTCTTGGAACCTAGTATAGGTAACGCGCGTTTGTATAAAAAAATATGTTGGTAAAAAATATAATGCTAAGATGGAAGTAGTTTTTCTTTATATAATTATTCATGTAATCCTCACGCGGCGTATACTCGTATCAAACATAGTATACAAACATCACTCTGAAATTATTGATTACTAGGATCATAGCGTAATATACTATCTTGACTTACTACCGCTTAAACTATTATTTTTGAGTGATTTACATACACATAGATGATCTATTACTTGTGTGTTACTAAAACCAGATTCACTTTCTGACGTAACAAAAGGTCACAACAGAAATATAAGACAAAAACCCATACCTTACGGATCCAGCACTCTGCATTTAGAAATCATTATCATCATCATTTCAGCCGAAATACGTTCACTGCTGGACATAGGCCTCCCCCCAAGGCCACTCAGACCGGTCCTGTAACGTTCCACTCGCATCCGCCACGTTCCCGCGATCTTTACACAGTCGTCACTCCATCTTGTTGGCGGCCTATCGACAGCTCGTCTCCCGGTTCGCGGACGCCACTCAAGAACTTTCTGGCCCCATCGGCCATCAGTCCTGCGAGCAATGCGAATATGTAGAAGTATATCCTCCAGTGTAGCACCAGAATGCCGCAAAGGTGAGAGAAACACAGTAGCAATACAGGTCTCGGTGCTTCCCGTGTTGAGTGTTATTCTCCACGATGAATGGTTATTGACGCTTTTTGTCAGCTAATGTGAACGGATTGACGCCGTTTACAGATCGCTTGTAGACATTTGAATACGCTTTTAGAAGCTGTTATGGAGAATGGGCTTAACGGTATTGGCTTGTCGCTGTGGCGTGTTCTATGTATGGACGTACCATTACATATTTACAAAAAGCGGAGTGTCTTACTTTAGTCACTGAGGGTAATTTAAAAGTAGCTATTTAATTTTAGAGAATTAAGGTGGTTCATAGGAAACGCTTTCGAGACGTCTTTCTTGTCAAAAGGTACCCTATAAACAGTCTGCACCTGCGCCAGCCACATCCAGCAGATTTCCGCGATTTTCATCAGGTTATCAGTTCCGTCCGTCTACATTAGGTATCCATCCATCTGGTTGACAACCTACAGACTTCTTCTCAGTCGGTCACTCTTGTCAGTTCGACAGTCTTGTGCCATCGTTGCTGTGCCTCTTGCCAATTGTGGTAGCTTTTGCTATTAGGCGCCACTTTAGACTGTTTGAATCTACAGTACAGACCACGCAAATACCTAACTCACTACTACTACTACTACAGCCTATTTGTGTCTCACTGCTGGGCACAAGCCTCCTCTCATTACGAGAGGGTTTGGGCTATAGTCCCCACGCGGGCCCAGTGCGGATTGGGGACTTCACACACATCTTTGAATTGCTTCGCAGATGCGTGCAGGTTTCCTCACAATGTTTTCCTTCACCGAAAAGCTCAGTGGTAAATTCAAATTGAATTTCGCACATAAGTAAACTTAGAGGTGCAAGCCGGAATCGAACCCTACCGGTTCGACCTACCGCCTCTCATATGCCTCTCGTGCCGAACCTAACTCACACAATAGAAAATTAATATGATATTTATGTTCTTCTCACTTCTGAGTCATGTCTACAAGCTGTTTTCGAGAGTCATTACGAACCGTCTCGCGCGCAGGTTTGACGAATTCCAGCCTCCCGAACAAGCCGGTTTCCGAAAGGGCTATAGTACCGTAGACCACATACATGCGTTGCGGCAGGTTATACAGAAGACCGAAGAGTATAACCTCCCCCTTTGCCTTGCATTTGTGGACTACGAGAAAGCCTTCGATTCGATCGAGACTTGGGCTGTGCTGCAGTCTCTCCAGAGGTGCCAAGCTGACTACCGGTACATCGAAGTGTTGAAGTGTTTGTACGAAAATGCCACCATGTCCGTCCGACTACAGGACCAGACCACGATGCCCATCCCACTGCAGCGGCGAGTCAGACAAGGAGACGTAATCTCTCCGAAGCTGTTCACCGCTGCATTGGAGGATGCCTTCAAGGTGCTGGACTGGAAAGGACGAGGCATCAATGTAAATGGCGAGTACATCACTCACCTTCGATTTGCCGACGATATAGTAGTTATGGCTGAGACCATGGAAGACCTGAGTGCTATGCTCGTTGACCTCAGCAGAGTTTCCGATCGAGTTGGTCTGAAAATGAACATGGACAAGACGAAGATCATGTCCAATGTCCATGTTGTGCCAACTCCAGTAATAATCGGAGGCTCTGCGCTCGAAGTTGTTGACCATTATGTATACCTGGGACAAACAGTCCAGTTAGGTAGGTCCAACTTCGAGAAAGAAATCAATCGTCGAATCCGACTCGGCTGGGCAGCGTTCGGGAAGCTTCGCAGTGTCTTTTCGTCCAAATTACCGCAGTGTCTTAAGTCGAAAGTCTTCGACCAGTGTGTGTTGCCAGTGATGACTTATGGTTCCGAGACGTGGGCGCTTACGATGGGCCTCATAAGAAGGCTCAAGGTCACCCAGAGGGCAATGGAGAGGGCTATGCTCGGGGTTTCTCTGCGTGATAGAATCAGAAATGAGGATATCCGCAGTAGAACTAGGGTCACCGACATAGCTCGAAGAATTGCGAACCTTAAGTGGCAGTGGGCGGGGCACATTGCTCGCAGGACTGATGGCCGATGGGGCAAGAAAGTCCTGGAGTGGCGTCCGCGAACCGGTAGACGAGCTGTCGGTAGGCCTCCAACAAGATGGAGTGACGACCTTGTAAAGGTCGCGGGAACGCGGTGGATGCGAGTGGCACAGGACCGGTCTGAGTGGCGCGCCTTGGGGGAGGCCTATGTCCAGCAGTGGACGTCTATCGGCTGAAATGATGATGATGATGATGATGATTTATGTTCTTGTAGTTCAATAATTCAATCAATAACGAATATTCTCGAGGAATGAACGACTTGAGTTGCGAAAAACCACAAAAATACCATATAAATAAATATTCTTAGCCGTCCAAGTGCATTCTATTTTCACAATTGCCCATTTGTTGCAAAAGTAACAGCGTTGCATAACACTGTGGCATTTGCACGAACAAATGCACGTACATAACAATCCACATACGAACAAACGCACATACGGCAAACGCTCCATGAATCAGAAGCGAACAATACGAGATTGCGGGCTGGCTTCCATACTAATACTGCGAGGCGAAAGTTTGTATGTTTGGACTTTAGAGATTTTCAATTTTTTTAGTAACGCTAAGGACTGACAAACATTAAGGCAAAGGGCTACAATCAATTAATCAATCAAAGGTTGGGATTTCACAACGGTCTCTCATATTGGCAGACACAGAGATACTGCTTTCTAACGTGTTTGACACCCGGGACCCTTCCACCTACATAGCAAAGTTACTTAGTTACCATTTTTAGAAAAATACAAGAAACATCTCGGTTTAAAATCTTTAGGGATATAAAAATGCTAACAGTATTTGATATATCCAAATCTGCACAAAGTGGGAATTTTATGTGTAAGTTTAATTCTACTTGTTATTACGGAATTGGATAGTGGACTTAAATTATAACACTATTCAACTTGGTAATTTTTATTCCAAGAATAAATTCTACAAGTTGCCTACTCTAATCCTATGTCGCGAACAAAGTCGCAGCCAGCAGCTAGTGAACTATAAATCATGCTCACTTAAGGTTGCACAAGTCAGGTTTTTAACGATTATTGCCCCTTAGATTTATGCGTTATTAGGTCTTAAAGCCACGGCGCAGTGCCGGAGTTGATTGAAAGCGCGGCTGAGGTTTCTAAGTGTAGAACGTAGGTACATTGAAGTTTAAAGCGATTTGAATTGTGGCCTTTTCAGATCACGGCTTCTGGGGTGAGGTGAGGTTAATTGGTGAAGCGACTTCTAAATATCAAATGCGAAGGAAGGCAACAATGCTTCGCAGAAGATATTTAAGTAATATTTGACAGTCTTGTTTTATTATTTAAGAAAATTAGCGCCGATTTACCATGGAAATTCTAACGTGGACAGTATTTTGACTGAAATAATGATGAAGACTTTAATACAATTTTAAGAAAGATCCGTCAACTCATAATATAGAGGTGACTGCTTCAGTGGCTGCCGAATGTGTTTAAAAACCATAAATCGAACCAAAGCGCTTATCGCAAACGTAACGAAACGGTTCAAAACTGCACGTTCTATTTCTTCCGCTCAGTAATTCATATATGACCTGACCAATTTAATAAGTCTCGTGCTGCTTCTGGATTCGAAGTACCGAGGGCTCTTTGTAAATGGCCGGCGATGCCATAAACGCCATTCGTATCGGCCAACCGACGAACGTAAATCAGTGACTGTAAATTCAATTTTATTCGACAATTAAACCGACGGGCATTCTCGCCAGCCGTAAATACGCGTAAATACACATAAATACGTATTATAGTTAAAACGTCAGCTCGGTTGTAAATCTAACGGAACGGCGGTACCGTTGTCTTGGCGCAAAGAGTAATGTTTATGATTTTTTAAATTGCTATACGTCCGTCCGTTCCAAAGCTCCTTTGCAAATGGCGCGAGCTGGGATTCTTATTGAGTTCAGCGTATATAAACGCTACAAGGATGTCACCCCGTGATCATGATCCTCAGACAAGCTGCATGATCAACTATCCGCTTTATATTTCCTAATTCTTATGGGTTTTTACTAATAAGTCTATGATGATTGCCAATGGAAGATCTAGGACGTAGGTGCTGCTCCGAATGCAATGGTAAGTTTAGTTGTGACGCGTTGTATCTAATTATTTTCTTTGAAATAAAGCTTTCTTGAACATGTTTAATACAGAACACAAAAAATCCAAAGAAAATCTTATTAGGTACCTAGGTAGATAGAGTAGCATGTTCTAAAACAATTAAATGTATTTCTAAAAAGCTCTCAAGAAGCTTATATTACTATTACGTAGTAGGTAAGAACACGTAAATTAACATAATATAGCGAAGGCAGACTTCAAAGGAGATGGCATGACGACGTCATGTTAGCAAACTTTGCGAGAGAGCGAAGAAACTTTGTGTGCGTTGGACCTAACAGAAGGAAATGGTCGGCCGGCGCTGAAGCTTGTAATTTTCCAAAATTTCCAAAATTTTCGGGGGTTCGATTCCGGCTCGCACCTCTAAGTTTACTTACGTGCGAAATTCAATTTGAATTTACCGCTGAGATTTTCGGTAAAGGAAAACATCGTGTCGCATTTGCGAAGTCATTCAAGGATGTGTGTAAAGTCCCCAATCCGCACTGGGCCCGCGTGGCGAGATCGTGATGAGATAAAGGCCTGTGCCCAACAGTGGGACGCAAATAGGCTGTAGTAGTAGTAGTAAAGTACTTACATCCAAATCGCCGGTAGTCCCTACTCCAAAATTATTTTATTAAAATATCGGAAGCAGATTGCATTCTTGGATGATGTTTTTCATGACAGTCCAAGGTGCATGGTGGCGTTCGTCCATCCTGCATGGACGACATCCAAGATGCCATAACTAGTGACCATCCAAGCGCCTCGGCAACATTTCTCAACTTTCATGTCGTCTTCATCTCTACTTAGGAGCTTATGCGTATTCAATGCCTGCACGCATTTTTTTTTATTTTTATATATTTATTTATTTATTGAATCATAAAGCATGTAACATGACAGTAAATATTACCATATCGTCCCAAAGTTTCTTCCTAGATTATGCTAACACAGTTAATTATAATAAACTGAAAAAACTTTCACATTTTAAATAAATATTACATTATCATTATAAATTACATTTTTCTATACATTCATCTTATCATCCATCCTTCGTTCTAGCATTATCTTCCACTCTGACAATAGTTTGGGTATACTAGTCGCGAACAGGTCGCACTGTGGCGAGGCCGCGAGCAGAGAGACGCATCTGCGAAGTAATTCAAAGATGTGTGTGAAATCCCCAATCCGCTCAAACCCTCTCGTGACGAGAGGAGGTCTGTGCCCAGCAGTGGGACGCAAATAGGCTGTAGTAGTAGTAGTAGTAGTAGTAGCGTATTCAATAATACCTATATTTCTAAAATCGACCATCTTTTGTTTATTTGTCTACTAGCCGTTGCCCGCGACTTCGTCCCGCGTAGACTTAGAATTTGCGTACTCGATGATACTATACATATAGGTAGTTATAGTTATAGAAGCATTGAAAAAACTGGTTTGACCCGTAGAAAACTCCGTTCCCGTTGAAATATCGGGATAAAAAGTATCCTATCTTATTCCCATGGTCTCAAACTATCTTCATACCTACCAAATTTCATACAAATCGGCCCAGTCGTTACGATGCGTAGAAGGACAAACAAACACACTTTCACATTTATATTAGTATGGATAGCTGTATTTATATTATTATACGTTCTGAATGGTTACTCTTTGACTAGGTTATTTCAATAAACTTTCTTACGGTGCGTACACACATGGCGGTTTTTACTGCATGCCCCTATGCGTAGGTACAGTCGAGTTCTCCAATATATACACACTTTTACACCTTGCTCCCTTGTAATAAGGTCCAAAAGTGATCATATATTAATGAACTCGACTGTACCTACAATGTAAAGACTCAAAGCTAGTTTTTACCTCCATAACGTTGCAGTTGACGTGTGAAATAATTAGCACTTATTTCCATCCATACTAATATTATAAATGCGAAAAGAAGTCGTCAGTCTGCCTGTCACCTCTTCTTGAATAAACCGCTGGGTTAGATTTAGATGAAATTTGGTACGCAGATAGTTAGAGTTGCGTGAAAGGACATAGGCTACTTTTTATTCCGGAAAAAGTTCGCGGGCGGAAGCTATTAGTTATCATATAACGAAGGCTATGGCTTAATCAAATAAAAAAATAATGTCGCATACTATTTGTTTGATTATGATTGGCTTTTGTCCCTCTCTTGTATATTCTCCACTTGAAATACGTTGAGTGAAAGCTCCATCCAATAAGATATAATGTAGGTAATAAAATATATGTCTGTAGGTACAGGTAGTCAATGACAGCTAAGAAAATTTTCAAGAAATAATATCACATATATCTGAAGATAAAATTTTTTTTCGTATGTTCGCAAATATCAAATATCGTCCGCAAAGTGTACTTATTCATACACTCATTTATCTGGATAAGGGTAACAATGGGGACTATCGTTTCTTTGCTCACCAGTTGGCGCTACTGTTGACTAAGGTCCAGAGGTATAGCTGACAAAGGCGACATAAGATCGGCGCCGAAATAAAGTTTGAAATCATGAATTTCATTAGGTTTATTAATTATAAATAACTATCATCATATCGAGTAGCTATGCCGCAATGTTGTGTAGTTCCGTTTTGTTCGGATTTATTTTATTTTATTTCAAAGCGTTCACATTCATCGCCAAATAATTCATATTTGCGATAATTTCACGAAGGAGATCACTTTTCAACCGGTAAATTAAAGAAACTACAATTTATATCACGAAGCCCGCCAAAACCAATGAAAAGTGAATGTTTATTGGACCTCACGCGACACTAGCGCCTCTAGTGGCAAATTCACACGCGATAGCCCCCATTGACGGCTACTTATACTGATTCAGATGAAAACATGAGGTTTTTGAGCGTTATTTATTTCATCAGCGTTAAGTATTGCAAGACGTGCGTAATGAAATATTGCCTTCGCGTTGGTCCAGCATGACCCATAGGGTTGCCATCCTATCTGTCTGTAGAAAAAGTTCTTATCATTTTTTAAATAATTACCCCACGGTACATGAAAAAAGGCCAAGGGAATGATGATTTGATTATATCAATAAATAGTAAGTATCTTTGTATTTTAAAACATTTCACACAAATCTCCCTAATCTCAAACTAGGCAAAGCTTGTGCTGTGGGTGGTAGATAACGATTTAAATACTTATGTAGAGAAATACATACATTTATATAAATACTAAACATCCATGACTCGGATACACACATTCGTACTTCACACAACAAGTTTTTTGTGTTTTTGAAACACTTTTTGAAGTGAAAACTTCTTTAGCGGCGCTGTGCACTTTTTGTAATGGGGAAAAATGTTAAACTCGCGACAGATCACGTGACCGTAAGACGGACACGTGACCTGATCGAAAAACTTTTACAATGTCATTGAATACAGTAGACCGCCGGCGCTGCGTAGGAGAGGAAGTATCACCCTCTCTTTCTACCGCCGTGCGAAAATGTATGCCTCTGCAAGTTTTCACTTCTGCCGGCACTCCCGGAGCCCGTTGTTGTTTTTTTTAAATAAGTAGCTTGCGACAGCCCTATCGGCTCGTATGCCCGCGCGCTTATAAATGGCGCGTAAGCCGTCGATGCGTCAGGCTCACGCCACAATATTTATCTCGCGTCATGGAGGTGCTTATTTATAATTTGTTGCATAATATTCGACGTTAAAAGAAGATAATGTGCACATACAATTATGCATGTTAGTTTATTCTTCGGACACGATTCCGAGTTAGAAATATATATATATATAGGTAGGTACTCTAAATAGGTAGGTAAGACATAAATGAAAAAATACACGGAACCAATAATTCACGAGTAAAATTAAATAAAACGATTTTCGTCCAATAACAGTTTTATCAGGCTGCTCATAATAACTTTTGTTAGTGAGTCAACAATTTTGCGAATGTCTATTGCACATAACTGCTACTACTACTACAGCCTATTTGCGTCCCACTGCTGGGCACAGGCCTCCCCTCATCATGAGAGGGTTTGGGCTATAGTCCCCACGCGGGCCCAGTGCGGATTGGGGACTTCACACACATCTTTGAATTGCTTCGCAGATGCGTGCAGGTTTCCTCACGATGTTTTCCTGCACCGAAAAGCTCATGGTAAATTCAAATTTAATTTCGCACGTAAGTAAACTTAGAGGTGCGAGCCGGAATCGAACCCCCACCCTCTGCATGACAGGCGGTGGGTCGAACCACTAGGCCACCACGGCTTCACGGGTTATTTTAACTACCGAAGGATAAACGTATCGCCAGATGTCTTAACTCACAAGATAATTAAATAAACCGGTATTCGACTACAATTAATTGGTCGACAATAAATATAAGGCGTCGTATACACTGTCATTAGCTTCCTTTATTACCAGCTATCAGCTTAACGTATGCATACGGCCTTACTTTTAATAGCCAGTTTTTTTTTTAGTACTTATAGTCGAGTAGAGGTTAAATGTAGTTGCACTTATTCATTTAATACCTACCACTTAATAATTATTATAAATGCGTTATTTTATGAATGTCTTGAACCGTTCCTGGTACATTTTGATTTTAACACCTGTCCATTAGCCTTAGAGTGACCTTTCTTTGAGGCCTTTTAACACATCTTACATCGTATATTTATATGTGATAGTGATAGCGGTAGTCTGTTCGTGTTGATACCACCGTCTTCTGATCCAACGTCACTGTGTGAGCACTACTATTTGGCGCCAGATAGCAGTGCTCACACAGTTGTGTTCCGGTATAGAGAGATGATACAGGAAGAAGAGTGGCACCGCCCATACTGTAGTGCGTGCTCCGGAACGCAGGTTAACACTAGAACGACATCTGGCGTCCAGTGGCTGAACCCCGATTACCCGACCGTTTAGCAGTTGCTATCGCTACTTGAAGCTAGATGGTGAGCCGACCGCAAAGTGTCTTTGTAAACAATTTACAACTAATATTATAACTAGAACTCTTTTCTGAAATCCTCTTGTTACACAGAGACTTCGGGTTGTAAGTTGTAAACTGTTAAGCAATAAAATATGCTTTAGGTTCGGCTCGCCATCTCTTCAAGTAGCGGTAGCAACTGCTAAACGGTCGGGTAATCGGGGTTCAGCCGCTGGACGTTAGATGTCGATCTAGTGTTAATCCGCGTTCCGAAGCACGTACTACAATATGGGCTCTGCCACTCTTCTTGTATAATTTCTCTATGGTTCCGGTAAAGGGTTAAGGCAGCCGGTATGCATTCAGCATGGCATAGAGGCATTCCATCTTAAAATAGACAACGCATTTCTTATTAAGAAGTGTGCTCGTATGCCTACCAACTGCATAAAAAAACTTTGATGACCGCTATCACTCTCATTCTTAAGTAGGTTCCTATCTCTGTGTTTAGACATTAGATATTTCATCCCTTCGACACCGGTAACGCTTTGGTGACACCCTCTGCTATTTATTACGAATGTCTATAGGCGACGGTCACCACTTTACAACAGGTGAACCGTCCGCCTTTGCTTTTTTTATGAGGCCCATCGTTAGCCTATATCTCAGCTTAGTCACTTGCAACACTTACATACCTCGTCTTTCTGTCCTCGCGTCGTTATTACAAGTCGTAAGTCAATCATCGGTCGCGCGCGATAACTTTGTCGTCCGCTCGTAAACACGTCGACTCACGCGATAAACGGCCGCGACAAAGCGCTGTCACTTTGGAATTGATATTGCTCAAATCAAAGGGAAAATCCAGTTGCTCGAGCTTCGTTCGAGCCATTCTGTATCGTTTATCTTGGTATTTATCTAGTGTGTTACAGTCAATACATTTTTAACAACCTTGATCGTATCTATACGAAGTGGACGTTTTCAGGCCCTACATATACCAATAGGTAACCTTGTATAATATCAATACCTACGAATAAGCCGAATAAGCCCTCCGCGACGCTTGTTACCGCCGCGATTTGTTGTGACACCTGCCGTCGGCGTCGGCGGCGACAAATCACACACGCCGCGGAATTATTAAACGTGAGCAAGCTGGCAATTTTGTGTAAGAAGGTAAGGATAAGGAAAGATCGGGAATACGGTTCCAGTTTAGTTACTTAATCCTATTTTAAGAAGTGATATTTTCAGTTTTTGTAGAGTGGCGTACATTTTGGATGCAAAATAAATAAATAAATCGTATTCTTGGTCAATTTGTAAGGGATTAGCAACTTTTGATAGATGTAGGATGTAGGATCATGCTCGTGTCTGGCAAGCGATCGAGATGTTTGCTTAGTTTGAAACTAACAAATTGGTCCCAAACAAACCAAACTAACATTTCGATCAAGCTGATGCCACATAACAATGTTGACAATTGGGCCCCTGTGTGTCGTGACTGCTGTCGGCCGAGCCGGGATCAGGACGTGGATCTGTCAGAGAGATCACGGTAACAACCCTTATTCGGCTGTCGAATTGTTTACAGTTACCATTAGAAGCGTACTCACAATGTAACAAACGGACGATCCTTAAATCATTGCCATGGTTACTGGAAGATGATGCAAGTAAAAAAAGTTCGTTATTTTTTTCAATTTTAATTTCCCTTCTATTCACAGGCCACAAGAGCATAACAGAGACAATTAATTATTCACATTAATTTAATACTTTGCAACCGTGGTATTAATTAGATGTTACAGAAGTTTCCAGCACATTCATGGACCCTACTACGGCAAAAATAACAAAATAAATACATGTCATTTTAACATTAACAGTAAGACTAATCCAGGAACCTTCCCTCGAGCGCAGTCAGGTAAAAAAAACTAGCGACTCGTACTTTCCCGGTAGTATGATTGTTATTTTCTTACCGCTCTCATGAATATACGATAATAATAAAAGTTGAGCAGCAAAAGTAACCACAGAATGAGCACAAGCAGTAACAATTAGTTAAAAGACAAGTGCCGCGTAGATCCGCGAGTGATGTTTCATTTACTTAGTTCGTAATCGGACGGAATGACGCCACAAATAACACTGATGTACGATTATGTCTCGGGTTTGGGGGGCACGGTACAAGTCACGGAAGAAAGCGGTACCCAAAAATTTGATCTGAACGGTGTAAACGATTAGCCCAAACCCTCTCGTGATTAGAGGAGGCCTGTGCCCAGCGGTGTGACGCAAATAGGCTGTAGTACTCGTAATAGTAGTAAACGATCAAGGTTCAAGGCAATTTCCTGTTTTATGACAAGTTTGCATAGCTAAATGAATGTTTGATAGACAGCCGCGAAATTTTAGCAGAAACAATCTTAGTTTAAGAGGGTTTACTCCGAAAGTTGGCAACGTCGCAAATAGCTGTCAAATATTTTTCTGTTTTCATTAATTTCTGAATATTACTGAATGAAAACATGAATTATCGCTCTATGGTTGAATAAAACATTAAGTATGGATTACAACAGTTATCATATGAACATGAAGTTTTTAGTACTATAGAAGTAATATCTTTTGAAAACTTTCCATCACAGTTTCCATGCATTTTAATGTAATCTTATCATTTGAATGCCTTACCAACAAATATAAAACGAGTCGCGTCATTCAACCATAGAATGATACCTTCCTTTTTAATTCAGCAATGTTGAGAAATTAATAAAAACAGCGAAACATTTGACAGCTATATGCGACGTTGCCAATTTTCGGGATAAACCCTCTTAAGTTTGATCACTTCACACAAAAAGAAGAATAGACAGCCGGGAGTGAGTGTAAGCCGTGGTGGTCTTGTGGTTCGACCTACCGCCTCTCATGCTGAGGGTCGGGGGTTCGATTCCGGCTCGCACCTCTAAGTTTACTTGTGTGCGAAATTCAATTTGAATTTACTACTGAGCTTTTCGGTGAAGGAAAACATCGTGAGGAAACCTGCGTGCAGCACCTGCGAAGTAATTCAAAGATGTGTGTGAAGTACCCAATCCGCACTGGGCCCGCGTGGGGACTATAGCCCAAACCCTCTCGTGATGAGAGGAGGCCTGTGCCCAGCAGTGGGCCGTAAATAGGCTGTTGTAGTAGTAGTAGTAGTAGAGTGAGTGTATGTGCTTACGAAATGTTCGTGTATTTCTGTCTTAATTACAAAAGGCCTGTAAAAGCTGTAATTGGCAGGATTTAGGCGTCGAATAACGATTTTCCAGGGGATTGATTGTTCTATAAATAGGTATGTTTAACAACTTGTGACGTGCATTACTTGGATTTTCTACAACGGAAAATGGCCTGTAAATATTACACTTACGAAAGGTGTTTACATGGTATATACATAAACGTATCCATACTAATATTATAAATGCGAAAGTAACTCTGTCTGTCTGCCTGTCTGTCTGTCTGTCTGTTACCTCTTCATGATTCAACCGCTGGACCGATTGAGATGAAATTTGGCGTGGAGATGGTGTCCCAAGAAGGACATAGGCTACTTTTTATTCCGGAAAAACGCATAGTTCCCGCGGAAACGCGTAAACCGAATTCCACGCGAGCGAAGACGCGGACAGAAGCTAGTTTATTTATAAAGGAATATTAATATTTTCTTATTGTTCTAATGAAATGTGCCTACATTCCGCTATATCCTCTCGCTTGCTTCGTCAAACGCAGCAGTAAGCTCGCTACAGAATAAACACCTATATATTCCCGTGTAATTGTATTAAATGCGACTTTATTGTTCGCCACGATGTATTTACACGGTTGTATTTTTTTTTCCACAAATGCAATCGTAAATTTGCACGTTTATTTTGTTTACTTTTACCTCGCAGGATAATTGTGTGAAAATAAACTCGGGGGCAATTTCTGCGAGCGTTGAAGATTTTTAATTAAAGTAATACTAATACTAAGGAAGGTTTAGTCAGGCGTTCATAAATTTTAATTAAAGAGAACATAATTAAACATATGTACATGGTAGTGGTAGCCCAGCAATAGCGGTTTGGCATGCAAACAGCATGAGGAAAATGGCACGCATCTGTGTAACAATTCAATCAAAGACACCATTACGAGAATTTAATACTGTTGAGATTTGTATCAAAATCATAGTTTCTGGCTGATTCTCTTAATGCTGTATTTTGAATCGACCTCATCATGTTCTTATTGACATGTATTAATGAATATATTTTTTCTGGACCCTTGGAGACTATACATCTCTAAAGATCTTAGATTTAAGTTTAAGTTAGGGACTATACATCCCTTCAATGTAATTTTAGTACGTACCTATATGTATATTTTATACATGTAATGTAAAATTTGTAAATTTTGAAAAAAAGCCTTCTGCTTGAGATTGTTGCGGCGCTTCTTCTCAAGCAATGGGTCTAGGAAGCGCTGGTAAATTCTTTTTTGTCTTGTAAAAGTGCCCCTATGTGGCCAATTTACTGAATAAATGATTGAATATTGAATTTTGACGTCTTCTATATGTACTTCACTTGTGTTGTGTGATTGATGTTTACATGGAAAACATCTAATTATAATAAAAATATTAATTTTGGTTTATTTGTTGTATTAACTTTTGTGCAAGGCTACGCTTATTCTACTGCTACTTTACCCACCAACCTAACAAATACGTTTATTTTATTTCTCAAATACCTAAAGTGCATAGAAGTCTGAGTAAGTCTAGATTTGATACTATTTTGTATCTATCAGTATTTCAACGTCGGCAGGTGAATTCAAAATGGATTCTCCACCTACTCTACAATCACACACTCTGCGCCATTACCGCGTCGATCTCACGCAGGGTTGCCACTTATAAATCAAATATCAAATACGAGTAACGGAAAAGTAAAATAGTACGTTGAATGGATACATGTCTGGACGTGAACCATTTGTTATGAATCGACTAGCTTTGCACGCAACTTCGTCCGCGTGGTATTCGTTGTCACGTTCCCGCGGGAACTATGCGTTTTTCTGAGATAAAAAGTAGCCTTAGGTATATCCTTTCCCTTGTCAAATTTCATATAATATAAATCGGTCCAGCGGTTGAAGTGTCAAGAGGTAACAGACAGATAGTTACTTTCACATTTATAATATTAGTATGGATTAGGTGATTCTTTCTTTGACTACGGACAGTTATCTTCTGTGAAACAAAGGAGATCATTCTTTGTCAAGTTCCTCTCCGCTCACAATGGAAACTTAAATTTAAATCGACATTATCATAGAAAGTTCCCCGGGGCTCGAACTATCTCCATACCAAATTTCAACTAAATCAGTCCAGTGGTTGAAGGGCTTGAAGACTCAACTGACAGACGGACAAGAAAGACAGAGCTACTTTCGCAATTAATTATAAATACTAGCTTCTGCTCGCGACTTTGCCCTCGTGGAATTCGGTCATCGCGTTCCCGCGATGCCCTTTCCCAGGACTCGAAGTATTTTCATGCCACAGGTAAAACCAGTTTTTTAATACTTCTATGGCTAGACCCACCTACCTACGTATAGTTTCTTCACTAATAATCAGGTACCTACGCAAATTCCAACTCTACGAGGGCGGGACGAAGTCGCTAGCAACGGCTGGTAGAGGACTAAGTACGTGGGCGGTCGAACTTTGCTCGGTTTAAAATAGCTAAAACCGAGTTTCCTCAGATAGGACACCTACCTAGATCATTTTGTCGCCCCCGTAAACCCCTACATTCAAAGTTTCGTTCAAATCGTTAGCGCCGTTTCTGAGATCGCTTGGATAGATAAATAAAAAAGAAA
This sequence comes from Aethes cnicana, assembly GCA_963971205.1. Classification (NCBI taxonomy): domain Eukaryota; kingdom Metazoa; phylum Arthropoda; class Insecta; order Lepidoptera; family Tortricidae; genus Aethes; species Aethes cnicana. The sequence goes on from OZ020280.1 coordinate 12,777,202, forward strand.
TATACAAAATTAGCGCGTTTAAAGTATAATATATGTTGGTTCTACGACAAGGTCCGTGGCAGCCCTAGCGGTTGCAGCGGCGCCTGCGGCTGACGGTTCGTTATTGCGCTTTATTCCGCGAGAGGGCGCCACCCTCGCCGCAACCAAAGGCTTGTCTTCGGGCTCCGAGATAAACCACGGAGATCCGATAGATACTCACACTAGCGTAACGTAGGTCAGTTATCAATTGCAACTGTTGATAAAATACCAAAATATGTTAGGTACCTTTTGTTGTACCAATGGTGCATCTTCTTAACTGACTTCCATAAAAGACGAGCTCATTCGATTCGTCTTCGTAACGTAAAAAGATTATTTTTATGTTTTTTCATCGCAAAGAAAACTTGAAACGATTTCGATTTTTTTTTTATTAGACATAGACATAGACAAAACTTTATTTAACATCCCAAAAGGTAGGTACATTTTTAACTTAACCCAAACTTAACATTGTTTATATGTACTAGGACTATGTTGTTTACAACAACTAATTCCATGCAGGTCGGCCAGACCAATGATTTATTCGCTTCTAAAATGGTAAAGTGTCTCCACTCCTTTTAACGAGAACTATATTTAGAGTAAAAAATAATTGAAAATATAGAGTTAAACACTGTTACCATTGTTAGTTGTAGTATAGTTTAATTAGTTTATTTTAAGGTTTTTATTTTATTTTACGATAAATACTTAAATAGTTAGTTTGGCAGACCCAAAAGGAGATGGCGGGACAACTTGGACGCATTTGACCCAGATTGGCGGGAGCTTGCACAGAATAGAGGAGAGTGGCGAAAAAGAGGGGAGGCCTTTGCCCAGCAGTGGGACACTTCATAGGCTATAATAATAATAATAATAACTTAAATAGTTAAACACTACCGAGAATTGATTTGAACAAAATCGGTCGCGTTGTTTTTATTTTCAGGTTTCGATATCTTTGCTACTATGTCTATAAGCTCAACGAATAATTTATTTTATTTTCCATTCTAAATAAAACTCGAAAAACATTACGGTCGATCTAAAATTAAGGCAACGCCATTAGGATCCGACTGACAATTCAATGTTTACAATCAAAAGGGAGTATGACCATCGCAGTGTGTATGCCTCTCCGTCTTTCCTCTCTCCAACCGGCCTTCATTCATCAACGTCGGTGCTTTATGAATGTCCTGTCAAATCATAATGAAAAAGTTAATAGAAAAAGTTTGACAGTGCCAGGGCGCGGTGACAGTTTAAAATTTAATTTCCCGACTGCTGTCAGCCTAACGAGCGGGTGGAACTGGAACAGTGCCTTATTGACATTTCTTTGGGAATTATTAGGATAATCCGGCTTGGCTAGGCAGCGTTCGGGAAGCTTCGCAGTGTCTTTTCGTCCAAATTACCGCAGTGTCTCAAGTCGAAAGTCTTCGACCAGTGTGTATTGCCAGTGATGACTTATGGTTCCGAGACGTGGGCGCTTACGATGGGCCTCATAAGAAGGCTCAAAATCACTCAGAGGGCAATGGAGAGGGCTATGCTCGGGATTTCTCTGCGTGATAGAATCAGAAATGAGGATATCCGTAGTAGAACTGGGGTCACCGACATAGCCCGAAGAATTGCGAGCCTTAAGTGGCAGTGGGCGGGGCACATTGCTCGCAGGACTGATGGCCGATGGGGCCGGAAAGTTCTCGAGTGGCGCCCGCGAACCGGGAGACGAGCTGTCGGTAGGCCTCCAACAAGATGGAGCGACGACCTCGTGAAGGTCGCGGGAAACCGGTGGAAGCAAGTAGCACAGGACCGGTCTGAGTGGCGAGCCTTGGGGGAGGCCTATGTCCAGCAGTGGACGTCTTTTGGCTGAAATGATGATGATGAGGATGTATTAGGATAATAGAGCTATTATTAACTTTACTGGTGCCTATAATAGGGATGACGACAACTTTTTTTTCCTTAGTCTATCAGGAAGATTATTGAAAAGTACACACGTATTTTTTCTTTTTTCAGGTAATCAAACTTATACGGAGATATATTGAGCTGAAATGTCGCGTGACGTCACGGTTAGGTACGATTTATACCTAACGGTGACGTAGTTAGCCCCCACTATCCAACTTTAATGCGTTTTAACTTAGTCATTCTTTGTTAATTTGATAAAAGAAAAAATACGTGTCTAATATTTTTTATTACCTGACTGACGGACTAATTAGAATTTCGATTTCTTCACCCTGTCATCCCTATTGGGATGATAAATACTTGTTCTTTCTTGATTCGTTCCTATTTTTAAATTACCATAATTTTAGACACTAGGTCTCGCTGGTAAGGTGCGTATTCGCGGCACATTTTTCTAGATCTAGAAGCACCCTTGTTCGCGCCGCTTCATTTTGTTTTGATACCTGTAACGCCATCTCGTATGCATCTTTAGGAACTATTCAAAATTAGTCATATAAACTACTCTATCTACGCGCGCACATCTATTTTCCCTTTTCCCATCTCTTTCTCCCTTACAATGCGTTTGGTCGTAAGACAAGGATAGCAATAACCAATGATGGTGAAGAGATGTTCTTTTGACCAGAAGACCGGATGTAAAACTCGGAAGGATTACGCCATTATAGAAAAACAAGAACACTTCCGTTTTTAGCTTTGATGGTCGTTGAAGACGTGTTGCTCCGCTAAAATAATCTTTTATTGGACATATTTAACGCTGTTGAAGTGATTTGTGTAATAGTACTTTTAGCCCATTTAGTTTCACCTGGCCAGGTTGTGTTTTAGTGTTACGAACGGATTTAAGTGACTTTTCGACGGAGTTACGCGATACAAGAAGCGTCGCCGCCGCCATTGTTTACAAGGGAACTCCAGCCCGGTCTTCAGCCAGCCCGTCGAGGTCCTTCGCCTGCAGACAGCCGATCCAGGTACCAAACGCATCTTTTATTTTCTACGGGAGTTTGATCCTGTATTCAATTCCCCTTTTTTCTTTTCTTCTGTGCGCGCGTAGCGAAAATTCTTCAACAAAACGACCATTTTCCATTATTGTAGAAAATATTTTCATCGTCTTTTACTAAAATAGCATTTCCGCACGGTCCTTCGAATACTCAAAATAAATAGAAAGTTATCCGCAATTTTTAATTTCGAGCGCAAACATCATTTTTTGGTCCAGTCGAACCGGGTCACTGAACTTTGTCAGTACTTATACCTATGTAGAAATAGTCAATTTATTGCATCCGCGCTTACTTCTATGATTCAAAGGTATTCTAATTGTAATATTTGCTCGCTTTAGTTTCGCGTTTTCGTGTGATTATACCTAATTTATTATTGTATCGTTGTCGCATAGGTATATTCACCGAATAGACGCCCCGCACCGCACCGCGATAGGTATTCAATTGTTTCTCGGCTCTCATTTGTAGTTCCGTTGCATTTATTTGTGAATGTGTTTAGTGAAACTCGTTTTATGTTATGTTTTGCAGATAAGTGTTATTCTATTCTAATTTCGTTTCGCAATTCGCGTGTAGATAATCCGCTGTACAGCTTAATTGTATTTGTACCTACGCAAGTACGCTATTGTTTCGTTTTTCTTATAAATAGCTGTTTATTGCACTGAAAATAAATTAATTTTCATTTTGTATGTGCTTAACTAGGTACAAGTACACACAGCATATAATATAGGTACACGCGTAAGTGCATATATATGTTACTTAATTGTTTTTTGGTTGTGCACTCTCAATGAATGTTAGTTTAACAATAGAAACGGATACTTCTTTGTTTTTCAACCTGACTTGAAATAGATTTATAATTAGTTTATTGTAAATGTGTTTCGCTGTCGCATTTGGGAATAGAGAGGAGAGGATACACGTTTATGTGAGTAGGTAGGTATATATAGGTCGCGTTGTTTATTTTTTTCGTGTTTGTTAGGTATCGATAGCTATATCGTCGAATAGGTAGTACATGCTTCCGCTCGCTCGTGTCACTCGCGCCAGCTTTAAAATGGCTGAACAAAAACTGAAAATTTTAGAATCAAGACGCGCTGCGTATTTTCAGCGTGTGCAAACTATTTATGTCAGTTGCCATAAATTAGATGATGAAAATTCAATAGAATCATTTCTCGCGAATATAGAAACACTTGACTCTATTAGAGATAGTTACCTTAAAACTCTCGAGGAGATAAATGAGGTACAGATGTCAATAAAATCGGATGCTGAAGTTAATCATAACACTTGGTTAGCTTTTGAAGACATTTACTGTCGTATAAAACGTCAACACTCAAAGTTGATTGGTGAGCGTGACGTAAAGCCCGATATAGGGAAATTTAGATATGCGCCCGACTCACATCGAGTCAGCCCTAAATTGCCGCCAATGGAGTTGCCGGAGTTTAACGGTGATCCTCGCGTTTGGCCGTTGTTTTATGCCAGCTTTAAAACAACTATACATGAAAACAATAATCTTAGTGACACTGAGAAAATATATTATTTGTTAGGGAAGCTAACCGGGAAAGCGCAGTCTGTATGCGCCGGTCTTACACCTTGCGCGGAAAATTACAATATTATTTATAAAAATCTAGTCGATAAATACGAAGACAAACGCTCTCAAAGCACTATATACCTTGACCAGATTCTGAGCCTGAAGCCTATAGGTACAGTCACGTCCGACAATTTAGAAGCCTTTGTAGACAAGCTATCCTCATCGGTAGCCGCTCTTAGAAATATGAAATTGCCTGATCTTTGCGATTTTATCTTACAACATATTGCTTCAAAAAAGTTGAACACTGAGATGGTGCGCATGTTTGAAATTGACAGCCGCGGTACTGAGTTACCTACCTTTGATAGTTTGATCAACTTTTTGCGTGAACACATAAAAATATTACAGCGCACCGAAGGTACGAAACTATTTCAGGCTAGTAAAAAATTGACAGAAGTTGCAGATTTTCCAAAAAATGCAAGGAACACGCACGTTTATCAAAATGTAGCTGAACATAAGCCGCCGACTGTACCGCGCGCTAGCTCTAATCCTGCAAATGTGGGTTATAATTCTTCCAGTAGTGCAAACATTTGTACTCTGTGCCAGGCACCAGCACCCCACGATCAATTGTATAAATGCAGTGGGTTTCAAAAACTGTCGCCCAATGACAGATATAGTTTTGTAAAAATGCATAATTACTGTCTAAACTGCCTGAGCTATAAGCACAGAGTTAGTGTTTGCAACTCGAATAGTTCGTGCCGCAAATGTAACAGCAAGCATCATACAATGCTGCATTTCGATAATAGTGTGTCCGTTCCCGCGATTATTGATAACAGAGATTCAAATGAAGTAGAACACTTAACGTATGATGCCCCTTTTGAACAACCCGCGCCGCGTCAGTTGGCTTATAAAGAACTGAATTCTCAAACCCATGTCGTCCCGGGGACATCGACTTCTTTCGCTCAACCAATTGCGCCACCTTTGGATTTCCCACCTGCTGGTGGGCCCGGAGAACATGTTACGACTTCAATGCAATGTTCGATCAATAACTGTAGTGATTCAACCTCGAACAATAGTTCGCAAACTACAGTCTTATTAGCCACAGCTCGTGTAATAATTTTCAACTCTAAGGGTCAAGAGTGTTTGGTACGCTGCTTGTTAGATAGCGCCTCTCAGAGCAATTTCATTACTAGAGATTGTTGCAAACGTTTAGGTTTAAACACCTATCAGAAAAATATTACGGTAAGAGGAATAGCTGGTTCCAATAAGGTAGTGAACTCCTTAGCGCACTTGAAAATTTTCTCTCGCTTTGATCGTAAAATTAGCTTTGATCTTGATTCTTTGGTCGTCGATAAGGTAACTGATTACCTAACGTTGCAGTAGATAGATCAAATCTATCTTATTTCGATTCGCTGCCATTAGCTGATGACACATATAGTGTCACTGGTGATATAGACATCTTGATTGGAGCATCGCTGTTCCCATGCCTATTGCTTGGCAACAAGGTTCAAGGTCGTTCAGAGTCACTCTATGCGTTAGAGACTCTTCTTGGTTATGTTGTGATAGGTAATGCACCTGCTCACCCTATCGATTCTTCAACTGTCTCTTGTTGTTGCGTTGTACCGCAATGTCCGCAATCAATTGACAATATAGTAAAAAAATTCTGGGAATTAGAGGAAGTAAGTGTTCCTAAAATACAAAGTCCAGATGATCAAATATGCGAGAAAATTTATAGCGATACTGTTACGCGCGATGATTCCAATGGTCGTTATATAGTTACGTTGCCATTTAAAAACGATCCTTTTTCGCTCCCAAGTAACAATTTCTGGTTCTATAGCAGCCCATAGAACATTTCTCAAAACACCACCTTAGCCCTATAAAAGGCCATAGAAGGTTGAGTAACGCCGATCTGGCGCAGTTATATCTCCATTTAGTGATATAGTGGAACCGTAGCAGCTTTAGTTGTGACGTTTTAGGTCTGTAAAGGTGATGTAATGATGACTCGTATTACAATTTAGTGACATACGGGCCACAGTAACGCTAATGTAGTGCTTTTTTATGCTGTAGTAGCGTTCGTTGATTCCCTTATAGTCCTATTTTAGTCTATAGTAGAATCCGTGATTCCTACTGAGGCGCTTTCTCGGCAAGTTTGGTATTGTGTGTTTTTGCTGTGAACTTCATTGACGGACAACAAAAATAATTCAATTATATAAAGGAGTAATATTCTATCGTGGTAAGTTTATGTTATCTTATTTAGACATTTAATATTTCGATCAATGCTGCAAACAGCACGTGCGACTAAAGTTTTACTGATAGAATAGTATTTGATTTGCTTAGTATTTTCAATGCGCCCTCGATTAATTGAGTTTTGAATAAAATATATTGATATTATAAAATTAAATTCACAGACATTTCTACTTTAGAGCCATTAAGTACATCCGTGGGTCTTATCGGCTCACTATAGTACCACCGACTCCAGGCATGTCAAAGTTTGAGTATAAAAGTAAATGTTCACTTCCTTTATGTGCTTTTTTATCCTATGACCGATCTACAAACTCCATTATAGAAAGTTTCGGCCATATAAAAGAGTCATAGTCACAACTATCGTACGAGCCTATAATAGGGATTCAAAAACAATTAGAACACTTTTAAGTACTATAAAAATGTCCTAAAAATCGATTATAAAACAAAACCGCTCTATTACGGCGTCATTATGGCTACTAAAGACCGTGTACTATAAGAGTGATTTGTGGAACCACAATATCGCAAAAACCTTGTATAGTAGAACGTTCATCACTGCTAAAACGCGAGATTTATAGCGGTTGTCCGGGAAACCTTATAGCGCAAATTAGATACATAATGGTGATTTCAATCACGTTTATACAGTAAAATAGCTCTTTAGTGGCTATATATGAAGTTTTTATAGCACTTGACTATAATAGCCCTATAAAATGGTTCTATAAACCTTTACATCAACAATTTATAGGATAATTTGGCTCTTTAGCTTATAGAGCAAGAATGTGTTCCCAAACGCCTTTATACAACTGGTAGTCACCGCTAAGACCTTTATACGACGTTTACTCGACCTTTTAGTGATGATAACCCAAGTTATAGGGCCAAAATGTTACTTGGGCTTGGTGATTCTTACACTGCTTCGAAAAGACGTTTTTTATGTTTGGAACGCAAGATGAAGGCCTCCCCTGAGTTCAAACAAGCTTATGACGACGTTATTAAAGATTATTTAGCTAAAGATTATATAGCTCCAGCGCCAACCGAATCAGAGGCGACTGCATCCTTGCCGTCGTATATTATTCCCCATCACGGAGTAGTCCGTGAGGATAAAACCACTACCAAGCTGCGAGTGGTTCTAGATGCGAGTGCGAAAACTAGTACCGGGATCTCACTCAATGATATTCTTCATAATGGTGAAAATCTCCAAGGAAATCTATTTGAAATTATATTGAATTTTCGCTTGTTTAAAGTAGCCTTGTGTGCTGATATTCGACAGATGTTTCTTTGCATTGGTGTAAATGAGCGTGATCGAAGGTATCAACGCATTTTATACAGATTTGATCCCAGTGAACCAATATCTGTTTTTGAGTTCAAGCGTGTTTGCTTTGGTCTTAAATCCAGTCCATTTCATGCATTGCGTACAATCAAGCAATTGATAGATGATGAAGGAAAAGATTTTCCTCTTGCCAAAAATGCGCTGGATAATGCACTATACATGGATGACTATGTATATAGCTTGGAGTCAGAATCAAACGCCATTGACACAGCAAGAGAAGTCATTGGCTTATTCAAAAGGGGACAATTCGATCTTGTCAAATGGAATAGTAATTCAGAGGTGGTATTGTCAGCAATTCCACCGTCGCATCGACTATCAGCTGTTGTAGAATTTGACAAGAGCGAAAGTCAAAAGGTTTTGGGATTAACTTGGGCCCCAATGTCTGATCGATTTTCACTCGACGTTTCTCAGCCAGGTGAACTGTGCACAAAACGTTCCATACTTTCATGTGTTGCCCGACTTTGGGATTTAATGGGTTTTATAGGGCCTGTTATAGTTTTTGCCAAGCTTTTAATAAAGGATTTATGGCTTCTAAAGTGCGATTGGGACGACACACCTCCGCAAGCGATTGAAAAGATCTGGACGCAGTTTCGCACGGAGCTCCATTTGCTTAACGATCTTGAAATACCGCGCCATGTCAGCGTTGTTTCTGATAGCGTTGTTACAGTTATTGGTTTCGGAGATGCAAGTGAGCGAGCATATGGAGCTGTTGTGTATTTGCAAGTCAATAACAAAGGTGTTATAAATGTACACCTTCTGTGTTCTAAGTCACGTGTTTCGCCCACCAAGACAGTTTCTCTTGCTCGCCTTGAGTTGTGTTCCGCACTCATACTAGCAAAGCTTATTCGCATCGTGCTAAATACATTTAGTAATCGCATTAATATAGATAACGTGTATGCATTTTCAGACTCGACAGTTACGTTGTGTTGGATCCATTCTTCACCTCATCGCTGGGGCACATTCGTAGGAAATAGAGTATCCAAGATACATTCAGAGCTATCTGCGGAACATTTTTATCATGTGTCTGGTTCTGAAAATCCCGCTGATTGTCTGTCAAGAGGATTAACACCAGCGCAAATATTAAATCACTCACTGTGGTTTAATGGACCAGATTGGATACATAGAGAACCTAAATGTTGGTTGTTAGAAACCTTCAACCCATCTACTATATCAAAACCACCAGAAGAGAAAACACATGCACTGGTCACAACAACGTCACCTAAAGAGTTATCTCTATTGCTCTCTTTAGCTGAACGGATATCATCGTGGTCAAAGTTGTTGCGTTGCGTGGTTTATGTTTACAGATTTTGTAAATTGCTTCCCAAACGTGAATTCGTTTCAGCTGCAGATTTGGAGTTTGCAGAGTACAAAATTTTGCATGCGCTGCAAGTAGAGCACTTCGAAAATGATTTTGAAAATTTGAAGGCTGGTAAACTGTGTTCACGAGCCTTTCAACGTTTAAAGCCGTTTTTACACGATGGTATTATTAGGGTAGGTGGTCGTTTAGAAGCTTCCGATATGACCTTCCAACAAAAACATCCTATAGTGCTCCCGAAGAAACATCATGTGGTAAATCTGATTGTCGACTATTTTCATAAATTGTATTGTCACGCTGGTGAAGATGAGTTGCTCTCAGTTTTACGTCACTATTATTGGATTTTTTCCGCTCGAACGACGATTCGTAGTCGTTTATTTCGGTGTGTGCGGTGTTTTCGTTTGCGGCCTAAGTCTGAATGCCCAGAAATGGCAGATCATAAGGCGTGCCGAGTCGTACGGTCTCTGAAGCCATTTATACACACAGGTATCGATTTTGCTGGACCCTTGCGTGTCACAGCTATGCGAGGCAGAGGTATTAGATCTCAGAAAGCATACATCTGCATATTTGTTTGTATGACTACTCGGTCCGTGCATATAGAATTAGCATCTGATCTTAGCACCCATTGTTTCCTATCTGCATTCAAAAGATTTTTAGCTCGTCGCGGTCCGGTATCTAGAGTATATTCGGACAACGGCACAAATTTTATTGGTGCAAAAAGGTATCTTAATGATCTCTTTATTGGTGTCACAACATTTTAACTCGGAATTTGCTCAAGTATTAGCAGATAATCGTATAATTTGGCATTTGAATGTACCGGCAGCTCCTCATTTCGGTGGAAATTGGGAAATTAATGTTAAGAGCCTGAAAACTCATCTTTTCCGTGTGATAGGCGATCAAATTTTGTCTGTGGAAGAAATGAATACACTACTCACACAGATTGAAGCTGTGATGAATTCTAGACCTCTTTGTCGGGGTCGGTCTTCGGATCCTTCAGAGCCAATGGCTTTGACGCCTGCGCATTTCTTAACGATGACGCCTTTGAAATATTTACCTGCTCGAGATGTTGCCGAAGAAAGGCTTAGTCTGCTCGCGAGGCACTTGCTTCTCGATAAACTAGTTCAGTCATTTTGGAACCGTTGGCACCGAGAGTACCTTCATACCTTGCAAACACGAATGAAATGGAACACGCCTTCTACTCCAGTAGCTGTAGGAACGGTAGTAGTTATTCGGAACGACAATATGCCTACGCTGCATTGGCCTCTGGGTATAATTGACGAAATTTTCCCTGCTAAAGACGGAATTGTTAGAGTTGCAAAAGTAAGAACTTCGTCTGGATCTTATCTAAGGCCAGTTGTTCGACTATGCCCTCTACCCAATCAGTAATTTAATAGTTTACTTTAGGAGCTATACATGCTTAATTTTGTCTTCATTTAGTTTAGTTTATTTTGAAGGAAACCCTTCAAGGGGGGGGATATGTTCGCGCCGCTTCATTTTGTTTTGATACCTGTAACGCCATCTCGTATGCATCTTTAGGAACTATTCAAAATTAGTCATATAAACTACTCTATCTACGCGCGCACATCTATTTTCCCTTTTCCCATCTCTTTCTCCCTTACAATGCGTTTGGTCGTAAGACAAGGATAGCAATAACCAATGATGGTGAAGAGATGTTCTTTTGACCAGAAGACCGGATGTAAAACTCGGAAGGATTACGCCATTATAGAAAAACAAGAACACTTCCGTTTTTAGCTTTGATGGTCGTTGAAGACGTGTTGCTCCGCTAAAATAATCTTTTATTGGACATATTTAACGCTGTTGAAGTGATTTGTGTAATAGTACTTTTAGCCCATTTAGTTTCACCTGGCCAGGTTGTGTTTTAGTGTTACGAACGGATTTAAGTGACTTTTCGACGGAGTTACGCGATACAAGAAGCGTCGCCGCCGCCATTGTTTACAAGGGAACTCCAGCCCGGTCTTCAGCCAGCCCGTCGAGGTCCTTCGCCTGCAGACAGCCGATCCAGGTACCAAACGCATCTTTTATTTTCTACGGGAGTTTGATCCTGTATTCAATTCCCCTTTTTTCTTTTCTTCTGTGCGCGCGTAGCGAAAATTCTTCAACAAAACGACCATTTTCCATTATTGTAGAAAATATTTTCATTGTCTTTTACTAAAATAGCATTTCCGCACGGTCCTTCGAATACTCAAAATAAATAGAAAGTTATCCGCAATTTTTAATTTCGAGCGCAAACAACCCTAACCTAAGGCACATGTTGAAAAAAAAACCGAAAAGGTGTAGAAATTGAGTCTCGTTTTCTTCATGAGTATACCACTGTATACTTCAAAAAAGTTCCTGCCCGGACGCGTCTATCTGTCTATTCGCAAAAAAACTGGGAAACAACTGAACAGATTTTTATGCAGTTTTCCTCATAGAGAGATAAATTCTTTGGTTCGATGCCCGGGCGGGTCGCTTGTAAATAATATATCCAAGTCTAACGGTGAACGCAACCGTTAATTGTCATCCCAAGTAGTAATTCTACACGATAAATAATTTATTAACATGAAGGCGATAAAGCAACTATTAAGTAAATTAAACAATAAAACATAAACACTCGATGTTTTATGCGGGCCATAAACCATCGCAATGATAGTGTGAATTATTGCAAGCGTATAAAGGGTGTAATTGTACGAATGATTAACTCTGGCATGTATTCAAAAGGAATTATTACTTCTCACTCACGTCGGGTAATCACAGCTCCTCGCCTTTTAAGGAGCCCTACTGTAGTCCTCTATAATTACTGTCTCATTCCACAGCAAGATGATAATCAGCGGATATTTTTATGTATGGTAATTAATGGTATATGTTAATACACAATATTTTTATTTATTGAATAAGGAAAGATTGCGCCACAATGGCGTTACCTGATCAAAAGTTTCCGAGAGATGATAGACTCCTAGCTGTTCAAACTTGACTTGTAAAAAATTCAAGTTATAACACTCGAATTATTCGAGTGTTACAACCTAAATTAAATTGAACAATACGTCATAATCGAGGGCCTTTGATAAGTTGCAAATAATTCTTGTATTTGAGCAGGGTTTTCTTTAAACTAAAATCGCCACGCTGTACTGTATTTTCATTGAAATATTTGCCTTGAAATTTGGTTAAAAAAAACAGTAAGTATTTAATCCCCTCTTAAATGAAGGAGGCTCAACAATACTGCGAATTATGAGATGCCATAAAATGATCATCTCATTTAAAACTTATCATAAACATGATCAAAATAGATTCTCTGGATATTGCAATAACTTATCCTATTCCTACCATGTCAAGAAACAGACTATAAAGTCGTCCATATAATCAAAATCGATTCATTGAATCTGGCCCATTGGCACACAATCCTTTAACTAACTTATTACGACATCAATTGGAGATACAACCCCATCAATGAACGTTGGATGTTGACTCCTTTAGAGTCCCTGCGGTTAATGTATTTCTGAATCTGTTCCGGTTTCTCTAAGTGGCTCTCATAGAAAAGCCATATAATCAATTGGGAGTAACGGGCGGCCCTATTGCTAGTATTGCCACCTAGTTGACTTTTGATACTTCCTGTGACATTAGGTAATTACAGAATTGATTGGACTTGACGTGCACAATTACGACTGTTTTCCAATAGGGTAGGCAGAGACTAAATAACGCCATCTGTTGTTGAGTAACCGATGATGTTCCTTGTTTCAATATTGATTATAGTGACTATTTCACTCCATTCAACTCCTGATCGAAAAGGAATATTTTAGTGCCCGTTTAACGGGAGCAAAATGCGGTTTTGCTCCCTCTCCATTTCTGTTCTAACTTCCCAGCTAACAGGGAGCAAGGCAGAATATGGTTTTATTCCCTAATAATAAAAATACTGTTTTGCTCCCTAGTGAGCAAATTTCGATTATGCTCCCTGCTGCTACTGGTTTTCTACATAGGATGAATGAAAAGCCGAGTGTACAATGCGATAGCAAAATTATTTACACCTTGGATTCAATCCGTCGATCGCGGTAAAATATATCATTTTGCTCCTTGACCAACAATCTACTATTTTCTGTATCTACACCGATTTTCCGTCTCCAAAACCTCTATTGACAGACACTGGCCGTAAATCATGCGCGCGCAACATGGCCGCCTGACAGTTGTAGCGTGCGTGCACACATTAAACTCATTGATATTTATTTCTCAATCGCTGCATTCAACGTGATTTATTGACAATAGATTCCTTGTCTATGAACGTTTTGTTTTATCGCCTATGTAGGTTACGAGTGGGTTGGACGTTGAATGTAGTAAACGTTTTTATTGACTCGACAATTGTGTTTTATTACACGTTTCGACATGATATAATGCATTTTTATCTGTTATTACTAAAGGAAGTGAAAGATCACTAAAGTATTAAAGTTACAGGAGAGAAATTGCCACGTCTCATTACGTCCACAAACAGAAAATACGAGCAGAAGAAATAGACGCCCAAGCCGCCAAAACTCACGATTTCGTACCATCATCATCAATCACGTCAGCCGAAAGACCTACACTGCTGGACTTAGGACTTAGGCCTCCCCTAAGGCTCGCCACTCAGACAGCTCTTATGCCACTCGCACCCAATGTATTCCCACGATTTTTACCAGGTCATCTCTCCATCGTGTTGGAGACCTACCGACAGCTCATCTTCCGGCACGCGGACGCTACTCGAGAACTTTCTGGCGCCACCGGCCATCATTCCTACAAACAATGTGCCTCGACTTTTTATTACCCGACTGCGCTAGGAGGTATTGTATTTTCGAGTGTATGTATGTAAGTATGTATGTATATTCTTTGGCACGCTCTGTACTCTAAATGGCTTGATGGATTTTAGAATGTGAGGTGTCGTTAGATTTGTCTTAATTGTGAGAGTGACACTAGGTATATCAAAATAGCAAAAAACAAAATGGCTGACTTTTGGAGGCATTTTAAACGTTTCCATAAATATTTATTTTGTCAAAGTAAATCGAGTGGGGTATTAAAATAAAGGGTTTAATGAACGGATTCCAAAAATATATAATGTGACATCAAAACTTTGTTTGCAGTCGGGTATACCTGTTGTTTTTTCAAAAATCGAGTTATTAGAACTTAAATTTCGCAATTCTGCAAGATATGGCGGTGACCCTACACGATATCGCGATTCCTTATTCTATCATGCAGACAAACCCCGATCATAACCCTCTCCATTCCCTTTTGAGTGATATGGAGCTTTTTAATGAGGCCCATCGTTACGGCCCAAGTCTCCAATCCGACGACCGGATTGGTCCAGTTGGCAGTGACCCCTGCCTTCTGTTCCGATGGTCGCGGGTCCGAGTCCCGGTAGGGGCAAAACTTCGTGTGATGAGCACGAACGTTTGTACCCAAGTCATGGATGTTTAGTATTTATATGTATGTATTTCTCTATATAAGTATGTATATCGTTGTCAGCATTGCTTAGTTTGGAACTAGGTCAATATGTGTGAAAAACCCTAAGACATTTATTATTATACCCTTTATTTTCTTTTTTCTTTACATAAGGTAGGTTTTTACAATATGGATACATAAAAAGTAAAATACAAGTAATGATACAAAATTTATTATTGTTATATGTCATCTCATCACCTTCGTATCAAATCGTGTTAAATAATAGAGGACAATTGTGCGATCTAGATATTGAATTTCAAAATCTAAACAATAAATGTCTCGATAACTCCACAATTCTTTTCCATTATTCTGTTAAAAATTCATATGCTTGTAAAAGAGTGCAGGGTCAAAATAGAAGGACGTAATTAGATGGGAAATATGACGTAGTATAATGAAGATTGTCGGAACTTCGTAGGGCACTTCTCGGAGCTAATGCAGAATTTACCGTCAATCCAAGTAAAATGAAATTGTATGTTTGCTGTCAGACTATCTTAGTAAGATTGACATCATTAAAATTCGTTTTCAACTTGTTTTGGTCCTTTTCTAAGTCTCTTTTTATTTCGACGGCCGGATTGGTCCAGTTGGTAGTAACCCTGCCTTCTGTTCCGATGGTCGGGGGTTCGAGTCCCGCTCGGGGAAAACTTTGTGTGATGAACACGAATCTTTGTACTCGAGTCATGGATGTTTAGTATTTATATATGTATGTATTATAACCCAAACCCTCTCATGGTGAGGGGAGGCCTGTGCCCAGCAGTGGGACGCAAATAGGCTGTAGTAGTAGTAGTAGTATGTATGTATTTCTCTATATAAGTATTTATATCGTTGTCTAGCACCCATAGTGCTTAGTTTTGCAAGCTTTGCTTAGTTTTGGGGCTAGGTAAAATGTCCCAAGATATTTATTTATTTATTTTTATTTATTTCTATTTCTGCTGAAGATTATGCTTTGATTCAATTATGAGTAAATAATTGTATTTGGTTTCATAATAAATAAATGATAAAATAATAATAATAAAATTGTGTCTTACTGATATGACTAGGAGAAAGAAAGTATGAAGAATTTTAGTTCAACGAGGGACCGCCAGGGGCGCTGTACTATTCTTCATACAAATCGTTTACGAAGTCGCTAGCGAGTACGGTCACTGTAAACTCATGGTACCTATTGCTACTAGACTGGCTAATCGTCAAGTCTCGGCCGGATCCGACCACACGTGTCAATAGTGCCATAGTAGTTAGCTTTATTCCGCTGTCGTACCTATACGATTTATCTAATGGTAATTATCAGCAAAAGACACTACTGCTCATCAGACGATTTTTAAGGTGTACAAAAGGTGAAAGATGTACCAAGCCAGTTCACCAAAAAGCATAGGTCATACATCAAATTTGCCCGTCTCTCGGGCTTCGCCCTGCCCCTCGGCCCTCGAAATTCTCGGAGAATTGAAACTTTTCTCCGAAAATACACCGCCAAGGCCCAGTAAAAGTCAATACATAAGAGTTGAGTGGCCATAAGATTTTATGCGCTACATTACGCGATGCTAAGTGAGTCGTAAATTCTTATAACTCGGGCCCATTCAAAATATGAAAGGGAACTACTCGTAGTGCGATACGGCTGCCCTGTTTATTATTCAACCCTTGCGCTCGCTGCGACATGTATTTTAATAGGAGTTTCTCGTCAAATCTAGCAGGTGACGCCGTTTTACAGCGCCTTGTTATGGATACTTTTTATGGTTTAGAAAAGAATGGGAAATTGACAAAGGTTCAGGATGTAGATGTTATTTTAACCTTCAAAGACGTTACATAAAGAGACTGATAAAATACAGTTAGTATAAAGTACCTAGGTACCTATCTCGGATTTTTGGTTGGTTGATGGTCCTGTGTGACTGGAGGAGATTTATATTTAAATCCCGGCCTTATAAAGTTACTTATTACTTCATTACAATGTTGTACCGATTGGATCGAGAGTGAACTTCACTCAACGTCATTATTGTTTATTTCACTCAAAACACAGTGGTCCAACGCGCGGACAAAAAAATGCAAAATGATTTCTCATTGCGGCGGTCGCAAATTACCGGGCGTACGGCGGCTATCACTTGTCACAGTGTCGGAGCTGTCAAGCTGTCAGACGGGCTGACAGTCGACGGTTGACACCCGCCGGGCCTGTCGACGCCGATTTACATAAAAGTGGTAAGTGACAATTAAAGGTGCATGTTTTGCAACCCGCTCGCGAAATACGTGCGACGAATGAATGTTTAGTTTGAATTTATATGCGTAGTGATTAATACGTTTGCTAATTATGCATTCGATTGCTACTGCTTTTTGTATGAATTACGTCATAACTAGGCCACTTTAAATGCATCTTATCGCTGATTCTAAGCATTATGTAATCCTTGATACAAAGGGCTGAAAATGTGTTGCTTACTAAATCGCTTTATGACAGTCGTGATAAAATCAAAACTGAAACTCAAGTCTTAATAAATGCAAAACTTGCAATTATATTTTTATCAAAGAACAAGCTTTAACATCTACCCGATAAAAGGTACTTTCTACAGGTCTCCGCCCGCCCTAGGTGAAGCTAGTTCCGCCATTTTTATTTCACTACATAAATAGTGCGCGTGTCCCCGGCGAGCGCACATTAAGCGATACTATATATCCTAGTAGTTTATTACGCAGAGCTTATCTGCCTACATAAGTGAGATAAACTGGTGAGACACTCTCGGTGGTATAATCAATGTTTACGACCGGCTCACCACTTACCGCCGAGTCGTTTGCATGTCTTCATGCCATTATATAAAAGCTAAAGCAATTTGTTATGCATAAAACATTGTAATAATTTTCTTAGCGAGGATAATTCATAAATGATTCTTAATTGTGTTGCCAGTTGAAATTTAATTATCATACCTAAATGTTCACGTGATATTTGCTGTAAAATCAAAACTTGCTCACTTCAACTCGATTTAAATGTGAAATTAAAACGTAGTAAAAAAACATTAACATAAATAAAGTTTTTAATGTCAATGCGACATTATTAAAACGTTCACCATTTAAATAAAAACCTGTTAACGAGTTCAAATTATAATGTTAAATACTTTTAACCAGTTAGGCGCTGGTTCATAAAGGATTAAAGACAGTGCAGCCGTACGATATACCTCGTTTTCGGCTAAAATGTTCTGGATTCGGCGAATAGTAGCAACACTAGTTTTTTTCTTATAGGTTGTACTCTAGTCAGATCACTTTTATCTATAGTCTCAGAACAATACTTTTTTATTTATGATAGTAACTAATGTATCCTACCTACCTATACCTATAAGAAACCCTAACCCCTACCCCTATACCTATATGCCCATTTCTGTACCAGGGGTACGAGTATTAAGTACTTCTAGTATTGTGGATTTTTATAGCATTTTATCGTTGTATTTTAATGGCAACTCATACTAATATTATAAATACGAAAGCAACTCTGTCTGTCTGTTACCTCTTCATGCTTAAACCGCTGGACCGATTTAGATACAATATGATATGAAGATAGTTATAGTTCTGGACATAGGCTATTTTTTATCCCAGACAAAACGTGTTGTTCCCGTGGGAACGCGATAACCGAATTCCACTATATAGCAATACTATAAAATGAATAATATCTTAGCATTGCACTATATACGAGTATGTTTCCCTAAACTGCCAGATAGTCTCGGCATTCGGCGAAGATACGTCGCGGCGCGGTCACGTCTCGCTATCTCGATGATGCGCTCTCGCTATAAATGCAGCCGATAGCCGTTACGGGCTAATGCTGCCGACCCTTGCTCGTATTAATACGCCACTTACCGCTTTATGTTACAACCCGACTCGCCGTAATTGTTTAGGGCTGTTTTACGTTATGGCTGCCATAACTCCGGTCGATTTAATAACGCTAGAATGATGCATGCGGGTTTTGATGACGGGCTTTTTATTTAAATATTATAAGACCATTTGTCTTGAGTAATTCGGGATCTTGGAACGATTTGAGTTAATCACGGTATTCACGGTGCATACGTTATCTACAGATATTTTTTTCAATGGTTTTTATACTTTTTTACATCTTTACAATTGATGGAGGCCTTATTTTATAATGTAAATGTAAATATTTTTGTTTTTAATAGTTGCTTCTGCACGTATATATTGTAAAAGATTTTTTTTAATTGTATTTTGTTATAAAATTCAATTTTTCATTCCATGGTTTTCCTGGAAAATATAATTAAATCTGTACTGTATGTACTGCGATGTTTTCAGTTGTAGGTACTTGATTATTCACGAGACATGTAGATCATTACTACGATTAAATATGTCCAAAACTGACGTTATGGGAATCAATCTAATCCTTTGTCCGATGAAGTAAACAATGCCGCCAATTTCTATCCATCACGCGCATCCACACGATAAATCCTCATTACGTACAAAATAAAACGTGCAAAGCGCTTCCCCGAAAGAGCGTAACCCAATAATTCAGCGGCACGGCCCACTGTGCGGTGCTAAATTTTTATTTTCGAGGAAACGGTTATGTCCAGAGTGAATTTGGCGGAAACGCGACGCCCGGGGACAGACAAGTGCCCAGGAGTCGCTATCGTGAATTTATCATAAATTTCGTGTTTTTTGCGTTTAACGGCCATACGGCAGACGGAACTGGAGCTTTTCATTCGCACGACGGCGGGTGGAATGTTTGTTTATTTTTTCAACGTTGTGGTGACATTCGTGGACTGCTGGTGTTAAAGAGACATTTAATCACATGAAAACGATATTAAAATGTAAACTTCATCTGTAGTTAAGTACGCGTTCCATTAATATCTGTATGTTAATTGGAATAGAAGGAGTTGACGATTGGTATGTTAATTGTATCATTATTATAAGCAAATCCTGAAAATGCAGTAAATATTAGGTTAGCATTATTAGCATTGATCTAAATAAGTAAGGATTCACAATCAGCCAGAGAAAATAGCCCCGTCAAAATGGGTGCCCTTCGTTATAAAGAGGCGTTATTAGCATATTGGAACGTATTTTCTAATGTCAGTTTGCTCCATATATTTTGACATATTCTGTTAGGCATTGTTCGTCCATATGTTATTACTTATTATAGGTCAATGATTATTAGGTACTGCATTTACTAACAACAGGGTAAACCGTCAAATAGATTGAAAGCCTGCTCTACCCAGACCACACCACCAAAATTTGTAAATTGAATGCTGCATAACGAAAAAAGAAAAGGTAACAGTATTGAGATTTTGAGTTACCACTCACTGGATGTATGAAAAAATCGGCGGTGTCATTAGTCATTATACTTGTATAGCTTTATTTTTTTAAAGGCATGAAACATTTTTATAAAATGGGGGGGTGGGTGCATTGTTGGTGCTCGGTGCACACGGCAATTGGTCTTAACGTGACTTATAGTGACGGTTTTGGCAAACTTAAGGCCATAACTTCGAACTGACTATATGAGCTAAATAATGACACTAAAATCATGTGTCTAAGACTAAAAGTTTTAAAGTTATTAAGGTAAGTCGAGATCGCCTACTTCATGCCTTGTACGAAAAATATGTACATTGAGAAGCAGTCACAAATTCTAAACGAAGGCAACAAACATGCATGAAAAAGTCACCTCTACATAGAATACAAATTTGCCGCAAACATATAACAGAGTCCATTTCGCACGGAGGACCTCCGGACCCCACGGTGCATTAATCAGCGCACAGTGGCCGCTGTCAGGCCGCGTGACGGCCGGTGCGTCGACAACTCGCGGCCCGCTGCGACCCGTCAATTTTTTGCCCACAGAGTGACGCAATTCGGACCACCGTTGTAAAAAACTGACAGTCAAGAGCTTCCGTTCAGAATTTCGATTTAGTAAATACTATATTTTAGATATTGTATAAAATATAAAATCAGGGTCGTTTTGGACTTCCATCGAACTCGACTCGACAGAAAACATTTGCCGAGCGGAACTATGATAGGTATTAAGTTAAGAATCATTTTAAAATTTAACACTCATTAAATCTGTCACAAGCAAGTAATGAACTTTGACCAGAAAAACTTTTTTTTAATTAAGACCAAAATCAAAGGATTTAACTGTATTGTATTGTGTAACATTTTTCTATGAGCTTTATAAATACACTAGCTTCTGCCCGCGACTTCGCCCGCGTGGAATTCGGTTATCGGGCTCCCGCGGGAACTATGCGCTTTCCGGGGTAAAATGTAGCCTATGTCCTTTCCCGGGACTTCAACTATCTCCGTGTCAAATTTTATCCATACCCGTCAAGCGGTTGAAGCGTGAAGAGGTAACGGACAGACAGACAGAGTTACTTTCGCATTTATAATATTAACTAGCTTTTCCCCGCAACTTCGTATGCGCAGAAATATTAAAAAATAAAATCCCGATTTTTCCCGTTCCTGTGGGAATTTTGCAAAATCCTTTCTTAGCGGATGCCTACGTCATAACATCTACCTCAATGCCAAATTTCAGCCCGATCCGTCCAGTGGTTTGGGCTGTGCGTTGATAGATCACTATGTCAGTCACCTTTGAGTTTTATATATTTAGATATGGATAATTACAATGAAATATTCATACAGATGACGACGCGGGTAAAGACTAGCTCATCGCACGCCATATTATCAGCTTGACAACTTGAAAACAAAACGTGTCAACAGACACAATATTATTCATGCAAGTTTCGAGGTGACGTGTCGTTTTTCACTCTTTGTGCGGCTGTCACGCCCTTCTCGCCATAAATAATTTATACGCCGCGCGGCGGCCATACTTGTTAATATGGTTTAATAAATCGTTGCAGTTTTGACCAGTCGGTCACCGCGTGTGACCACTGGGCTTCTATGGTCAGAGGTGTGGGAAAATGTAAATTTCTGAACGAGTATGAAATGCTACTGTTTATGTACGCTTTGAAATTGGCAGAACACATAAAACACATTACGTAAGCCTTGCAGTAAGTGTCATTTCATGTCTTTAAACGCACTAAACTTGTATCTTATCGCTGCAGACGCATTCGGTGTGAACTGGGCTTAAGAGGGAGATCCTTTAAAAATTAATAGGTAGGTACCTATGCGATCTTAATACTTTAATACAGGAAAACGCTAATTTACCCAACATTTATTAGCACAGCATTAAATTAAGTGGTACCTCTTCAACCGCTACTTGAAAGTAATACTGCTTAATGCGTCCATTTTAAGACATTTTTTCGAATATCCGCTGCGCGAACTTGAGCTCGATAGTCGGTTATTTATTATTTCCTACACTTGATATCTAACTCCACAGTATATATGGTGACAGTACGGAGTTAGGCTTGTTCATGACTGTCCATCTCGAGCTGGACAGACCTAAAAGCGAATTTGTCAGTAAAAATGGATCTACATTGTAAAAATATGAAGTGACTTGACAAGGTGAATCAAAAAAATGAAAAAATGGCAACAAATACATTTTGATTAAGCATGTTTACAAAAAAGATTTTGTGCTATAAAAATCATTCATTAAAATTCAATTGTGATCATTTATTTAAATGTCATGATCATGATTCGATGGGCTTGCATGAAGTGAGGGGTGAATATGGAGGAAGCGAGAAAGATATCCTACTTAGAGAAAGAAGCAGTTGGCGTTCTGTGGTCTCTAACTAGCCCAACGGGAAACCGGCGTGAGTTTATGTATGGATGTATATATGATTCGATGCCGTAAAGCTATGGCATAAGATTACACTTTTTGAATGACAACGTCATATTATTATGAAAGCTGTGTAGAAAGTACCTATCTGATTTGATTTCTCAGTCAGTTAGCCAATTTTATTGTTGTTGCGTTACTGATTTTCGTTGACTGCAGCAGGAAGCAGCCACTTACGGGGGCGCCACCGTCGCGTGTTTGTTTTACGACTACATTTAAATGGGCCTTCATTGGCTTCGTTTATTTAATGTTTACTCTAGTTTTTGTGGCCGGTGCACTTTGACATACGCTGTTAACATTAATATTATAGGAGAATGTTAATGGGCTGGTATATTATTGCTATGAAGTATAATTGTTTTGCAGTTGAAATCAGTTTTTTTACATATAAATCTATATTATCTACGAGTATATATATAAAACAAGAAACTGACTGACTGACTGATCGATCAACGCAGAGCCGAACCTACTGGTCGTAGAGAGCTGAAATTTGGCATGCAGGTTCCTTAGGGAACGTAGGGGAGCACTAAGAGAGGATTTCCCGAAATTCCCACGGGAACGGAAAAAAACGGGATTTTTAATTTTAATATTTCTGCGCATACGAAGTTGCGGGGAAAAGCTAGTTTCATATATTTAGATCAAATGATTGAATTAATTGAAACATGTGAACGTCCCACTGCAGAAACTTGCTATTATCTTACTATTATGCCTCAAAAAAACTATAACGTAAGGGTCCGCGCTCACGGCGACTTTTTGTAGCGATGCTGTCGCGTTATTCATATTGCTATCCTTTTTTTACATAAAAGAGTAAGACAATAACCAGACCTAACCCAAACCCTCTCAGTCAGTCCTTGTCAAAAAACGCCCATTATCCATCCTCAGCGAATGATCCAATTTTGACTTTTAAATCATCCTTGCGGTATCCGACATCGATCACTTTCATAATATGCACACGCGGAGCACGCCATCTACCGAGAACAATCGAAAAAACAAGGAGTCGCTAAGATTCCTAAGATTTAGAAAGACACATATGCCTATTTTATTCTTTTTGAAATGAGATCTTAAGCAATTCACACAGGATTTAAAATCGCAATGACACGAAGTACTCGATTAGTACCTTTTATTGTTCCGTTCGCAAGTTACCGTGTAATTCAGGACTGGACTAATTGACAGCGCGGACTGACAGCTGACGGCTGTCAGTCGGGAAATGTCAATGGGCAGGTTAGGGGTCCGCGGGCTGACAATTGACATGGTCTTTTGTTAGCTCTCGAATGTGGCCGTGACGGGACGGGATTCGACAAGTGCTTCTTGTAAATTTTGAAAATTGTTAGTATATAGTAATTTTTAAGACATAGGTACACACACACAACAGCGTATTTACGTCCCACTGCTGGGCACAGGCGTCCTCTCATCGCGAAAGCGTTTTTGCTTGAATTACTTCGTAGATGCGTACAGCCAGGTTTCCTCATGATGTTTTCCTAAGACGAAAAGCTCATATTGGTAAATTCAAAATGAATTTTGGATATATAAATAAAACTCAGAGGTGCGAGCTGGAACCCCCGACCCTACATGAGAGGCGGTAGTTCAAACCACTATGCTACCACGGCTTAATTGGACATTTGAAGAGCTCAAATTTTATACATTATACTTATTTAAGTACTAAACAATAGGAGCGTGTAAATATTCTAACCAAGGTGTTTAATTATCATAAAATATTTTAGTAGGGTTCATCCAAGATAAGTCGAAAAAAATGCGCTTAAAACTTTCATATGCATTTTCGTCATCTTATCTGAATGAACCTTGCTTCTTACTGCCTTTCAAATATGAAACTAATCAAAATAATCGATCATTTCCTTAACAAACAAAAGCGTTTCCATAAGAAATATCGCAACAGAAAAAAAGTAAAGCACGTCATATTTACTAGTCATTTAGAAGTCATATTATTTTATCAATAAAAAGATGCAGTTATTTCTCCTGATAAAGCTTCTTTGGGTGAGAAAACCTATCGTGGAAGCGAAACTCGTAAGTGTTGTTTGCACATTGCTTATAAAACCAAGTCTTATTAAAGTGCAAAATAATGC
The DNA here is from genome assembly GCA_963971205.1 of Aethes cnicana. Lineage (NCBI taxonomy): Eukaryota > Metazoa > Arthropoda > Insecta > Lepidoptera > Tortricidae > Aethes > Aethes cnicana. The sequence goes on from OZ020280.1 coordinate 12,801,741, forward strand.
GCATTGACTTATAAACGGGATATAGTTAATAAATGCTTGTTATCTGAGCAATGTTTTACAACTAGGTAAAAATGCTTTATAATGATAGTTGCAAAAAGAACGACAATGCTCTGCAACAAACTATATATATATTATTGGAAATTAAAACTACATCCAGTCACTGAAAAGAAGGTAAACATAGTATCCATGGAAAAAAATTCCCGAAATCATAAGTTAAACCGGTATCACTTTCATATTTTATTTAAATCGAAGAATAGGAGCTCTACTTAGAGTTCCACTTAAAATATTACAAACTAGCTTCTGCCCGCGACTTCGTCCGCGTGGAATTCGTGATTTAAATTATAAACCAAAACCTTCCTCTTGAATCACTCTATCTATTAAAAAAACCGCATCAAAATCCGTTGCGTAGTTTTAAAGATTTAAGCATACATAGGGATATAGGGACAGAGGAAGAGACTTGTTTTATACTATGTAATAGTGATAACTCAATACCTAATGGTTTGAGCTTAAAATAACCATAACGAAAACAAGCGTTACCATTAGCAGCAAATGATACTAAACGCGGCCATAACTCAGCGGTAAAGCCACTTGGCACTCGGTTTCCCGATGATCTACACATCCCTTTAGATTAAGCTTATAATAATAAACTGGAACGGATATCCTTTAGGTACCTCCACAACCCAATTATAGAGACTTTACTGTTTCCAACGCAAGGTTGAGATTACTTTGTTAGTTTTGCGCGCAAGGCCCTAATTTGTGCGGTCGGACCTTTAGCTGGTGGATATTGATTCAGACTCCAGAATGTTTGCGCGCTTGTTAGTGCTGGCTTTAGTTGTTTGAGCATCGGCTGACTCCGGATTTATAGGTTAGGAGCCATCTTATTGATTTCAGCTTCAGTTTCATGTTTCAATTACCCAACTTCGTTGCACTTTTACGCTTTTAAATGAGGAACTTTGTAATATTATATTCCATGGAACTTTGCGCTGTTCTATGCGAGTCAAAAGTATTCTAAGTGTAATTGGTGCAACGATTTTCATTTCAATTAGGATATAGAGGCTCTTCAGATGGGTCAACATTGTTTTAGTAAACAGTAACGACTGATGACTTACAATTGCACCAACGCTCATTGCGTTATCTCATTGAAAAAAAACCGGCCAAGTGCGTGTCGGGCCACGCGCAAATTATAGGGTTCCGAAGTTGAGGATGCCCACAGTACCTTTCTAAGACTTATTAGCATCTAGCTAGTCTGTGGTATGACGTGCCCGCCCGACGCCCCTGCCGCTCGAGAAAAATCATCATTATAAGTTGGTCGACTATTACTCGTAAGTTTGTACAGCCTACTTAGCTCTGATAGTTTTCCTTTCAACTACGTTATATATGCCACAACCGTGATTTTTTTCAGCCATCCAAATACCACCATTTAGCTGGCAGGGGGGGAGGGGGACACGTGACTCTAACAAAAAATAGCACTTTAAAGCTTAATATTTCACAAACGCATCACTTAATCAAAAAATGGTTTTTAAAACACCCACAATATTTTTTTAAGACCTATTCAACGATATGCCGCACCATGGGGTACTCAAGAAAAAAAAATTACATCTCCACTTTACGAGTAGGGGAGGTACCCTATAAAAAAATATATTTCAAAATTTTATTGTACCACTTTGTCAGCGTAACTAATATGCATATTCATGCCAAATTACAGCTCTCTAGACTTAAGCATCTCCGAGCAATAGTGCGGACAGTAACAGTGTAACAGGACTTAAGTTTATTCTAACCGATTTTCTATAAATATAATATAATTTCTATAAACCTCTTGAATAACTAAGCTATAAAAAAAAACTAAATGAAAATAGTTGAGGAGATACAAGGCCAGAGACATACAAATATATCTATTTAGTTTGACGTGTTTGTCACACAACACCCCTCCTTTTTTGCGTCGGTGGTTAAAAGCGTCACCTACCCGTCAATTTGTCGCCTGCGAATACGCCTCGGGTTGCCGAAGACCGACGAAGACAGCCGAAGATTCCCAAAGAGCGAGGAAATGGGCCGAATAAATCAGAACTAACTCCACCCGAGGGAGTACCGACAGGGCACTTAAATAAATCTTAATGATTCATTTTTTTTGGTAATTTGGTCCTTCCGCCCTCGTGTGATCTTGGGAATGTGTCACTGCTAACTCTCAGTTAGGTACCATATTTGTCACAATTGTATCATGCTAATTGGTTAATTAATTGTAGAGTCACATATTTACATATTCTCGATTTTTTTGCAATAAATTGGATTACCTACCTAACTCTGATTGTGTTGCAGCGTGAGGGCAATCTACCTAAAGAGCACATTTTATCAAAATCTTTTCAGTTGTGTGAAAACAGTGCAACACACTTATACACACCACACGTAGATAGACCCAGGAACACAAACAACTCTCTTTTATAACTTAACAAATGTAAGGTTCAGGTAAACGTCAATCCCACTACATATTTCAAAATGCTCAGCTGATTTTCTACCCCTAAGGACAATGTGGCAGATTCAACCACTTCATTTTAAACCCTTATTTTCACCAAGCCTGTTTTTGTCGACCCTATTCTAAACAGGGGCGTATTCATTAGCCGCTTCATTAATTATTTTTTGTTGACTGTACGTTTAACAGTTTCATCCAAATTGCGAGCTGTCTCACACGTCTGACATATGAGGTTAAACACCGCTTTAATCTTACAGCCACACAAATGTACGCACGGCTTTATTTGAACGACACAAAAGTGGGAATTGAGTAATTTTGGCTTTTGTGTCTGTAATGGTTTTCCTGGTAAATGTCGAATGTTGACAGCTGTTTTTGGCTCCCACTGAAAGGTCATTTCAAGTGTTTGACGGGAAGCGAAACGTAATAGTCTGACAGAAGTCGGGTTGGGATGGGACCATATTTACGCTTGAGGTCAAGGATTTTACCTGGTAGACTGGATGATTTTGCAGCTTTATTAGAAACCTGGCAACTATGTCATAAGAAAAAGTAATGTAGATACTGTTATTGTTTTATTTTTGTAATTAACACACATTCCTTTTCCATATTCAAAACTCACATGTCTGAACAATTTTGTTCAGACATGTGAGTTTTGAATATGGAAAAGGAATGTGTGTTAATTACAAAAATAAAACAATAACAGTATCTACGTACCACTTACCTTCCTGCTCCTGGTCTTGCATCATTTTGAACACAAAAACATTTGTTCGAACAAAATGTTTTTCTGTTTGTTTAGAGCTGTGACTGGTTTTTATAATATTTTATACATTTTAACATTCATGTTCAAACTCTTAAAATAAATTAGATACTTTCTTAATTGAATATTTATGAACAAAGGATTGAGTTTCAATCGATTTACGAATAAAACTTACCTTAAGATACTTAACACTTTTTATATATCGCTCATCATTTTAAAATGATTGCAGTATAAAACAAATTTCACTTTATAATCACCAAAATATTTCACAGCGCACATCAAACGCGTACATTTTTCACCAAGAGCGGCAGATCGTAGGGCGACCACGCTGTGCCCCCGGGATTCGGGACAGTCTCCCGGGACCGGGGTAATTGTCACCTTATGCGCGTCTACGAACGCAATACTAATGGCCCTGATTTATGTCTACTAATTGTAAACAAAGGAAAACCAATTTATTTGAAATCCACAAATAGCAGCCAAATGGAGATAAAAGTTCCGTCGTTGATAATTTTACGCATACAACCCGAAATAAACTTATACAAACCATTGAGCTAACTAGTATTCGTCGAAAACATTAAAGACAGTTTATATTATTCTTATATATATGTATTCGAATTTTCTAAACCGCGTCATAATAAACATAATATAACGCGATGGCTTTTTTTTATTAATTCATAAATTAAAAAGCGTAAACATTTCAAAGGAAACCTTATTAAAAATCCCAGACAAACGATGCGATGGAGACGCAAACAAATAGCCCGAATTAACTGAGTCGTTAGGTGAAATATGTGACAACAACACATGTCGACGCGCGCTTAGCGGTGTTTATTTATCGCGCGCGACATAAACTAGCCACTTTATCGTCATCGCGCTACTATTTTTCAAGCTTTGAGACAATTATTTTAATCGTGAGATGTCGAGATTGGAGAACGGTTGCCATACAAAAAATATTGTATGTTGATGGCGCATAACTCTGAATGTCTGTGAGGATAGGTGGATGGTTTGATGGTTGACACGAAAACTACTGAACGGGTTTTCATGAGGATTTACAATTATGTATTTATTTATGTAAACTTTATTGCACGTTAGTAACAAAACGAACGTAATGCCATAAAGCATTGTCTACCAGTTGAATTTTAAAATGATGATACCAAAGTTTTTATTCCAATATAATATTATCTGATTATGCTAGTGCGCTAGTAACGAGTAAATATTATTAATAATATTGGATTGGATTGGAGTACGTGATAATGATAATATACCGATATTTTTTACTTCAGTCTAAACTACTTTGGAAATGTCTTTTTTATTTCAGCTTTTAACATACATTACTTTCAGCCTAACCTAATTTGTATTGCACTCTACGTTCACGGCTTCTTCTTAAATACTTCGTCTCCTGACACAGAGATAAATGTGTCGCAATTAACTGAAAAAACTGAAACGTCGCGGTCGGGCGCGTTCGGGCATCTCCGGGGGGCTTCGCGCTAAATCGGGCCCGACCCGGGCTGCGACGACTTTACGACGCACTTAAGAGTAGCTTTTACAATCCCAAAATTTATGGTAAAGATAAATTTATATTTCACTCAGGACACTAAATTAATAATGTATCACTCTATTTCAATCTTCTTCACTACCTTAACAAATATTCACAGAGACAAACTGAAAGCACTTTTGCTCCTTTAAAATATTAATAAACGGTCAAATGAACTTATTAGCATTCCGAATAATTTGTTACTTAATTACAATTTATCTGATTTTAATACAAATAAAAACCATGGGTTTTATTACTTTCATTTATTGACAAATTTATCAGTAATGTATGCGAAGCAACTCGAAAATATTAATCTATAGACAATGTCACCTAGAAACATAATTTTGCAGTCAAATATCATATTTTTCACTTTAAACATTTTTATTTATAAATTCCCCGTTTAGAGGACTTATTATTTTTTACTTTTCCTGCGGATACAAATCCAAGTCAGTTCTCATTATAGCTTTGTCTAATTGACCAACATAATTCATAATTAGGTACACATCGTGATAAAAAGCTCTAATAAAGCAATATAAAAGTTTCAAAGTTGTCAAAAGCCAAGACCACCGCCCGTTCATAAGTTCCGTCGGCGTGACATATCGACAAACAGATGGCCGTCGCGGCTTGTAATTTATGCCCTCCTTAACGCGTCCCGCCTATTAGTTGCACGCAGTATATTTCATTGGGGTGACGCGATTCACGCCGGGATTAAGACAGTCCTGAAAAAAAAACTGTTTGAATTTAAAATAATATGCAGACCACAAAAAAACATTCATAAAAAAGTAATCTTGATTTGCAGCAAGATGTTATTGATGTTGGCAGATTTAGTGATGCCGAAAATTGAGAATTAAATTAACAATTCATGCAAAAGCCTTCAAGGTGAAACACGGTGTTAAAAATATACTTATTATACTTATACTTTATATGCAATTAAAATATATTAAGTACCTACATGTTTTTATAGCCATATTTTCCAAAAAACAACCTCAAACAATGAGCTTTAACAACTTTTGCACATAATATTTATTTTCCTACAAATGGAAATATCAGAGCATTAATTTTTAAAACAAGCGTCCGCCAATTAATCCAAATTCATGGCCACTTCGCCGTCTGTAAGTAACCCCGGCTGAGTTATCGGTTGAGACTGCCTTTTTATTTCTGGAACGCATCGCGACTAACAGCTCAACGGCTTTCATCTTGTAAACGTTATTAATCCGAACAGCTCCTGAGCACAACACTACGTCTCGCCACCGTTGATACAAACCAAAACTTCAGCATCGCTTTGTACAACGACCATTGATACTTTTAAACGAGCCATAAAAAGCAAACAGCGGAGAAATACGGTAGTGTATTGGGTAGAAGTTTAAAGGTTCATTTTGACTATGTTCCTTGTAATGCCATTGTGCAAAATGTTTACGTTCACCATGCTTTGTTCGTAGCCAAGAGCAATCAGTCATGTTCATACAAAATCGGGTTGAAAAGCCATTGTGTCGGTGTCAAAGCAATTCAGGGCAATAATGAACTGAATGTTCTTTACGGCGTCGGTAGATGAGAGTTATATGGGATATAAGTCAGTGTCGCGGGTAATAAGATTCGCTGTAAACAGATTAGAGACGTGATGCGAGGTGGAGGTAATTAGATAATGAGCTGGCACGTTCGTGATACTCGTGCTCGAGTTTTGACGCCATTTTGAACGTTGTTCGTTTTTCAAGGAACTTCATTTTGACACTTGGTGGACTGTCCTTAGTTTTTAATTATAGTTTGTCACACTATTGGCAACAAAAGTTAAACAGATTTTGATTAAGAACTAAAATTAATAGGTATTGTTTGTTCTAATACTATTGAAATACATAATTAATGACGACGTCCGAAACATCGCTCAGTTGTTTAACTTTTTCATAAAAATGCAATTTTTTGTGCTAATAACTAGTTCTTCAATGCAAGCCAATTTATAATATCACAACAAAGACGACAAATGGAGTAAGACTGAATTTTCATGAATTTCAAGGCTCTGTATTAAATATTCAATTGTTCAATCGAACAATCGCCATTTAACATTTCAATTATTCAGTTTCAGTTGTGTTCCAGTAGATACCATTTTTTGATTTAGTTTCCATATTTTTCGACTAAATACAACAATGTGTAAAATACAGTAGACAAGACAAGGAACAGAAAAGATAAATACCTTGTTTACCTACTGTATTTCACTAGATCCCCCTTATTCCATGGACGGATACCTCAAGAGGCGTTATTTATACTCGTAAACCTATTCCAATACTAACGCCATCTGGCGCGGGCGGGTGTCAGCCTAATTGACACCGATCAGTTCCAGCGTCCGCTTTCAATATTCCTTCATCTAGGATTTTTCTCGTTTTTATACCGCCCCTGAATTTATCGCTCAATTAGTCTTGTTTAATAGCCGCCTGCCGCGCTGATGTCTGCTTCTCGCGTCGCAGGGCTGGCAGCCGTTTAAAAAAATTGGTTGTCTGTAAAGTCGGTTTACGGACGATAATTTTATACGTGACTAGCTTTTCTCCGCAACTTCGTATGCGCAGAAATATTAAAATGAAAAGTCCCGTTTTTTTCCGTTCCCGTGGGAATTCCGGGAAATCCTTTCTTAGCGGATGCCTACGTCATAACATCTACCTGCATGCCAAATTTCAGCCCGATCCGTCCAGTGGCTGTGCGTTGATAGATCACTATGTCAGTCAGTCACCTTTGAGTTTTATATATTTAGATAACGTCACGTAACGCTACAACGCTTCTATTGCGTCATGTTTTTTCGTTCAATTCAATTCAATTCAATCATTTATTCAGCAAATTGGCCACATAGCGGCACTTTTACACGTCAGAAAAAGAATTTACCAGCGCTTCCAGACCCATTGCTTGAGAAGAAGCGCCGCAACAAACTCAAGCAGAAGGCCTCGTGGGTGCAGCCGGCGTTCATCAATTTATAAGACGTTATCACCTAAAAAAGTTTTGTTAAAACGATTCAATATCATCTTACCACAGATGATACAGATCGGCAGAAGGTGTATCTGCAAAGGACCTTAAAATATCACAACAAGAACTAATTCCACTTTATAAAGTTCTGTGTCCGTTACTCGATATCAATGAAAATAGCAGGACACTTTGAATAAACGTTTTTTCGTAAACCGTTCTAACTTTTGCCGCTAATCTTTCCCACTGTGACATCAATGTGGCTTCTTGACGAGCTACGGGAAGATAATAATAGTTCCACTACCTTACCTAACAAGATCGTAAGTCAATCCACTTAGATACCAGTGATAACAAGAATACAGGATTATCACACGAGGGGGCCAAAAAACACACGACATACCATCGCATCGGCAACCCTAGCTCGGAAGACGCAGAGAAATGGGATTAAATTAATTGTCGCATCACTCAGGGCGTCGGGGTGTTTTTTATTAGTCCCCCCCCCCCCCTCCGCGCCTCTCCACCGCGAGTAAATCACGCGGGCGACGTGCGAAAAGGTTTGGAAGTGACGTGTGTTTTTTTTTTAATGGCGGATTTTTCATAGATTTTTTGTGTTTTGTGTTGGTTACGGTGTGGCATGTAGTGGCGTTCAGTTGACATGTACTTATACAAAGTAAGTAGTTTTCAAAAACCTAGCTATATTACATATACAATGTAGGTACTTGGATATAGGTAGCTTTGCTCGGGTGAAAATAGCTGAAAATTTGTTTACCGCCGTAAGCAGTAAGCAAATGTCGTCCATATCGTTAGATTAGAGCCATTTCTGAGGTCTTTTGTAAAATTTAAAAATAGACGGTTAGCTAGTTTGACGTAGAAGATAGGTATTATAATTTCACGCTTTGCACAGGTAAGAGCAAATATTTTTGCAAGATGTTTCCAAGTTAACATGGCAAGTTATAAATAACCATCCAATACAACTTTGCAACTCAAGCAAACACTCATAGTATTTTAATTTTAAGATACGTCATACAGGTAGGTTAACATGAGTATAACACTTTCACCAAAAACTTCCAAAAGTTTCCACATGCCTCAAAAATTTTGCCCTATTTCCTGACTTGATTTTTCTCTTGATTTGCCGCATCCATTCGCCGACCGATGCGTTCGCGCTTTGATCTCACGATTTATCGACATTATTTTTAACGTCGATGCCCCGTCACTAGTCAAACTGACTGACGTACTACATCCGACGCTGTTCTGCACATATCTGTCGACTGGATTGCTAATGTTGAGTTTATTATTTTATTTCTGTTAAGGTTTCGCCTTTGATATAAATCTGAAAGTATCATTTACTTTTTTATACCTATGATATTTTTTTTCTTTTTTTTTTCTTATGTTTTTCTACTTGCAATCGGTCTTTGACCATAAGCAGGTGCTATCTGTGTTCAGGACTTGGGGGTGTATATGATCCATTGACCATTTACCCTGGTATACAACTCCATTTTATAGGATTTTCTTCCTTTTCAACCTTTTCACGTCATTTGACGTGTTCAGCAGTTTTGTTGCCAGTGGATTCACATGGTTTTCCAGTTTAAGTATATATTTTCCTTTTCGTGTCTCTATCTCTTCTTTGATGGTGGGAATCTGTAGATATTCATGCAATTCTGTAGTCTTAGTGAACAATGGGGCCTTGCTTATCTTTCTCAAGATGATACCTATGATATGATATAGGCAAACGAGCGCACAGCCCACCTGATGGTAAGCGGTCACTGCGGCCCATGGACACCGAAATCCTATGATCCCCCATTAAGAAACAATAAGATCTCGTCATACACTTCCCAGAATGCCAGTTACAGGGATATTTAACTTCAGCCTAACGCAATCCATATTGCCAGGCCTACCTGTGTTCTAGTAAGCCCGAACTAAAATTTCCTTATTGCCATGATAGGTTTCCCTTCCAATTCCCACGGGCAATCAATGCATTCTTCAGCGGAGAACCTTAGGAACTCGCCAAGGTAGAGGCGTTAAAGTACAGCACGACAAAATAGCAAAAGCACTTTATATAACACTTATGCCATTGAAAAAGAGTCTATTATGCCTCAATTCTCGAGCCTTTTTAACTGTGTCGTATTTACGCGCAGTTACAGGCGCGGCGCCTGCGCACGTAGCCCAGCGTAGGGTTGCCATCGGTCATGTTTATCAGGAAATTTTTGGATTTTTTAAGTCCTGTCTGGCCAAATATTTATGCGTCCGATCTATCCTGCTTGCTGTCTGCATTTGATAGCGCTTGTTGCGAGAGGAAAGCTATCTGTCCGGCTTTTACGGTGAAACCTGGTAAGCTTTTATATTCTAAGAGATGGCAACCATCGTCACGCAGTGATTTACCTTGATCGGGACTCACTGGTCTTTTGGACCGCGAGCATGGAAGTTGCAGACATTAAGTTTGGGTTATTATTGACTTTTGTAATTTTTAATTTAAGGTTGCAGCTGAAAATCAGCGTTGTGGCTCCTAGCCACAGCATCATGCTGAGCTGTCCAGCCCTTTCGGCTGATCGTTATTTTTGCTGTTTTTTTTTATAAAGTGTATTTGTTATTTTTACGCCGAATAAACCATTCTTATTCTTATTCTTATTTTTACATGATTACTCATACTCATATTCAGCTAGAAAACATGTCTGTGTTACTAATTTTCGTCTCTTTCCAAGAAATCTACTCAAACCAACTGTAAAATTAGATTTAGGTTTTTTTGCAAAATGAAAGAAGGTGGCGTCGGTGTTCTTAGTCGGGTCGAGGACAACATGAAACCTAATTTACTTTCCCAACTACCTTCTTGATTTAAGGTCTTAATTTCAATCACTCTTCTTGTGTGTCAAGACTGACCTGATCTACTCCCTGTTGAGTGACCTACCTGACAATCCCAAAGTCTACAAAGGGCTGTATTTGCTGAGATAAAGGTGCAAGTCGAAAATGTACTTAACGTCAGTCAACAGTCTATTGTTTTATTCAGTATCTTCTTTGAGTTTACGAAGCTAGAGCATAGGCTGTTTGTTTGTTAAGAAACTTTTAGTGCGCCGTCCCTTCGCGCATTATGTCATCTACAGTTCCATCAACTCAAATAAATGGGCAACGGTCCTCGCATATAAAGGGTTCTATATGGCCCATCCGTTAATGAACTATTTGAATGTAGGCCTTATTGGCGGTGGATAAATAAAGAAATAAATGCGATTGCGGCGCGATGCGTGCGCGCAACTAAATCTGCTGCTTAGGCGTTATGGCCGGCGCGTCGCCTTGATGGATTTGTGGGCGATCGTTCGATTGTTTTCCGTTATTTCACAATACGCCGCAGACATGAATTCGAAACACCTTTTGAGACGGTGAAGGCTATTGTGTAATTTTGTTTTTGTACTATCTTCTGCCCGCGGCTTCGTCCGCGTGGAGTTCGGTTATCGCGTTCCCGCGGGAAGGGAACTGCGGAATCAAAAATTGCCTATATCCTTTCCCGGCTATCTCTATACCAAATTTCATCAAAATCGGTCCAGTGATTTAAGTGTGAGGAGACAAATAGAGTTACTTCCGCATTTATAATATTAGTAATATGGATTATATATGTATAATCCATATTACTAATATAATATCCAGGCAGATGTCGTGAAGTGTCAATTAAGGCTACACTAGTGGGTTGCCGATCAATAAGTATAGTAAAAATACGCAACTATAGAATTCGATTTCGGAATCTGAGTATCATCATCAGAGTTTTAAGTACCTACCTACCTATAAAATAATTATAAAAACGAGTTCGAGTAGGTAAATTTTCCTAAATCCTTGGAAATCGACACCGTTCCTAGTCACCAAAATTTATTTATTTCAAAAACGACTTGTTTACTCTCCGTTATTCTCAAGTCTCGAGGATTTCGTAGTAAGGCTGACATCGCACTATGAATAAAGTATAAGTCGCCAGAAGTGAGACCGCGTCTCACGTGGAAGTTCGAGAAGTGCGAAGACGTCTAGTGAAGGGAAGGCGCCTTTCTATATGGACTGGTCTTGATCAAGTTAGAAGTCCAGCTGGTAGAACATAAGAAAGAAAATGACCATGTAAAATACACATATACAACATACGAGTATACTACACATACATAGTGTGATAGATAGCCACTCTGACAAAACTGGATTGCCTTTTTGGCATGTATTTGACCACGATCACGAGGAAAACATCACGTAGTTACATATTCTTATACTTGAAATTTTGAGGAAAAGTGTATTTGTTTGTGGATGACTTGATATTATTGTATTCACTTAGTAGGTAAAACTTTTAGTACATTAGGATTTACAATACGTTAGTTTGCGATCTCTTTACACTCCCGCCAGTTTATCTGCCTGCCCTGATCTGAATTTTACTGAGTTATGTCATAAATATAGAGAGCGCAAACTGACGTAATTACTAGTATTATTATAGAGATCTTCTACTATCTAAAGTCCCGCGCCTTCACATTTCAATGCGCTTGAATTTTTTATTATTATTTAAAAAGCACCAGCAACACTCTCAACATATAGTTGATGGCTGTCTCAGCACGCACACATGTGTTGACAGTGTTGGTGGTGCTTTTTAAATACATTGAAGCGTTTTGAAATGTGAAGGCGCGGGACTTTAGATAGTAGAAGATCTCTACGTAGTACCATATACCTAAGTAGCGGTTGGAACATGACGTTAAAGCGACAAGGTACGTAAATAGTCTACTTTTGATTGTATATACAGTTTTACGTACAGTTCTTCGATATAGCGTTACTTCATTATTCCGACGTTAAATTAACAACGATGCATGTAAATTCTCCAATTTATGAGTTATACGGCAGTGGGCTGAACGGCGGCCATTAGGCGGGACAAGGGCCGTAAATTATACCATTAATACGAATGATCGTAAAACCGATTAGCTTTCAACACAAAGCGCTAGAAATGATGGCTGGTGATATGATGATAACCGTATAGATGGTCCATGAGTCGAGACAATAAACCCATTTTTATTTTATTCATGCGTCCGTTTACATTTTATATTTTTAGTACGCCAATACTTTACACGTTTTTAGAGACTTTAACCTTTTTTAGAGTAATCTAATGCTAAACCACCTTTAAGGAAAGTGGAATGGTAACCATGTCATTCGCAGTGAGTGAGGAGAAATCCCTTTCTCATGCAAGCTTGCTTTGCTTTCTCATGAAGCGCATATAAGATATACCTAAGTATCAATAAGTCGTATAGGTATATTCATCATTTCAGCCGAAAGACGTCCACTGCTGGACATAGGCCTCCCCCAAGGCTCGCCACTCCGACCGGTCCTGTGCTACTTGCTTCCACCGGTTTTCCATAGGTATATTACCTGTTGATAACTATTAAATTAAGTAGTGTTTTAGGTTAATGTTACTTTCTAAATAAACTATTTTTATTTTTATTATTCTTATTTATTACTAGCTTCTGCCCGCGCCTTCGCCCGCGTGGAATTCGGTTATAGCGTTCCCGCGGGAATTGAGCGTTAAACTATAACAAATTATACACGAAAACCTTCCTCTCCTCCTACTCCGAAACACTCTTTCTATTAAAAAAAACCGCATCAAAATACGTTACGTAGTTTTAAAGATTTAAGCATACATAGGGATATAGGGACAGAGAAAGCGACTTTGTTTTATACTCGTACTATGTAGTGATGTTCCTATGCACTCATCGATTATTGTCCAAAAAAAAACTATGAATTGTATTCATAGGTCATAAAATTATGAGAGTTTAGCGCTATTACTAGTAATGTCAAGTCAGCCTAGATATCTGAGCGCCGATTATAGTGCTACTAAAATGTCAACTAACATATATATTGAAGCCCAATGCCAACTATTTTCAGCGGCCAAATAAATCACTGGAACAATCCAATACATTAACGAGGCTGGTATAAGATCCTGCGCCCACCACGCATACCAACGACGGACCACCGGCGAGCGCTGCCACTGCGCATACTAAGCGATCATGTCCGTGGTGACATGCAGGTCTGTTTGGTGGCATACTCATTATTGGCATGAGACGTCCCTTTTACAGACTTCCTTAAGCTAAAGCTGAGAATGGCAAGTTTGGTCTGTCTTTTTTGCAATATTAATAGCCTTCCTTCGACTTCTGGTTCCGCTTTGTTTGAGTAGGTAGTTGCGTACCGAATAAAATGACCAAAATTATAAAGTACATAAATAAATAAATATCTTGGGACATTTCACACATATTGACCTAGCTCCAAACTAAGCAAAGCTTGTACTATGGATGCTAGACATACATAAAATACATAAAATACTAAACATCCATGACTCGAGTACAAATATTCGTGCTCATCACACAAAGTTTGCCCCGAACGGGACTCGAACCCGCGACCATCGGAACAGAAGGCAGGGTCACTATCAACTGGACCAATCCGGCCGCCGTAACGTACCTCTGTCATATTCTGTGCTCACCAAAAGATTAACGTTTTAAGTAAGCTAATGAACTAATCTTCACATTCCACGCATCAATCCAATCATCATAATGACTTAACAATAATTAGGGTTAGTAGGTATACACTCGTATCTTCTAGAGTAAGATTAATTAAAGCATGCAAAAAGTGAAACTACAGTAACAAAACATCATTAACATAATCCGAAAAAAAGTAAATACTTATTCTGAATATTTTTGAAACCGATCACATAGTCACATACTAATTACCTACAGACCACCGGCGAACAACTCCTTTCCGCATACTAAGTGTTAATCGAAACATTTACAGAATCTTGCTTACATTTAACTATGTGTAGGATGCTCGTGCCTCTATGTAAATGGTTACGCCATCGCCAGTCAAATGTTTGTGGAACACATGTGGTAATAGTCCTCTAAGCATGTGAAATCATTAATGTCGTTATTAACAACGTTTTTATAAACTTCAAAATCCAAATTTTTATAAAATAAAAAGGTTTTATAAAAATGAAAAGAAGCACCAAAGACGGTCATTAAAAAAATAACTGCCGCCTGTTTCGAGGCGATGTCGTGTTCACAAGACTAACTAACCATCGGATAGACCCATCCATCTATGTAATTTGCCTCAAGTAGGTGTAATCTTAAGTTATCTCAGTACATCGTAATCACCGTAGATAAATCACGAACTTGGATAAAACAATGGGTGCCGGGAGTACAAGATACCAATTTGAAGGCGCTGATACCATAAAAGATAGCGGGTAAGTGCTGGCCGCCCACAACTTGATTCGCATCCATCATCGCCTTGCCAGGTTAGGCTGAAAATACACGTCATGTCTGTAGCTGGAGGGAGGTGTATGATTGACTGAGTTCAAGAAATAAGTAGGTACCAAACAACCATGCCATGCCCCTTCTAACATGCTAGCTATCTACAGACGTGTGGTTTCTCGGCCTAAGGGAAGCAGTGTTATTTACGTTCAGTACGGAACATGTAGACACATGTAATTTTAAATTTTAAACGCCATTTCTTGTAAAGACTTTACACATACCCAAATCAATAAAATGCTATGTTTCTTCTTTAGTTACACGCAATTAATGACATATTGTTCCTAAAATGTGAAAAAAAATATGGTTTTCAATTCTAATCGCCCGCCGTGTTGACTTCGAATCGACAGCCCGGAGAATTTTTTAGCAACGATTTTATGTCCTTAACTGTATACCTTACTGCTTTCTATAATAAAAGATACCTATATAATACTTCATATGAAAATATGAAGTAAACATGTATTTTTGTCAATATTGCTATAACCTCAAAACATTCTATGTGACTGTTCAAAGGTCCTAGTTATAGACCAGTTTAAGTATTCTACTAAACTTACCGTCTACTATTTCAGAGACAAACTAATTTATACAGACCGTCAATCTCTTTACAATGCGGCGTACATCGGAAAAGCATAGGAAAAGTTCGCTGTATGCGAGCAATTCAGGGGCACTTCAGATTTCTATATAGGCTACCTGGGCAGCGGCATCTATTATCACATTAAACACTCATTTTGGGCGTACCTAGGGTGATTTTTGCCGAATAGCCCGAAGAATTGCGAACCTTAAGTGGCAGTGGGCGGGGCACATTGCTCGCAGGACTGATGGCCGATGGGGCCGGAAAGTTCTCGAGTGGCGTCCGCTAACCGGGAGACGAGCTGTCGGTAGGCCTCCAACAAGATGGAGCGACGACCTCGTGAACGTCGCGGGAAACCGGTGGAAGCAAGTAGCACAGGACCGGTCTGAGTGGCGAGCCTTGGGGGAGGTTTATGTCCAGCAGTGGACGTCTTTCGGCTGAAATGATGATGATGATGATAGGGTGATTTTTATGAAGGTTGTTCTTCTAGGATTACCTTACTTCTTCTATGCTATGTGGCAGTATAGCTCTCAGTCATATACATATATTTCCAGTGCTAACTATACAGTGTTAGCTTAGGTGCAGTAGCAATAACTCTGGCTGAGTGCTCTCGCCGCGATCACACGTGGCTAATCCCTGTCATTTCTCGCCGACACCGATCCCTCCCTTGGCTGTTGGCATTCCGTAGCATGACACCTTTCGAAAGAGTTTCAGTGAAATTAAAAGACGTTTACAGACAAAATTATTAATGAAAACATCATGTAAAAAGCCGCATTATCATTATGTAACATAAGAGACTTTCCATCCCGAGAAATCGTAATCTTAAGGTGTGAAATAGGGGTGCAATTTATAATGAAACTAGCTTTTCCCCGCAACTTCGTATGCGCAGAAATATTAAATGTAAAATCCCGTCTTTTTCCCGTTCCCGTGGGAATTTCGCAAAATCCTTTCTTAGCGTATGCCTACGTCATAACATCTACCTGCATGCCAAATTTCATCCCGATCCATCCAGTGGTTTGGGCTGTGCGTTGATAGATCACTATGTCAGTCAGTCAGTCACCTTTGAGTTTTATATATTTAGATTGTGAAGCACAACGAGATGAATAAATACGAGTTTTTATCTATAATAATTACTCTGTGGGAATATAAAAATTTGTTCGCACTGCAAAAAAAGCTAAGGGAAAAATCCCTGTTAGTTCACAGTGCAGACTACGAGGTGTGGACAACTGGGAAAGACAATTTACTTGTTTCGAAGACAGTCGAATAAGAGTAAGAATCCGTGGTAGCCTAGTGGTTTGATCTACCGCCTCTCATGCAAAGGGTCGGAGTTAGAGGTTCGAATCCGGATTTCATCTCGAGAGTTTTCTTATGTGCGAAATACAATTTGAATTGACCACTGAGCTTTGTGGTAAAGGAAAACGTCCTAAGTAAACCTAGTCTGTGAAGTAATTCTAGGATGTGTGTGAAGTCACCAATCAGCGCTGGGTCCACGCGGGGACTATAATCCAACCTATCTCGTCATGAGAGAAGGCCTGTGCCCAGAAGTGGGACGCTAAATAGGATGTTGTGGTGGTAATGGACTATAAGACTGATTTTCTCCGTCACTTCATGCTAGCGCGCCTTATCGGGTCTGATCGCCGGCCGCGCTCCGGATTGGTGGCTCGCCGCCGTCCGGCATTACGCCGTGTCAGGCGATCAGCGCGGACGAATAATAAATGGCCCTCGCTTCAAGTCACTAGATTCCTTTAGACTATATTTACTTAGCAGACTTTTGCGAGATTTTCTGAATATTCGTGCACCTACTATTGAATCTGAGCCCTCGTATAATCCCGATAATGTAGAGTCAGATCTTTGACAAGATAAAACAATGTTGAGATAGTAAGAAACATCATGATTTTTTTACCAAATTGTTAGAAATTAATTTGGGAAAGGAAATGGGTTTTGGGGTCAAGCAGTTTCGACAACAACCAATTGAATACTAACAACCAAATGTTATTGGCTGTACTCATTCAAGGAACTTTACGTTCCGAGCAGCCATTTGTAAATGGAATACGTACAATGAGTATGTGCAACAAACAAACATAATAATCACTTTATATGCCGAACACAGATATTTTATGGGCCTTCAATAGAATTAAATTAGACGATGGAGCTATAAATTACGGTCGAGGAAAAGTTTCTTGACATTTATTGCTAATTTTGTGCTTGATTCGTTTATAGTTAGTTAAACTGGCCATATGAGGGCGAAGCACGCGCCGGCCCTGCGTTGTGACTGAGGCAACGACGCAATTTGTACCTTTATATTTATACTGGTCGTGTGAACACTGGCCGGTAACAACATTGAAACAGACTAGAAAAACCTTCTGATGAGTTTGTTGCGGTACTTCTTCTGAAGCAATGGGTCATGAAAGCGCTGGTAAATCATTTCTGAAGTGTAAAAGTGCCAAGTGGTCAATTTGCTGAATAAAAAGTTGACTTTTCAGAAAAACTGTAGGCGTAGACGAACAGTTACTCGATGATCGACATAAAATTGATAGATTTCTTATGCCTCTACTTCTAGAAATATACCAATATAGGCGTAAGGAATAAACGATATTATTAAACGTTAGTTTCGTTGCAGTGTAGTAAAACTAAAACAGGACGATGGAACCAACGAGCGGCGAGTTTGATGGGCGGTCATCTCGATCAACCGAGGGGGCGGCCTCTTTGATCCGAGGGTCCGAGGATAGGTATCCACAAATTGCTCCGAATCAGGATGTGAGGCCGATTGATTAGATCGATGTTCGCACTTACCGACAGAGAGAGAAGGCGGAGATGAATTTGTCATAGGTACAACACTGAAGCAAGCTCGATCAGAAGTGGAATCGCCACATCACATTAAGGATGTGGCAATGGCAATTCCGGGTATTACAGATTCAGCTCAGCATGCCTCTCTTTTCTAAGGTACCTATTACTTGGCAAAAGATCACAGAGATCACCTCTCTCTTCTATTTCCTATCAATCTATCAGCTCAGCAGCAGTCGCTTTATACTCGTACAAATCTTCTTTTTCATTTCATACCTAACACTTTATTATAGTTAAGCTGTACTTAATGTTATAAGTACTCTCCTAATGTCATGACTGTACCATATTAACGGCTTCTCTGTTAGAAACTCTTACATGTTTGTTCAATTCAGATTAAATAACTGATTCCTACAAGCATACTACTGTTCACCATAACTGACACCATTACAAATTATATTGCTTCAAGGCGTCATTTTCAACGAGATGTCAACATAGCGCCTTTCATCGATCGGTTATCGCTAATCGCTAACTTTACGACGTTATTTTATCTGTCGAAAAGATATTATTTACACCATAAATCCTTTCTGCCCTCTGAACCACAGGCGTGTATCTAAATAGTCTGATAATGGTGCAGCAATAAATCAGAGAGATAAGTGCTGAACGGCCATGCTGAGTTTATGAGGAAACTTCGAGTGTAGTAACGTGCCATTATCACCCGCGGGTGCTGTCTGCTGCTGAATCTTTTACAGTATTGATACAGTTATTTCAACCCATTTATTTAAATTCTATTCTATTCTATTCTATTTATTTGCACAGGACCGGTCCTTGGGGGAGGCCTATGTCCAGCAGTGGACGTCTTTTGGCTGAAATGATGATGATGATGATTTAAATTCTTATTACGTCACCCATGGCCGTAAAGTGCGATTTTCTGCCCGCTACGCGGAAATAAAATCTCACTTCCTGGCCAAGGCAAGACGTAAAACTTTTGACAAACCACGGGCGGTAATTCGTAAAGCCCCAGATCTCATATTTATGGCCCTCACCTTCGGTTCGGGCCACAGAAACCTGCGATCTGGGACATTTACGAATTCACCACCCTAGGTCTGTAATGTACTATTAATTTACAGATCTTGCTCTTGTTCTTTATACCGAGTGGTTAGAGTAATTTTAACATGGTTCGGCCATCTGGGCGTTTTTTTTGTAGGTATAGATAGCAAGGGTGCTTGACCAAATGTATGCTTGGATAGGCCCCGATGGCGTTCTGTGTTATCTTCGTAGTGCTTACCCCAACTGGAAACAGGCGTGAGTTTGTGTGTAAGTATGTCATTTTGACATTATATTCCGTTTTGTAATATGAAACTTTCATGTCCACCTATTTTTTAAAACAAAACCTGGCTAGGTCTTAAAGGATCTCATATTTTGTTATACGACCAAGAAAAACAATTGTGTTAGTTTGTTCGACCTGAAATGAAATAAGTACATGCAAATTTTGTATTAAGAATGACAAATTGTTGTTATGAAATTTTCATATTGATATTATTCAATTTATAATCGTGTAACTATGGTTGGTATACGACTGGAGTATTAAATGAAAGCCACCATTAACCGTAGACATAAATAATACTTCGTATGGACCCGGCCTAACGTAGATACATGTCATGTTTCCCCACTTCATTGGTGTCCAATCCAAAGTTAAACTTATATCGTGACACTAAAGCTGGGTCACATTTTTTCAACAACGAGACGAGTTTTTAGATACTGAGAAACAGTTTCGAAAAAAGTTTTTATAAAAACGCTTATTGTCAGGCACGCTCGGTGACAGAACTTTGGATTGGACACCGTGGAAGTGGGGACATATTACGTGTACGTTAGACTGGGTCTATATTATTTACGTCTATGCCATTAACACAAGGAGAATGTATTATTAGATATTAACAAAATATCGATCAGCAGAGAGTATCTAGACCGATGACATAGACAACAATAAGTCTAGGTTTACCTTTTTAAATCAACACAGACCATGGCATTGTGCCATTGTTATTGTATTTCACAGTAACAATCAATTCGGGATAAAAGTAGCCTATGTCCTTTCCCGTGACCCTAACTATCTCCATACCAAATTCCATCGTGATCGTTCAACTGGTCGAAGCTTGAAGAGGTAACTAACAGACAGACAGACAGTTACTTTCACATTTATAATATTACATAAAACTATATAAATATTAAAGAATATACTGTTTTTTCCGTAGTTACTTTTACTTTTTGTTTGTTATTTATTAATTTAATGGTTTTTTTTGCATGTTATATAAATGCTGAGCTGTACACCTCGGTACGCCTCTGTAGGGGCAGGCTGAAAATCAGCGCTGCTGGCCCGGAGTGTACTTACCTGCTCTGATGCCACAACATTTTGCTGAGCCTGGTCCATTTACCATAATTAGCTGTTAGTTTTAAGTTTATTTTGTTCACTTTTTTATGTAAGTATATACTTATTTATGGCAATAAAGATTTTTTTTCTTTTCTTTCTATCTTTCAATAATAATAAACTACTTACAAATATTACTCACTTCTAAAATTAAAACCGTACCTAATTAGGCCCACTTGCATCAAGCTGTTAACTTCGGGTTAATTTATTTGTATGATTTGACGTGTGTTAAGAGGCTAACCCGAGATTAGCGGCTTGGTGCAACTGGGCCTCAATGAATTATGTTGGCAGTTCACTTCTCACAACTTCATCTATGAGACGGGCGCTATCAGTCGGGTCAGACGTAGATAACATTCTCTCATAAGTACCCTTGAATTAAAAAATGTTTACAAATAATGACTGATTTTGATATGTTTGGAGACAGTGTTGGTGTGATTAAGAATAGGTTATTTAGTTTCTTTAGTGTATCAAGTAGTGCGTGTCAGAGGCTTTATAATCTTAACATTAAGAGTAACTTTCAAAATTCACATATATTTTGCTATTGGCTTTATGGTTCAGTATATTGTAACTGTATTATGCATCATGTACTGTTTCTTATATTTTAGTGTGTGGCTGTTCGGTATTGAGAATATGTACAGTGATATGTTTTGTTTCTATAAGCGAAAACCTTTAATTGGCTTTGTGTAATTATAAGTAATGTATACTTTGGTTGTATAGCTGTTGGTTTTCCATGTAATAAAATAAAAATGAAAAATAAAATAAATAATTACTATTTACTTTCTGTGTTAAAAATATATCAATTATGTAGGTATATTTTTTTCAATTAAATTAGCAATTAGTAAAGATGTCTAGACTTACTTCAATTCAGCGTTCATATTAAAATCTCAAAAAACCTCCAAAATAAACATAATTAAGTGATCAATCTATAAATCCAAATCGTCTTCTAACTTCTGTCCTTTGGTTTCAGGCAATAGACAACACACACCTGCCGCTGTCAACGGGAGAAGGGCAAAAATAACCGACGGCATCCAGTGGGGGGTCAATGTAGCCACGAACGGGGCCACCATAGCCCCAACCTTACCCCCCGCTGTGCCTAAACCATACCCCATATTCCTCAATGGAGTAGGGAACAATTCCGATGTATAAATGTATATCACGTTGAAAGATAAGGAACAGCCACTTATACCAGCGACGCCACAAAGAGCTGCGCTCCAATGGCCTTCAGGAGTGAATATGAGTAGAGTCATTGTGAGACTAATAAAAGAAAGAATGCCTATCTCGGAGCTTTTCCTTCCGAATGATTTGTTGATCCACATTGCTATGAAACAGGCGGGGACCTGAAAATTAAAATCTTATATTACTTACATACAATTTGTCCGGTTTATAAAGGATACTCCTGCAGCCAAGTAAAAAAAAAATAGCCAAATGTTTAATGAACGACGTAAGAGATGGAAGATTTACGAGACAACTGACTTTTTAATAACTAATAAATGATACTTAATACCTTTTTTGACCAAATGTATGGTGAAGGAAAACATCGTGAGGAAACCTGCACGCATCTGCGCAAATAGGCTGTAGTAGTAGTAGTAATACCTTTTTTATGTAGAATATGACCTATCCTGAGGTACACATTAATTGAAGGAGTTAATATATGGTGTTTGTTGCAAAAATAGAGAATATTATTATTGCAAAATACACTAACCTGAATGAGCCCTAGTATCATAACAGAGACATAGACGTTCGGTCCAAGGAAGGTGACATACTGGTTGATGCCAAAGTAGCACATGCCGCAGACGATCCAAATGAAAGTTGTCGACAACGTTCGCACCGATAGCTTCTTTGTCTTGAACATATTGGAGTAAGTTTTCGATGTCGGCTTCTCATTTGTAATTGTGCACATTGTGACTGCGTTTATATTCTCTTCTACAGTAGTAGGATTTAGTTTGTTACTGGAAAAACAAACGTTAATTTTGTATTTAACAAAATCTTACCAATATTAAAATTTCGATAGGGTTCTTTTTCATTAAGTCATTTGCATAAATATTTGTATTTTGAATGCAGCCAAAAAGTCAGCAAGAATTATTTGATTCATCTAACTGAAACATCTCAACAAATCTCACCATTTCGCAGCTTCAGTCATCAGAACCCTGGCATCGTCCAGCCTTCCGCTGGCCATGAGCCATCGCGGGGTTTCCGGCACCAGAAGCATGAAGACCATGATGAGGCTGCAAGCGGCGCTCAACCCTAAGAGGTATACCCTCCAGTTTGGAGAGAAGTAGGCAAACGCTACCAAGGACGCCTCGGCCAGGCCGTCGGGAATGGTCATACAGCCACCTGAACATATTTACCATGTCATTACTATGTGAGAGATTATCTTCAATTTCGTCAATTCACGGTGAAAGATAAACGAAAATACTTCAACAGTAGGGTATAGTACGGTTAAAATAAATATCTGCGTCAATTTTATTCCCATGACCTTTACCTAGTCATAATTCCATCCTATTGAAAGCTTTATTTCTTTCAGCACATGATCGCCAATAGCATTTTTCCTATCCCAACCTGAACAAATGAAAGAGCAACTAATCTCAATCGTCGGAGCGCTCTCGTCAAACTTCATTAATACCTGCTACTGCTCGGTACTGTGGTCCAACTGATTCTAGCACCACGACTACGCTCACCACCAGCGTTCCTCCAGACGCCACTCCGACTAGGAAACGGAGGCAATTGTAAACCCAGTAGTTAGGAGCAAAGGGAGATGCCACCATCAGCACTACGTCCAGGAAACCGGAGGTGAGGAGAGCTGTTCGGCGCCCGTAACTAAAAATAAAGGTTCTTGAAACACAGTGCAATTATGTCGTCGAAAAATTACGGAAAATCTTTTCCAATTTGAAAACAGAACCTTCTGGAGATTTATACTACAACAAATAAAACAATCATATGACAAAATATTGATGAACGCAACGCCGAGATTTACAAGTGAAACTTAAGTAGGAAAATATGTTCCCTATTCTTCTCATGAGAACCTTCTGCTTTTTTTAAAGCCCTTTCAAATCTTTTTTATGTTCATTCATACGGATCATACATTAAAGGAAGTTCCGTACCTGTCAGAGATCCATCCAAACAGAGAAGCACCAAACATTACCCCAAACATGAGCACCGTCTGCGTGAAATTAGCCATCCACGCGTCATCACATATCAGCTCGAATTCCGACACAAAACTCCCCACAAACACGCCTTCGATGAAAGAATACTCCGTGCATTCATCGTAACATGTCGACGGCGTAACATTGACCGGTCCCGAGCCATTGAAGCTATTGCAAATGAATTCAGTGTCATACGTCAAGAAGACTACGGCAAGCATGTTCCACATAGGCAGAAGTCTAGATACGCTGGCCAAAATACAAACTTTAGCCTGCCAAGCTCCGAAGGCACCTATACACTTCACTAAGTAATCTCCATTGTTCGTTTTATCTTCAGCATCTTCATCATGTGTCTTCGGCTTTTCACTTCTATCAATATTTACTTCACTTGACGTTGCCATATCTTGAGTTTTCTCTTAAATGACTTGAACTAAAATTTTCACTACACGACCGTTACAATACCTATAGATTTACGTAGTAATAGAGTCACGTCTAATTTGTTACTAATAAAAATCACATCTTACGACAGTTTTTAATACTATTTCAATGTATTAGAACACAAGTGAGCACGATTCTTCCGGCACGTGTCGCGTCGTATGTAATGAGCAATCCAAGCGTCTGGTAGTGCAGGGACAGTTTGAGGGCAACTGGAGCCAGAAGCAGATCGCCCATGAGGTGGTCAGAACAAATGAAATCGGCACTGGGTGGTCGAAATGCTCCAAAAAGACGCGACGAGCGGCGAAGGATTGTGAAGCCGCTGCAAACGCGACCACGACCACTCTGTCGAGAAAACTGCATATGAAAAACAACGTAAGTTACTAATTTCAATGACAGGCTGGTCGTTTAATTTTATTGTTTTAACACAATATTCACGTCTTGAGTGTTTAAATGCCAATACTTGTATAACATTGTTAACATTGTTTATCGTTTGCTCATAAACAAAATATTCTAGGGTTAATATTCTTAGTGCAAGATAACAGGAGAAAGTAATGAATACGTAATGCAATAATGACTATATTAATAAGTACATAAGACACAAGTCAGTCCAAAGTAAATGATGTTATCGCTTTTCTCATTTGTTTGTGCATGTCTCACAAAATAATATTTCATTTTTATTAATTTCGAGCTTTGTTGGAAAAATTGCAAATTTACTTAAATGACGTGTAAGTTTTTATTCTTCTTCTATTTCAAAACATTATCAACATTTTTAAATACTTTCTACACAGCGCTTTATTCCCAGAAGCTTATTTTAAAAACAAACTTCATCTTATTTAATATCCGATGAAGAAAAATGTGGGTAGACGCAAGCCCTCTCCGCCGTGAATTTTTCAAAGGAGTTTTAATCAGTTGTCAAGCGATTTACAAATTAAACAGGGCCGTGTTATGAAGAAATATGGAGGCTTGCGCGGGAGCGTGCCCATTGCCATTGACGTTCCTGATTTTAAAAAAATGACACAGACAAGTTCGTTAATTTCCAAAAAAAAAAGATTTTTTTTACATAGATAATTATTGATCTATTATAAGTAAGGATTCACAATCAGCCGGAGAAAAATGCCCCCGTCAAAACGGGAGCCCGAACAGCTTGGGCACCCGTTTGGCCTTCGTTAAAAAGAGGCGTTATTAGCATATTGGAACGTATTTTCTAATGTCAGTTTGCTCCATATATTTTGACATATTCTGTTCGGCTCTGTTCGTCCATATGTTATTACTTATTAACTTATTATAGGTCAATGTAGATAATATTATTTTCACAGAAGACAGCATCTTGTTTGATCGTTCATCTATTTAAGTGGTGTACAAAATTATGTCACTTCATATTTTCATTGAAAAACTGTTTTGAGTTTTTAGTAAGTATGTAAATGCAGCAATCTTAAAACTTATGATGATCCGCCCTCGAGTTTTTTATGAAGATCAAATAACACGTTAAAATCCCCAGTAAGCACGAACAATGGAAGCAAACGATGCACCATCATTTCCCGCCAAAATTGTCATCAAAACACCGTAACGTAACACAACGGGCATGCCGCACAATGAAATACGGCCGGTCTTCACAAAAAGCTCGCGAATTTCGTCATCAATTATCATTATTAGAGGCGGTGGCTGTGACGGCGCGTAATTGAGTTTTACAAATGGCGGCGGTGACGTCATTAACGAGACGCTTCAATAAGAATTGATTTCGTTTGTGCGTCTACCGGGGTTGCGTCTTGACTTGAGGTTTGTTCTTAATTTAAAAATTGAATATCTGTCCGTTCCTGTATTCGAATGTGTGTTAAGGACCACAAAAGCTTACAACGTCCCGCTAAATATTGTTTGAATAATTGACCATTTACTTCATTCTGTTCTGAATGACATAACGTTATTTTCTGCAACAATCAAAGAAAATACACCTACCTACCTAAGTGGTAGACAGAAGGATTGCCTACGTCCAGCAGTAGTCGTCTTTCGGGTCGGGTGATATGATCTCAAATCAATTCAATGACAGTGATGATGATGCTAAACGTTTACTCTAGTTTAAAAAATAAAATAAAGAGTGTACAATTTAAGTAGGTGATAATAATAAATCAATAAGCTAGGGCGCCTATAAGATCATCGTAATCCGAGCAATAGAAGACGTCGTAACAAATAACAGTTAATTTTAACCGAGACGATAACCGTCCCGTTAGCTCACGGCTACGATACGAGGCTACGTTAATTACCGCAGATAGCAACGGGAGCAATATGACAGATTATTTATATTAATGTTTATTGGCGGAGTTAATGAGGAACAAACTAATATGCTTAATTTAGACAACTTGAAAGAAACTACATAGGTACCATACATACCATAACAATGTTTAAAAAAAACTTTAATATACCAAAAAAACGGCAAAATACGGTGTGTGAATGTTTACAGTAAACAAAAATACTATTATTGGGACTGACCTTAGCAAATGTTTAAAGCCATGGAACGAATTGGAAAAGCTGTCAGAGACATTGCAATGTTTGGGGCACCTTCAATCGCATTTAACATCAACACAACATTGATAAATAATATAAATCAAACGATTTAATAGCATTCAAGCGCTCTGACATCAAAGGCGCATTATAAACTGTGCGTCGTTTTTGAAACATTAAAAAGTATACGATGAGAGAGGGGCGATCTTAAATTAATTCCCGAGATGCAACAATTTGTCTTCCAAGATTAAGAGTGCTCGAAAAAGTGGCTTAATAACTTAACTTTTCATCTGGCAAATTAACAATGGGGGCGTGGAACAACAAAAGTTAGGGACTAGTTTTAGGCCTGTGAAATATGAAAATACCTATCTAGCAGAGCTTTGTGGTGCCAATAGGGATGACGACAGAGTGAAGAAATCTAAATTCTAATTAGTCCGTCAGTCAGGTAATAAAAAAATATTAGAAACGTTATTTTTTGTTTTATCAAATTAACAAAGAATGACTTAGGTAATACGCATTAAAGTTGGAGAGTGGGGGCTAGGTATAAATCGTACCTAACCGTGACGTTTCAACTCAATATATCTCCGTATAAGTTTGATTACGTGAAAAAGAAAAAATACGTGTCCAATACTTTTCAATAATCTTCCTGATAGACTAAGGAAAAAAAAGTTGTCGTCATCCCTATTGTGTCACATTCCCACCGAGTGGGAAATATAAAATGGAAAAAAAGCCAATAAAATTGACGTTTAACTCTTCTTTTTTTAGAGTTTTCAGGCGTACGCAGCAAGGCAGTTTTCCCTTTCACTAAGTACTTATTAGAAAAGATCGCAAATTCTTACAAGCCATTTATTTCCCGGCAGTTAGTTTTCGGAATCCCTGCCTTCTTACTTTTATGAAATCTGTCGCGGCTGCGGCAGTTACTCGGGACTAATCGTGCGACGACGCGATATTCCTAATTTATGATCCGCAAACACACCAGAAAGGGCCTTTCATAACGGACTGATTCTGTGCTAGTATTAGGTCCTTACATATGAAATTGGCGTTTCATATGGCAGAAATGAAAACGATTTTTTTTTATGAAACTATTTTTTTATTTAGTCAAAGTATGTACCATGGCTATCTATGCACTTTTGCCATCTCGAAGGTAGTTCATTGATTCCTTTACTAAAAAAAGTGTGTGAGCGAGAATCAATAAAATCTTTGAAGGCCGTTTGGACAGCCTCGTGAGAATTGAATTTTTTTCCTTGCATGAAGTTGTCCAAATTCCGAAAAAAATGGTAATCAGTTGGAGCAAGGTCCGGGGAGTATGGTGGGTGTCGAAGACATTCCAGTCGCAGCTCCCGTAGTTTTGCGGCCGTCAAACGTGCCGTATGTGGTCGAGCGTTGTCCTGAAGCAGCAGTGGGCTAGATCGATTGACCAGTCTGGGTTGTTTAATGGCTAGCTTTTCCATCATCGTTTGCAATTGTTGACAATACACATCAGCCGTGATTGTTTGCCCAGATCTTAAGAAACTGTAATGGATGACACCGGCACTAGTCCACCAGACACTTACCAGTACCTTTTTCTGAGTCAACTTTCGTTTCGGGCAGAATTTGGCTGGTTCACCTGGGTTCAACCATTGTGAAGAACGTTTCCGGTTGTCGTACAAGATCCATTTTTCATCACAAGTAACGATACGATTCAAAATGCCTTCATTATTGTGCCGGTTGAGAAGTGAAACGCAACACTCGACGCGTGTTTCTTTGTTTGCGTCGCTCAATTCATGCGGTACCCATTTTTCAAGTTTTTTCACTTTTCCAATTTGTTTCAAGTGAATCAAAATGGTTTTATCACTCACACCGAAGCCTGCCGCTAACTCTGACGTGGTTTGCGATGGATCTGCTTCCACAATTGCTTTTAATTCTTCGTTATCAACTTGTGTCTCCGGCCGTCCACGAGGCTTGTTCTGTAGGTCAAAATTTCCAGAACGGAAACGTTGGAACCAATAACGTACCGTATTTTCTTTTGCAGTAGCTTCCCCATACGCATTGTTAATCCTACGAGCCGTTTCTGCAGCACTAGTGCCGAGGTGAAACTCATATTCGTAAATATAGCGATATTTTAAGTTCTCCATATTGTGAACAGAACGATGTGAAAGAAAAACAAATGACGCGATAACAAATAAATTTCGTAATTCGAACACAGAAATACATGGTCTTAAATTTGAAATAAATTTGAATTTGGAATTCCTAGCCGAACGCCACATATTTTGAATCAAAGTTGCCAGTTCGCCAAACGCCAATTTCATATGTAAGGACCTAATATAAGAGACTAGAAACAGACGGACCACCTGATTAAAAGCGATCACCGCCGCCTGTAGACACCACCAGTCGTATTAGTAATGAATGTGTTGCCAGTACCGAAGAAATTTAGTGACACCCTTTTTAAAAAGCCCCAAAACTATTGCAGCAGCGCATGTGAGCTTTTAAAACAACAATTTGTTTAAAACAGTCAACAAAACATTTAGCTTGAGATAGTTGCCATAAGAAGCTGAATTGTTACTTCCCACGGGTGGACAAAATCCATCGCGGTTCAATCAAAGCATGTTGGGGACTTGAAGTTTTACTTCACCGGAAAACGCTATAAAATTAATTGAAAACTTCGTGAATTAGTATGCTTACGGCAAGGTTTTCTAAGTAAACGCTTTTACCTTCAGTTCTTCGCTTTTCCTACTCACCTACTACTACGGTAGCACTTTTATTCTCTGGTACCTACTACGTACTGTTGAATTACCTACCTAAGTAAGTACTAGGTACGTGAAACAAATTGAGCGGGTATGACCGAAGTTTGCAACTGAAAATACTGCATCCTTTTTATTCGTAGTTGGGTAAAAACTGGACTAGAAAGCGCCGTATATTCGCCACTCCGCGCGCAATAACTTACAATTTTTACCGACACGAAATGGCGGCCCCGGCCCCATTCACACAAAATGGACGCCCGCCCTGGAGCATTTTAAAAAACGCTCTTTAATAAAATCTCCTTACGAAAGGGCTGTCGTGTTTATTTGGTATTCATGGGGTTCGCTGCTTTGTAAGGAAGTGGGATTTTATTGAAATTTAAGGCTGGATTTCGGAACGTTAACTCTAGTACGGTGTCGATTTACCTCCTGTAATTTTTTACGTGCGATATTTTGTCGAAATTTGTTATTTTATGAACGCATTTTGAAGAGAGATACCTCTCTCTAGCACCACACAAAAGCTACTATGTTTCCAGTCACTACTGTAGGTACCATTTAAGTAAGCTTACTGTATAGGGTTTTTAATAGAATGAGTAACAAACACTTGTGTCGTAGGTAATCTAAATACCTACAATAAGTGAAAATAAAAACATCTCTAGTCAAAACTTATGTACAAAATATACAAGCGAAATATTAGGTAGGTACACAGAAATTATGAAAGCAGTTTTGCCAAACTCGCAAACAGCCGGAGGCGAAACATAGATTGCGCCGAAGCGTGTAATTAGAGGCAAATTGGCAGCTGTGCCGGGATGCACCCTATCTGCATTAAAAATGAACTGACGAACGTCATTATTAAGAGCACCTTGGCCTTGCCGCGGTTATTGGATCTTATCTATGGCACTAAGGCCGCAGGTCTGCAAGAACAGATAAGATTTACTTCTTCTATAGATTTGTTATTGGACGCATGGCATAGCAAAGTAATAAGTAATATCACGGCAGAACACGATCTTGTAGTACGTACAGGAAGACGCATGCTTTGCAGTCAGTTTGACGGGGTACCTGCTTCTTCCATCTGCTTGCAAGGTCTGTCTGATTGCAATAAATCCTGTAGTATTAACTGAGCAACAAATTTTGTACAGGTACTTATATACATTTTACGCTACGCGGAGAGAAAATCTCACTTCTTGGCCAAGGCAAGACGTAAAACTTTTGACAAACCACGGGCTAATGTACTATTGTACTCACGTCCTCGAAAACAGCTTAGGGGTTTAATGGGCCTAAAAAGAGAGCCTAGCTAGGTCTCATTTGGGAAATCTCTAGCTATTTTCACCTGAGCTAAAGTTCGATCGCCAAGGTACCTACTAGTGAATACTAGTAAGAAATAATGGTATAAGTAGGATAATGTACTACTAAAAAAGAACAATTAAGTTACTCTTTCTATCACTAGATGAAGATGGCACTGGTATCATAAATAACATGACTTCGTAACATATATTTAGTGAAAATAAATTGGTTAAGTACAAAGAATATTTTTCAATCGGGAACTAACATCGTGACCTCAACACGCATTTTATAATACCTCAAACGGCATGTCAATGTCATAAAAAAACACGTTTAAAAACGCTCAAAATTGCGAGACACCCTTTTATCGACGTTTTATCGACAGGTCGGCACCGCCGGGCGCGATAATCGCGGAATTAGCATAAAATCACTCCTGCGCAGAGTTCAGCTAATAGCTAGCCTATTTGACTTGCAAAAATGCTGGCAGGCGCGAGCCGTGCTCGAATTTGCGGTTCCGTATAGGCGCGGACAAATTCCTGATTCTTCTTGTCGACGAAGTAATCGCCATTCGTCTCTTTCCTTAGTTGGTCGTTGGTTGGTAGAGTGAGCACCGCCACAGTCCTTCTCTATTTCTCCATTATACCTTAGATCACAAACATACGACACGACGTCACGTTCACGTTTGTAAGGGCCCTCATACAATACCTATCGGTAAGGAAATTATGATTTACTTGCGTTTTATGTTTTCCTGTAAAAGCCCAGACTTTTCATGAAATTTATAATGTTGCCATGAAATTTATGATGATAGTGTTCAACAATGTTTCACATAACTAAGTTTCTGCTGTCAGAAAAAAAGTCGTCATAACCGTGACCTATCTTTTAAATTCCACACGTTTTTATTGGTATTGTATGAAGCAGAAGTACTTAGTGAAGAAATTATTTACATCATTCAGTCAACTGAAGGTGAGAAGATTTAAAGGAAATTTAAATTAAATGTTACCAAATTTTATGCGGAACCCTGGTCGCTCCCGCCTCGGCCTCTGATTGGAGATCCTCGGGGTCGTGGTTTAGCATAATTGTCAGACCCTCATATGAATAGCTGCTATGTTATGGAGATTGTTCGGTATATCAATTACGGAACAACACGATCATTCTTTTGTTCGTCACGCATATGTAATCCGTTGGATGAGCTGAATAAATAATATATAATGGGGCCTTCTTTTTTTACTAAATTACTTAGATGTCCAGCTCCCAATGTTGGGCCTAGAC
Source organism: Aethes cnicana (assembly GCA_963971205.1). Taxonomy (NCBI): domain Eukaryota; kingdom Metazoa; phylum Arthropoda; class Insecta; order Lepidoptera; family Tortricidae; genus Aethes; species Aethes cnicana. Next base: position 12,833,834 of record OZ020280.1, read on the forward strand.
CTCTCGTCACAAGAGGGTCTGGAGTGCAGTCCATGCCTCGTAAAAATCATAGACATTTTTGACTTCCATTGAAGATGCTGTGTGTGATGCAAAAGTAACTCTGTCCTGTATTGACAGTGTCCTGCTTGATCCGCTAAACCAATTTAAATGATTTTAAAAGATTGATTGATTGGTTTTGGTTTTTAAAACCTTGTAAAATACTTCAAAATACAGTTATTAGACGAACCTTATTGGAATTAATAGAGATAGGGCGGAAGCTAGTAAGAAAACAAAGGATACGGATAAATAGTCTCTATACTTGAATTTTGATATAATAACATGTCTGATGTGTCCTGATCTCGTCTTGAGGCCGAAGTAAGTACCTACTTAAATTTAACGCAAAAGTGTGGAATATTGAAAGATTCTACAGTATTCATTAAAACCACAGTGCATTCGAGTGAAATATTAAAAAGGAGTGTTATTAGCGAACCGCATAATTATATACAATTCTATGCTTTTCTCATCACCGCTTGTTATAGGTAAACGTGTACTTTAAACTCGAGTACACGGTCAAAACTAGAAGGCATTTAATCTTTAACGTGTCTGTTTTAATCTCAACTTTAACTATATTCGATATGGCATAAATTGATTTGATATTTATTTTCATGTAAAACCTTTTGGTTTTAGAGGAGCTACAATTAAGGTGGGACCAAACATGGCCCAAATAACATATAGAAAGCAATTTAATAGATGGGGAGCCTCTAATTTGTACCTCAATTCGCCCGAATTACTGTAACTTGGGCCTTGTTACACGGAAATTGGGATTTCGCCGCTTAATAACCGTGGACACACAAAAGATTATAAAACGCTAAAGTGGTTTGGGTTTTGGCCCTTTTTGAACCAACTGCAGCGATAAAAACAAACTTTACGTGAAAATTATAGTGCGACATTGAATTTGGAACACGCAACCACACAAAAATACCTTATAGTATTTATGATTTAAAAAAAACAAATCTAATGTTGATGAACTTGTGCTTTAACGCATTCACTGCCACCGACGCATATATGCGTTTTGCTGACTTTCCCGCAGTGTCTTGAACGCACATGTGCGTTGCAATGTTCCTTTAATGACAGATGTGGCACCTGGCGAAAGTTCGTAAAACAGAAGTGGCAGTGAATGTCCATTGTGTTTACATCACCCTTGGCCGTAAAGTGGGATTTTCTGCCCGCTACGCGGAGAGAAAATCTCACTTCTTGGCAAGGCCAAACGTAAAACTTTTGACAAACCACGGGCGCTAATTCGTAAAGCCCCAGATCGCATATTTATGGCCCTCACCTTCGGTTCGGGCCACAGAAACCTGCGATCTGGGACATTTACGAATTCATTGCCCTAGGTCTGTAATGTACTATTGTTTGTTTGTTTGTCCTTCCGTCACGTCGCAACGAGTGGACCGATTTGGATGAGTATGGAGATAGTTTGAGACCCGGGCAATAACATAGGATACTTTTTATCCCGATATTTCCACGGGAACGGGCCTTCCACGGGTCAAACCAATTTTTCAATACTTCTATAACTATAACTGTCTATATGTATCTAGTATCATCGGGCACGCAAATTCTAAGTCTACGCGGGACGAAATTCGCGGGCATCGACTAGTTGAAGATAAAATGTTACCAACCAATATTATTGAAGACGTCACGCAATGAACGGAATCCAAAACTTCAAAATCAAGTGGCTAAAACTCAAAATGTATAATTTACAACAATGACAAAGTGTCAGTCCCTCGAATTAGCACGACAAATCCCGTCCGACGTTATCAGATTGACACATTGTTTGCAGTACATCGTGTAACTCCATACACACCATTCACATCCATACATTTCTTTGAGCCCCTAATCCTAAACCGAATCGAATTAATGTCATCGGATACCGCCATTGTCGAGTCGTGACAATCGTTACCACTTTACTATTCCCAGTGGTTTCAAACTGTCTTTATACGAACATAAGGGTGAATGGTTTTATTGAGCGGCAAATATAACTTGGTATTCATGTAAAGCTGTGGACAGACGGGCGGTCATTTGACACATATCGTGAAAACGAAACAGAATAAAGTTTTTCCTCCGATTTTATATCGAATTCAGTTGCAATAACATTCAAATCGAAATAGCACTTTTGGTCTTTAAATAGCAGAGTTTTACATTGTTGTTAGATTAGCTGTGTACAAATAGGATTATGCGCTACTGTTTATCGTTGTGCAAAATGGATTTTTGCGCTTAAGCTCAGATTTCAACAGATGCCTTTCATTATTTATTTTTAAAAAAAACTGTGCGTCCGTTTTAATATCTCACCATCGCCATCTGTCTGTCAGTTTTTAATAAATTTACTTTTAAATAGTATTTAAATGCAATGATTGTGAATACATAATGACTGTTTTATTTTTTTAATAATCAAAAGGCTATGGCAATACTGTATACCTATGATAAAATACAATAAAGGTACTTACAACTTCTTGAATGCAATAACAACGTTCGTAACTCATAACTGTTTATTACATATTTCTTTAATTAACCACAGTTCTGCCTTTAACCTAGTCAATCATGTCAAACTCCACAAACCCCTAATCGCATTCACAATACAAACGAAAATATAAACCACAGTTATGGAGTAGAGAGATCAAATCTGAGATCGTGGTGATAGCACAAGCCTATTAAGTTACGGAGTGCCAACAATACGACAAACGTCAGGAGAAAACGCACCATAACGTGACAAATTACGATACAATTTCAATTGCACGATAGGAGTTAAAGCTCACAGTAACTACTTGGATCTGATAAGCAAGTCGATCGAATACCAACCTTATACAGTCGAATAAGAGACCAGAGTTGTTTCAACACACGTAATGTTTAGGGTTGTGCACGCGGTAACAAGCCATCAGGGCGCGTCACAGGGCTGTCAAAAGGTGGCATTCAAGCGCGTAATTAGCACTCGACAATGAGATTTTTTCACAATGGACTGGGAGCCCTAAATCCGCTCTTTTTATGTAGCTAGTTGTTGTTGGGGTCGATTATTTTTGTTGACGTACATCTGGTTGTTTGTTCGTATGGTTTATATTTGATGAACTGTTTCAAAAGACACTACAAGAAAAAAAAACTGAGATGAAAGTCATTGATAGGATACGAAATACTTTTGAAGTATTTACTCTGGTATGGACATAAACATTTAAAATAGGTACGAATACAAAATATACATTAATTATTATACATAATGCATAGTCAAAAATTACACACACCCACAGCTCGCATCAGAACATAAAAAAGCGTTCAACTTAAAAAAAAACGCATCACAATCATGCTTCACGAATCGGAAACCTCAATTCAGAGTGACATTTTATATTTCCTGCCCCTTCACACGAGATGTTATCACCTTTGACAATAGAATAACAAGGTTTCACTTTACATCCAACACTGGACAAAAGACGGATTACACTCAAAACCAATATACATTCACACTCTCATTGATTTGTAATACAAGGAACTAAAGTTTCATTTGCTGGGATTCAAAGTACAGGGGTCGATTCGTTTATGCTATGAGGGATTAAGTCAAAGCGTGAAATTGATTTTTTGCGGCGTTTCGTGTTACCTTCGCAAGTAGCTGGTTTATGGAGTATCTGGCTTATATTTAGTATAAAACGACGGGGGATCGCTTCAGTGCCATTGTCCCGAACCTTATAGAAAAATACTGGAATATTTTAGTCCTGGCATTGAAAGGTGTTTACGAATACGCACCTAGCACTGTTAACTAGGCTGAAACTCGAGCTAATAAAGTACTACCACGGAAACAAATTCAATAACACTTCAATAAGTATTTCTTTTTCTACTAGGACACGAAGCGAACATTTCACTAGCAATAACCCTTGAAGAAGCCTAAGTTGTCCTTTATAATTATACACACTATATGACGGGTCGTCACGCGATAACCACTCGAAAAAAGGCTATTATTTACTATTTTTTTCTTGACCCGACGCTTCGACCAAATTGCATCGGCCGTGGTCACTGGGTAGACTGTCTTTTATAAATGTTTTTATGAGGAGAAACTGCATCATACGCATTGCTACTTACGCATTTTAGCTACTAGTCTAAACCTGGCTTTAGCCTTACTTTTAAAAGTACTTACAAGTTGACTGACACAAGCTCCTAGTGGAAACACTAACAGGCTGCAGTAACCAATTGTTACTAGTCTAAACCACGCTTCAGCTTTCTTCATTTTCGAGATGGCCTTCCTGTTTAGGCTTCTTGAGACGATTTTTCTTAGCGATGGGTCGCATCGCATCTAAAGTGCCGGTTGACTCAAAACTAAGGTGTAAGAACACAGATGTTCCGAATGAAATGCGCTGAAATAAATAATTTCAGTGTCATTTTAGTTTCTCATTATGATTCTTCACATCTACTCATCAAAATACACTGCTCTATTTCAGCTTATTATTACATTACGCATATTAACAAAACGAAAATTGTATTCCTTATGCCAATCAAGCTGTCTCACTTATTAATTATTTATGTCTTCGATCAAGATACACTGCTGTCATTAATTACCCTATTATTACATATGCAATTAGCAAATCGAAATTGTAGCCTTACTACCTAAGTACTTTATTCTCATGCATGTCCTATGCCAATCAGTCGATCAATTGAGCCGTCTAGTTTGCATAAAGACAGCTCCGGGCTTTTACAATTCTGTCCTAGCTCTAATTAGAGCGAGACACGTGGCCCACGTCGTCACCTTATTCCGATGATTACTTTATGAACTATTGATTCAAATGACACAGTATGGGGCGGAACAGTAGAACAACGCAAGGCCACGTCAGGCCACGTCATCGTTAAACTAATAAGTCATATCAGAGACAATGTAATTATAAAAGACTGTCAGAAAACTCCTTACATTACGGCGTAGGTACATCGGAAATAGCCAGGGAGTTTAAAATTTTCATACTTCGCCTGCACAGCGCCATCTTGATGTAGCTCATGGAGTTCAAATTTTTATACAGGGGCTATATTCGAAGTTTTTAAATAGAGATCTCGCTGTTCCCTATATTAACTTTAAGCAGCTAGATTTAAAGTTCAACTTGACGCGTGAGCGATCCTATAGGGAACAGCGAGATCCCTGAGACTTCGAATATAGGCCCAGGCTACCTAGGCAGCAACATCTGTTATCGCATTTAACACTTATTTCGGGCGTACGCTGATTTGTTTGAAAGTTGTCATTCTAAGTTTACCTCATTTCTTTTATGGTAATATCAATGACCGAGCGTGACTGAGCTGTGTTAGAAGTGGTTACTGAATGGACACCAACATTTTATGACAACTTTTTTCGTTGGAAAATCGTCACCTAAATTCACCAACAAATCTAGTGCACACAATAAATAGATGATAAGGTTGAGATCCTGTGAAGAGCATACGATAGTTTCTATCTTGAGTAGTGGGTAACGACGGAAGTGATGAAGTTAGATGAAGTTTCACCAAGGCGGACTCTTGAGCCGAATCTACGAGTATACTGATCAATACAAATTAGGCCAGTAGAAACCATGAGAGATAGCGACATCTGTTTTTAGGAACCATTGCTTCGATTTTAGAGTTAATAATAATGGCATTCAAACTTTCTTTTTCTGACTTCTCCATTTGGATTGATCGCCATCTGTAACGTGAAGATTTGGAACGTGAATCTAAATACGAAATACTTAAAGAAAAGCGAAAACATTAAACTTCAGAAGGTTTTTACTTTTTACCACTTACAACGGATGAATGCGTAAGCGGTTGGTAATAAATCTGGAACTCTACTGTGCACGTAAAATACGTTTCCGTAACAAATGTGTATGGAGGGATGTTGGATGTTTAAAGGAAAACAAACAGGGCGGTTACTTTACTGCATTTATAACTACTGCGTGCAAATTAAAGCCAATCAATGAATCAATACGACATCGGCCAAGAGTCGTTATCGCGTTTCAACAATGAATTCTATGACAGCTATAGGTAATTTGTAACTTTCAGAAGTAGTGAAATATGTGTTACGAATGTTACGATAGTCATGTGTTTACAATAATTATAAAAAAAAAACTAAAACTAACTAAATAAATTAAATAAAAAGTAATGACACGAAAACTTTTACTTTATAATACTTAGTTTTCAATTTATAAAAGGTTTTAATAAATACGTAGATAGAGGACGATGTAAAATTCCTCCTTCAGGTTATTCCGGTACCTAAAATAGCAGCTTACAAAAAAACTAAATGAGTTCCAATAAACGCCTAGTCATAATCGTTAAGTAACACATTTCGACAGCATATTGCTATCAAAAACTGTCAGGCGCTACCTTATTTCAAACTATTGTATCTACTTCAAAGTGCGATGTATGATAGAAGACGCGCATTGAAGCAACAGTTGCTGCAAAATTGTCTCATTATTTCAAGGAAGATTTTCCCAAATATAAGCTGAAAAAGCCTCAGCAATCGTCGCGTAATAAAGCATCCGGCGTGAGTTACGGCGGTCGACCGGGGCGAGGGCGCCATCCATCACGCGGGGTTACACTTACATCGACTTTGTCTGTTAATGCTGACGTTTTTTCGCGCCGAGTTTTAGAGTATGCATATTTTATTATCAATTGCTTCTTCTAGTGTCATCTCCTAACTGAAGTTGGCGATCTTTTGACCTTGGACATAACCACCATGGATGCTTTAACAGTGGACGAGGAAGCAGTGAAGAAGAGAAAACGAGAAACACTATTTTAAGCACCTGAGGATCGTCTAAGTTAAATTCATTTCTTTCTTATGGAATATCTACACTTTTCTTATTTTAAAGTAGACAAGGTTTTTATATAGGTACATTAATAAGAAAACAAGGGTTTAAAACCTAGACCCCAAATTCGTGTCAAAGCATAACTAAGCCTCGAGGGAAATCGCAAAGGTATATCTTTACAGCCACATCACAGTAATTATTCAGGTGAACAAAAAAAAACATAGTCGGCGGACTGTGTTAACGACGCCATCTTGAATATTCATAAAGATAAAGCGAATTTATGCGCCCATAAACACTGACTGCGCTTAATAAAGAAACTTGCTCGGTGGAAATGTTTTCGTGGTGTTTTAGGGTACCGTGACAGCCTGGCTTGCCTGCACCCACTTGTAAGTGAAGTAAAATATTAAACACACTATCAACGGGACTTAATCGCGTAATAGTAACGAATTCACCACCCTAGGTCTGTAATGTACTAACATTACAGACCTAGGGTGGTGAATTCGTAAATGTCCCAGATCGCAGGTTTCTGTGGCCCGAACCGAAGGTGATTGCTATAAATATGCGATCTGGGGCTTTACGAATTACCACCCGTGCTTTATCAAAAGTTTTACGTCTTGCCTTGGCCAAGAAGTGAGATTTTCTCTCCGCGTAGCGGGCAGAAAATCCCACTTTATGGCCAAGGGTGATGTAAAAACTATTTATATTTTACCTCGACGTTTCGACCGCGATGCAACGGCCGTGGTCACGAGAGTCTTCTTCCCCGTCCCGTTGATAGTGTTTAATATGAGTGTGTATCGCGAAAGTTTAAATATTCTATGGACTCGCAGTCGTACGCCGAGAATACAGATGCCTATGGCTGGTAGCTGTAGGATTGGCTGATTTCAAGAAAGAACGAGGACACCTACCAACTTTTCCGGAGCTATCAGCTACAGGCATTTGTATTCTCAGACTAATACAGTTACGTTACGAGTACCTACATCTCCAAAGTCTTAACTTCTTACTTTTGTACTCGTCTTACTTTTGTAAAGTAGGTACTAGGTAACATCTACCTCTACTCTAGTCTCTAAACAAAAACTCTAAAAAAAAGTTCAAGTCTGGTGCCACGATGGGTTTAAGGCAGCCGGTGAAATTTCTGGCACAGAGGCATTCCATCTTAGGCCTCAAGGTTGGCAACAAATTCGAGATCTTATGGTTTCTTAATGGGGGATCATAGGATTTCGGTGTCCATGGGCCGCAATTTCTCGAAAGATGACAATCGTTAGGTCTACTTCTTTCTTTTGACAAAACAGCTCTGAAATAGCTATACCTACGCTGAATAAGGAACGAATTCTTCTGCAAAAGCATTGGAGGAGGTATCATTGGAAAGGAAAATGTTCCTCCGCACTCTAATTTCCACTTTAAGTACTTTGTCCCAGAATACTTATAGAAATAAATACGGAACCAACTAGGTTCCGTTCCCATTTTTCGTGAGCATGATGTCCTTGTTTTCAGAACATTAATCCCAATGCATTAGAAGGATAGAACTGAGAAAATCATTTGTGACGTTAAAGCCTTGTTTTGCCATAATTTTGCCGCTGAAAACAACATGACAAGACAAATTTCATAGTTATGATACACTTCATGGAGAAATGCAGGGAACAATGATAGAGAGAAGAATTCTTAATGTCACTAAAATGGTTGCTTTGGTTGGAATGGAAATGGTTAAAATGGTTGTTTACTTAAAAGATAACAAGAAATCTTGCCGTCATCGTTGTGCTGGTGAATATTCAATGAAATGGTCTGCTTCATTCGTTATTTTTTTTTAAATGGCGTTTTTGAGTTTTTTTCGCGTGACGACCCGACGTATGCAGGTACACAGCTGTTGTTTATAATCTGCTTCGTTGTCATATCAGCTCAACTGTTTACAACTAAATACTTACTTGCTTTTACTGAGTATGATGCTTAAACATAGGTACTATCTAAATACCTACTACATGCTTCCAAAGTTCCCAAACATTCTCAATGTTCCAATTTCACAGGAAAATGCCAAACTTTTTCAATATCAGACCTTTCTATATACCTTTAATGGATCTGAAAAACAGACTCCCATATTTCCTTACAAAGCTTAAAAATCCACACAACAACCCCCCGCGTTGCCAATTAAAAACCAGGAAACGTTACCGTCTAGAGCTTGTAAATATTGTTCTTTGTATCTAACCTCTTGTCTGAAGCCGCGAGATTTACGGTACGATCACCGACTTCCTCCATAAAACACCGCCGACGGCGGGAAGCAAACTTGCTGTTTAACTTCTGCCACTGAAATGCCTTTTGCGAGCTCTTATTTTGATTTGTTACCGTGGAAATTTGTTATCTCGAACAGTTACCCTAGTCACATTGAACAGGTCGGATTGTCTTGGTGGAGCGTAAAGAAGTCGTCCACATAAAAAGCACGAACTTGACTTAACGCCATCGCACCATCAATCTCTCCAAATGAAACATATCGTCCGAATAAAAACGGTATTTCCTTGGAGTTCACATTTTCCCCCGGCACGCTATAAATCGCGGGTGAAATACGCGGACCGGGCTGTCGGCGGGCTGACAAATTCATTCCACACCGTCTGCTCCGACGCGTAACGTGATCTCAGCTCATCCTGTCCCTTACTAACGTCCCTCATTCGACTGAAGAACGAGAGGGATGGAGCGCCTAAAGCTCCTGTAATACAGGACAAGGGTCAGTTGAGCAGGTGGATGTAGGATGCGAGGTGAGTTTTTGCGAGATGTCATCAGTTTGGGGTCTACTAAGATAGAGTTGATAAGGCTTGGGAGTCTCGCAATTAATGTTCTCTCACTCTTTATGAGCTATTTTGACAACAGTAGGTATCACTGTTGCCTACCCTCGATTCGCAATTGTAAAAGTTCTGAAACTACAACATACGTAGAAATAGCCTTTGATGAAAAGCAGTCATCTTCCTAAAATAAACTGGATGTTGAAGCTCCCAAACCGATCACGAAGTATAGGTACCGAGATGGGTACGATCTAAATATTATTCGAAATATCACCTCTCGCTTTCAGCAGTCTACGGGTCCACCTACTGGTTCCTAACCTAACCATCCTCAATCCAGCAGCCAGCACCGAATCCATCACCATACATCACCGCAAGCCGCAGGGTAATCTCTCCCGCTGGCGCCCGTAAATCAGAGCGAGACGACGTTTTTACGAGCTCTTAATCAAGAAATATACGATTGCACCCGCGATTAAGCGCGATTTGGCGCTAATGCAGTTGTTCCGCTGATATATCGCCGGCCACTGTTGCCGTAATGGAATTAGCAGGAAGTTTAGACTGATCTGGTGATACACTGAACATCAAAGGATGTCAGCGCATACGACAATTACCTATGTCTTGGAATATTTTATAGCTAACATAATGGCAGGATTTATGGTAATGCAAATTTACTAGGTACAATGTAAGCAACATTATGACTATGAGGTATAAATCACGTATTTACCTTGTCATATAATGATTCTTCAGTAAAACATTTTGACGATGTGTCGGTATAATCCGCTATAAATATTGTGTCCAGATTTATGTAAGTACCTCACCTATTCGAATTATTTATTAAGTTTCGTGGATTCTCACAGATATCATAGATAGCAGATCAGTATAAAGAGAGTTATAAATACTAAATAGACTTGGTTTTTTTTCTCGTCACTTTGTAAAATAACTACCGAAGAGACTCGCAATTTGTCAATATCTTCATTAATATTTTTGCCTGTAATGAGCAGTCCAGATAAACGTGGAAAACTTTAAGGTTTTTGCGCACATTATCTTCTTTAATCTGAGCTGAAGATCTACGAGTAAATTCGTGCCAACTTTTCCTAAAATATGAAAGGAACCATTCTTCACAGAATTCCTGACATGCATCAACTTAGGGGTTAGAGTTAAGTTATACACCTGTATTAAGGCTAAAACGGGATCAACTTAGAGCCTGACTCAAGATGTCGAAAAAGCTGGTACAGAATAAAAAAGCTAGTAAGTCTTCTTGCCACCTTCTTGCTAAATCCCCATTCCAAATTGTAACATTGTCTTGGACATTGAAATGGAACTACTACTACTACAGCCTATTTGCGTCCCACTGCTGGGCACAGGCCTCTTCTCATCACGAGAGAGTTTGGGCTATAGTCCCCAAGCGGGCCCAGTGCGGATTGGGGACTTCACACACATCTTTGAATTGCTTCGCAGATGCGTGCAGGTTTCCTCACGATGTTTTCCTTCACCGAAAAGCTTAGTGGTAAATTCAAATTGAATTTCGCACATAAATTAAACTTAGAGGTGCGAGGAATCCGGTTATCGCCTTCCTGCGGGAACTGTGCGTTTTTCCGGGATTAAAAGTAGCCTACCTATGTCCTTTCTCGGGACCCCAACTATTTCCATGCCAATTTTCATCTCAATCGGTCCAGCGGTTGATGCGTGAAGAGGTAAACAGACAGATAGACAAACAAACAGAGTTACTTTCCCATTTATAATATTAATATGGATCACTAATATTAGAAGAAGCGTCCGAAACTTGAAAATTAAAAGAAACTATCAAGTCGAGGGACTATATATTCGATAATAATAATATAATAATAAAGCCTCTTTATTTCCCTTTTTTTACAATAATGATATCATTTAATACAATACGTAGCAATTAATTCTAGAGTGTTATAGTAACTGTTTTTTTTTATATTAGTTATTTGTAATATGTGTAGCTTTAGTTAGGGACCCCGTTTAGGGTATAGGGTGTATAATCGATACTGAACACAAAATAACGATTTTTAGAAAAAATGTCTGTATGTATGTATGTCCGGTGTTAACTCGAAAACTACTGGACGGATTGCAACAAAATTTGGTAAGGGAGTTTATAACATTGGTCAAAATATAGGCTACTTTTTATCCCAGAAAAATGCATAGTTCCCGCGGGAATGCTTTTAACGAATTCCACGCAGACGAATTCGCGGGCAGAATGATAATGCCTGAGTCATAGAACAATACTAAGTCTGTGGCCTGACTGAGTTCTATAACGTAGCTAGGGTTGAAGGTCCCGTACAGTTCATAACCAATACGATTCTCCCCCTCCCCATTCCGACCTAATCTGACCTAAACAGAGCTTTAATAGTATCAAATAGTATCCACAAGGGAGGTAGCCTTTTGCCACACCCGCAAAAGTCCTACATAATCTAAATAAGAATAAGTAAAGAAATGTCCCAGTTCTGAGCTTCATCAATTCACATTAGGTAGGTGGCAGAAGTCGTGCGGTAGCTAATAAAAGAGATAACAGCGCTATATCACATTTTAGCGTAAAGTATCGCGGGCGACAAATCGGCCAAAATGAGCCATTCGGAACTGGAAAGTGCTGCCATTTATAAAGAGAGCGCTCTTATGACCTGAGCCGTAAGGGAAAAGATTCGGGATGACCAAGGATCCTAAGTGCCACTCGCTCCATCCATGCTCCAGTACTAATTATCATAAATGCGAAAAAGTCTGTCTGTGTGTCTGCATATAACGCTTTCACGGATAAACCGATGCACCGTTTTAGATGAAATTTGGTAAGATTATGGTGTACGTATGGACTACGGAAAAGCACTTACTTTTTACCTCGGAAAGACGCATAGTTCCGAATTCTACGCTGATAAAGTCGAAACCAAGAGCTATAAGGAAGTACAGCACGACACAACTTAGAAGGCGTGTGGCGAAGCACTTAAGCCGTTGATGCAGGGTCCATAATTGCTTAATACACGCGCCTTCTTAGTTGTGTAAACCTGTAGCTATAGGTACCTAATATTATAAATGGGTAGGTGCGTATTGTTTCCTATGTTCCGTTCTCGCGACAAAACGGCGGAACCTATTTTGATATATTTGATAGTTTAGGATGAAATCCATGCAATCACGAGTAAAAGGAGCTCGGCTAGCGGGCTCTTATAAGAAGGCGCATTATCAACTGAATATAACGAGCAGTTAATTCTAAAACGGTTTTCGCTTTATTTGCGAATCACGTCGATGATGTCACGGAAATTACCACAAAAAAGTTATGACAAATCCAGTGGTACCGATACTCGCCGCAAACCAAAGTGACTACTTCTACTACAGCCTATTTGCGTCCCACTGCTGGGCACAGGCCTCCTCTCACCACGAGAGGGTTTGGGCTATAGTCCCCACGCGGGCCCAGCACGGATTGGGGACTTCACACACATCTTTGAATAACTTCGCAGATGCGTGCAGGTTTCCCCTCACGATGTTTTCCGTCACCGAAAAGCTCAGTGGTAAATTCAAATTGAATTTCGCACATAAGTAAACTTAGAGGTGTGAGCCGGAATCGAACCACCGACCCTCTGCATGAGGGGCGGTAGGTCGAACCACTAGGCCACCACGGCTATGCGCGACCAAAGTGACTACCGGGGCCATAATGGACCATGCAATTGTCGGTGGTCGTCACTTAGCATTGCGGCGAGTATAATCGGGAAGGAGTGTAGCTTTGATCACGTCTGATGCACCTTATTTAAGCTCGTCCGCTCTCTCCCGTGTCTCGGGGCGCAACATTAACAACAATATTTCACGGCGGGCGGACATTTTTATTTATTTATTTATTTATTTATTTAAACTTCATTGCACATACAAAATGTATACAATTGGCGGATTTTTATAGGTATTTAGCGAAAACGTCGCTCCTACAGGCCAATTTGCAAGTTGTTTGCGCGATAAATTGCGGACGCCGACTGCGGCCGTAGCCGTACAAAGTGCAATTCCCATTTATTCATATTATAATTTAGATTACTATGCATTCCTGTGTGGTTTGCTTACTTAGTAAGTAATTTAATTATATTTGGATTTATTTATTAAAAAAGTTGAAAATGAATACGAGGGAAAGAAATTTTTATCTCAGTTATCATATAAATCTGCAAACAACAGAGAATATACCAATATTTTAAAACTCAAACAGGCTATTTGGATTGGGCAATAGGGATGACGACAGGGTGAAGAAATCGAAATTCTTATTAGTCCGTCAGTCAGGTAAATAAAAAAATATAAGACACGTAATTTTTGTTTTATCAAATTAACAAAGAATGACTAAGTTAAAACGCATTAAAGTTGGAGAGTGGGGGCTAACTACGTCACCGTTAGGTATAAATCGTACCTAACCGTGACGTCACGCGACATTTCAACTCAATATATCTCCGTATAAGTTTGATTACCTGCGTGAAAAAAGAAGAAATACGTGTCCAATACTTTTCAATAATCTTCCTGATAGACTAAGGAAAAAAGGTGTCGTCATCCCTATTTGTTTTGGGCTTTCACTGCTTTTGCTGCTGACTGCACCAAGATTCGGTCGTGCTCTAGCGCGTCGACATGCCTCGGCTGATGTTGCAACATCAAAAAGCGGAAAATTGAGTACGTAGGCCACGTGCTTAGGCACGAGAGGTACGCTTTATGACAACTCATAATGATGGACAAGATTGAAGGCAAAAGACGCGCTGGCCGCAGAAAGAAGTCGTGGCTGCGAAACATTCGCGAGTGGACCGGGGTTTCATCCGTCGAACAACTCGAACAGCTGTTTCGTGTCGCGATGGATCGAGAGGCATACAAGAAGCTAGCGGCCAACCTTCAGGACTGAAGAGGCAGACTAAGAGAGAGAGAGTACATCACTTTAGCCGAAAAACGCTTATGTTAGCCTTCAGACAGACGCTGTGCCACTCGCATCCCCCGCATTCCCGCGACCTTCACCAGGTCGTCGCTCCATCTTGTTAGAGGCCTACAGATACCTCGTCTCCCGGCAGCTGCAAAATTAGAACCAAATTAATTACTTGCTTAGGTCGATATCATACGAAAAGTTATAAAAAATACCAACTACCCCAAACTAGGCAGAGAAAATATAACGTCCAAAATATACCGTCGTTATTTTTCACTTTTCATCAGTTAATATTTCAGCGAGCGTTGAAAATTTTAACGTAAGTAAGTCCTCAAGGAACCTAAAATAATTAGCTCGCTGTATTCCCGGTACGACCATTGAGTGCGGCACGCGCGGTATTTCGTCGCATTAGGCGCCCCCGGGAGACATCTATCGGCAACTCGATACGTTTCTCGTCAATGCGTGGATCTAGAGTTTGGGACGTGTTTTTGTGTTTAGGAATAAGATGGTGTCATTTTGAATTTGAGACACTGATATTGATATGAGATACTTTAGAAAATAGGCGTGGTTAGGTAGCGATCTTCCCGATAAAAAGCATCTTATCTTGCTTCGAAGCATCGTAGGATAATAGGGTTCCCTTTTTTATTTTCAGTGGCTCAAACTATCTCCATACCAAATTTCATCAAATCGGCCCAGTCGTTGTGATGTGTAGAAAGGACAAACAAACAGTACCTATGGAAGTATGGATTCACTAACCTGGAGTCCAAATGTAACTAACTGAATTCTGAAATGAATGTGTTCCCTCTGAAATCCACCCTACATTAGATTTAAATAATCAATTTCACCTAACCCCTTTATCCTGACATGATCCGAGATAATTTTGAATCAAAATCACATTGATCTCATCATTCATGTATCGTCGCCGAAATATTCAAATGTTAAGCCGGCAAAATTACATATCCGACCGACGAAGTATCTCCAAGCCCTGAATTAAACAGAAATAAAGGGTAGAATCGTAGAAAACGTCGTTTCACGAGCGTAAATTTGATGTGGCTTGATGTACCCTAATATTACCTGTCACGTATCAAGTCCTTTTTCTCGTGTTTGATGTAAAACAGTATTTTTTACTCTTGTTTTTTTGTCTCGCCTCCCCTTCAAGACGTATCGAATTTTTATAAGACGTCTTATGAGGGAACATTCGACAGTTTCCATTAGAGTGTCAGTTACGGTACTCATCTGGGATTGGGACGAATTTAAAATTTTCGAGAGACGTTTTCTGACGTGTAACCCGAGCGTAATGAAAAGTGCCTAAGTCGAATACTATAACGGGAACACGTCACAAACTTTATTACACAAGAGTGCTGAAGTAAGTATATTCAATATTCCGTCAGAAAACTGCAATTGACTTGACGGATACTCATCGATATCCACAGTGTATTGCCTGCCAAACAAACTCTCAGGAAGACAATTGAAAAAGTTCAACATTTCTATGCACGTCATTAAAAAAATCGTCCAGCGATGATAACCAAATACTTTAGATACGTTGAAAGGCCAAATGAAACGCTCGAACACAAACAGAAGCGCGAAAATAAAAAGACGGCGACACATTTCGCGCGACAGTCTGCGGAAGGCTTTACTACTTCCGCTGACAAGACGGCATTCAGCCCACAGGAAACTGCGGCGGGCGCTCCGGCACGATAAAACACCTATCCAAATTGCACTCGCCCAAAAACAAACAGACAACGCAACTAGAACCCTACCAACAAGAGGACATGGGCTACTTTAGAGTGAGCGTCTTGGAAAGGTTGTTTAAAGTGTCAAAGGAAAGCAATGGAAGAGCTCTATTCCTGTCAACTGAGATCGGTTATTTCCCTCATAGTCTATGATGTAAAGTTTTCCGCCGCCCGTGATAACGGTGTAATGGGGGTCGTTCGCCCGTTCATTGGGGGGTAACGGGCTTTTCCGAGTTCGCTAAACGTATCTGATTATTGAGGTTTTAAATTGTGCCGTATCTTTATGATACTGGAGGGCAGGAGTATGTATGATGTGATTAAGTTGACGCACATGTTTATTTTATTACAATAAAGTCCACGTTTATTATAATGGGTTACAACCTTGACGTATTGAGTTTCCACAGTCGCAGCCACCTAGAAATTCCACCTGGAGATAATATTTTGGTTACAATTATGTAAAATTGTTTTGCGAAATCAAACATGTCGAGTGACTATTTCTTTCACAAATGGAAAGCAGTACTTCATCGGTTACATAATTTAGTTGAATTGGATCGGCAGTATCAGGTATATTCATAAACTTGAATGTTTGAATGGCGTGCTTTGGGGAGCTATGTATATATATGTTTGTCCTGCAGTGGACGTCATTCGGGTGAAATAAGGATGATGATGATGTCGCAACATAAATCCAACTAGATTTTAGTTGCAACAAAATTTAAATCTTCCCATAGGATACCAAAGTCCTAGACAAGAACCGATGCCTGGCAGCAGAACGTCTCAGCGGCATGTTAGGCGCCTACATCTCTTTATACAATGATGCCCTGGACTGTTACCAGCAAAATCTGCAAGTGCAGAAGGCCGATCTCATTGGATCCGTGGTAAAAACTATTGTGGAGAGGTGAGAACCAGTTTTCATTGATCGAAATGAATGAGTAGTGTAGTGTTATCTTTAAAGATGTTGCTTACTGCGCCACATATCGATATATAGACGTTTTGATGGTTTTTCTAACAGTGTAATATTATTTATTATTATGATAGACGTATTCCAATTTAAGTAAATTTGTGAATGAGCTATGCATATAAACAGCTTTATTTTCCAGCTTTGTTCAAATTAGGTTAGGTAGTCATATTTTCCAATTTATCGTAAACCATATTCGTTCGTACCCAACGATTTTAACTCTTAATTAAACGTATAACTCTTCAGATTACTTGAAATAAAGCAACAACTACGAAAATTGGAAGGATGCCAGCCGCACTTCTTAGGACAGGGTTTAGTCCAGCACCAGATGACGACTGACGATGTGGAGTTCCGGGAAGTACCATTCAAGGTAGAGAGAGAGGATATGCTAGAGAAGATGGTAGTTCAATCCATCGAAAGAGCCAAAGAGAAGCTAAAAGAACAGGAATTGGAACGACGTGAGTGTTTGTGCATAGTAACTCTATATACTGTTTGTTCTACTTCTCTAGTAATATCAAATTTGATGCATTAGTCAGAGAAGAACAAGGCTCAGAACAAGAAGTTATGTGGTGGGACGAAGAAGAAGAAGTAAAAGGGACTAAAGATAAGTTCACGCAAATGTATGTAAGTTATGTAATACCCGAACAAAAGTCTGAAGAGACCCTTGAAATTATAAAGATGGCATCTTTGATACAAGCGCATGAGAGGAGCAGGTGAGTAGAAATATGATAAAGCATAATTTACGAAAGTATAATATAAAATGCTGTTGATACGATAAAATAATTTCAAATTTATAAACTTAACAAGAATTCGATAACTACAATAAAACAGGCAAATAATCCGATTGATAGCAGTTAACAAGCTAAAAAGAGAGAACTGGGCGAAGGAATTAACTGGAAACAAGCAACCACAACCAAGACACGAGCTCAAAGCTCGAGGGGCTGAAATCATACAAAAAGTGTTCAGGTAATCCATCATACAAGTATATTGGGTACTGGGTCGAACACGCAAATTCTTAATTAAATAAAATGTTCACTCACAGATTCTACATAGAACTGAAGAGGAAAAAACTGCAAATGTGTCACAAGGATGATATTTTGGGATTAACATTGTGTCGTAAAACAAGTTGCGAACAACGTAATATAGCAGATGAGGTAGTTAAACTAAAAAGAATACGATAAATTGAAAAAATATATGATAAATCTCATTTAATTCTTGTCATATAATTTATTAGGTAAATGATCGTCGTAAAGGGATATTTAAAAGATTTCAAAATGAATGGAGAGAGCAGTGCGCAAAAATAAAAGAAGGTTATGTTAAAAGAAATCGAGATGCAATTTGTGAAGATTATAGGGATAGCTTGAGGGATTGGCTCCAGGACTGGTATTGAACAAAATTCCTGTAAATATTAATAAAACTATCTAAGGATGGAAGGCTAATTATTTAAATTGAAACAGGTACAAAAACATCAAGTTTTTCCATGACATACCAGCAGATTATAAAGGAGGTTCAGCAGTAATATTGAGGGGAGAAATACCGTCACCTCACGAGTGGCTTGAGCAATACAAAACATATTTGGACAATCAGAAGAAAAATAAAAACAAGTCATCTCAGGAGGTAAGACTAAGACAAACAAATTAGTTCGCCAATAAACACCAGGGATATCACTGTTTGTTATTTTTCCGGGTTTAAAGAGAAAGCTCGAAAAACAAGCAGCCAAAAAAGAACAATTAATCGCGAAGAAAGAAGAGCAAATGAAAAAGAAACGCGAGGAACAACTCAGGAAGAAATTGATGAAAAACCCTAACATGCATCCCGGGTACCGATATCCTGAATCTAAAAAAACAAGCAATATCGTACAGGTTATTTACTCTTTAATTCTGTTCTGTAATTTATGATATGGTCTCAAATTTGAACTTCACAATTACTAGTATATTTAATTAGGCTTTAGAAAACTATCACGCAGCATGGAAAGAACTAGACGCCTATGAAACTATGGAAGTAAAAGAAAGATATATGAAAGAATTGGATGAAAATAACATGTACATGGAAGTTAAACTTGAAGTTATACCAGAAGTGGACGAAGAGATGAGGTAGTATACTGTCGTAGTTAAAAAGTAACGCTATTGTATTTTCACCACGCACATGAACACACGTTTTCTCTAAGTTAAAAATTGTAATGCAGAGCAGAACTTAAAAAGCTAAAAATTGCCTTGAAGAAGGATTACGAAAATGATGGCGAGGAGATGCCTGAAGGAATTAAAGAAAAACAACGTAAACCAAAGAAACAAAAACGTGTTAAAATAACGATGAGTGAGCTAATCGCGGAGAAAATGGAAGTAAGTATTAGATAGCATAGATACAAATCTAGCTAATTAATGAACAAAAAACACAATGAAGGTTTTCATTAATTTCGAGATTCAGTCAATCTTTTTTCTTTCCTTGTAGCAATTAGCAGAAAAGGGTATCTTGAAAGAATATCCTCACACTAAACTGAAAGATTTCATCGGGGATCATAATTTCGCTGGAGATGAACTCCGATGCTTAGACGAGTAAGTTCAGAATTCAGTATCTACAGAAAATGTAATCAACCTACAGGCTACACAGGTAGCTACAACTTTAGCTCAAACAAGCTACAACTTAAAAAAAAGTTTTTAAAAACAAGCATTTGTTAAAGTACTCAACAAGACGGATCAAACGAGTCCGAACTCGATGGAGTTGTGTCGTTTAACTACCGAGTTCCTATGGCCACCTTCCGGTTCCATTATCAGATCAGCTCCATGTCATCATAATTTTGCACATGCATGCAAAATTTCAGCTCAATCGGAAGTGGATCAAATTTTACTTGCAAGATTTGATTACAGACAAACATCGTGACCGGTGAAACTAAATAAAAGCTTGTAATAAAATAGAGGTTATCCTTAGCGAGTACTCTTAGGGTGAGTTGATACAAACCGTTCGTATTTTACTATGGGATAAAATGAATTTTCTGTATGGAATGACAACTCGGCGGCCTTATTTAACGACCAGGAGTCCGTTAACTATGCATGAATTAACTAATTACCCTCTGCTACGCAGGAAGGCCTTACCATTTGCTGGTGAAATAAGGAATATGTGGTGGGAGAGATGCAGAGAACTAGCCCTTGGTCTCCGAAAAATTCTCGTAGTAGGACCTGCAGGGAGTGGAAGATCCACACTAGTCCACGCCATAGCTACAACTAATGGTACGTGGATGATATTATTATAATAATATTGACAAATACACATTAAATCCAACCCTTTAATTTAAAATAAGTACACGCTAAAATAAGCATTTGTAGATAGAACATCATAAAGACTTGACGGTAAAGTGACTATAACTACTGATAAATGAAAAAGATCCTTCATCTTGAACTAACCTCCAATTCCAGTGATTCATCAACTGATACATAGATCACGCTGTTTTCCTCGTACAGACGCAGTATTATTCGAGCTGGATCCACAACAGTTTGCGGAGGACGAGTCTCAACTGCAGATTGTGAGCTGCGCCGTGGCAAGCTGCGCTCGCGCCGCCCAGCCCGCCGTCATCTATCTAAAGGATGTAGAGAGGCTGTTCTTCAAAAAGGTGCTAGAAAAATAGTTTGTATTTCTGAAAAATTCGACCAATCGACACAATGATTGCAAAAACGAAATAAATGTGCCGAATTATGGCAAAAAGAATGGCAGCATGCTACATTGATGGACTTGAACGATATCTTCTCCTATAAGTATTTTCTCAACTTATCTCATATCTCTCGTTACAGGCGCCTGCAGTAGGCGCTTTATGTAACGCAGAACTTATACGACAACAGCTGATCGGAAAGCTATTCAAGAAGATTCAAAAGACTGACAAAATAACTATAGTCGGTAAGTGCACGATATAATTGTAGTCACATGCTATTGGCGGTCTACGAGTTAAAATAATAAAAAATCGCTTGTTCTTTGTATCGAGACAGTCTACGCCAGTGAAGCACCCGCAAGGGACACAAGTCACAACAAGCAAGAGATTCTAGCCTTTAGCCGACAGCAAATGCGACTGGACCTTCAAAATTCCGCCCATAAAATGACGACGCATTTTCCTCGTCTTTTCTAATATTTTTTTAAAGGAAGCTGCTCTGATCCCTGGCTGGCAAAGACATCGAAAATGTTGAAGCAATTTCCTGATGTGCTCCTTGTACCGGACACGTCGTATTCTGTCGTCATAAAGCTCCTGAACAACTGGATGACCAAGTAATACTTTGGTTATTTAAATGCTCAAATCAGAAATGAGATTCCAAAAAGTCCAAATATACATTTTGAATTGACCTAATTTGTGTTAAGACAAGATGTTCGAGTAAAATTTTGAAATGAATGGCTAAGAAAAAATTAATCTCCTTAATACACCATACAAAAGTAATAGAAATAGAATAACTTCTAAAATATCAATCTACTTGATCCCTTCCAAACTATTAATCATCCATTATTTAAACTTGAGTTGCCTAACAACAGTAACGGGGGATGTATATTCCTTAAGCCGTATCTTCACTACATAGTATAAAACAAAGTCGCTTTCCGCTGTTTGTCCCTATGTATGCTTAGATCTTTAAAACTACGCAATGGATTTTGATGCTTTTTTTTTTAATAGAGTGATTCAAGAGGAAGGTTTATATGTATAATATAAGCATGTAGTAGATTTAGTATCAGCATCGCACCCGTGAAAAGTCGGGGCGGGTCGCTATAGTCGATTATACTTAAGTAGACTTTGGTATACGTAACCAAAGCAACATCTATTTCCTTCAGCAACCGGTCAATCCCGCGCACACTCGACATCCATAGCCTGGCGCGTATGCTGAGAGGCTACGGGTTTTCGTTCATCAAGGAAACTCTGGAGCATTTCCTGCAGCCAGACCAAATTGTGAGGTGAGAATAGAAAGCTTTGTCAACAAGTAAAATATTTTTAAAAAACTATAAAACCCAAATGTCAGAAATCTAAGCTAAAATTATTACGAAAAATATTACCCTTCTTGCCATTCACAACATTTTGCTCCACTGGCTAAACCGTACAAGGTACATTAAAACCGCTTGGTGGTCAAGTGAGCCCACAGACCACTCAGCCCGCGGGCTGAGTTGACCGTACAAATTTGTCTATGGGTGACTTGACGCATCTGTGTTAACTGAGCCCGCGGGCCCGTTCAACCCTTAAATTACCGCTTAGGATCAACTCAGCCCACGGGGTCAGTCGACTACTAGTTTACCGGTAAGGGTCCACTCAGTCCGTGAATATGCAAAGACTTAGGAATGTAACTGGGTCGACGGGTCCCCGCTACGCGGGACCCCTATTTCTAGGTAGTTTGCCCTTCGGGCGTATATAGATAACTAACGAACCTAACCTACTTCACACCTTTGACCTAACGGACTGAGTAGACCCTTACCGGTAAAATAGTAGTCAACTGGACCCGCGGGCCGAGTTATCCGCGATAAGTGTGGGTCGAGTCATCTACGAAAAAAAATAAAGTGGGCAATTGAGCCCGCGGGCTGAGTCTCTTTGGGCTCATTTGACCACCAAGCCATTAAAACAATGTATGAAAGAATTATAGACCTCAAAAAGCTGCGCAGAAAAGTATTCTACAGCATATGTCTATCTGTTACGGTTTCTATTATCCAAGCATTTTCTCTTAGTGAAAAAGTAAAGGCCCCATTATGACAATTATGATAACAATTTTTACTTTTTCGTAATGCTCTTGCCAAGCTCTTCATTTTGATACCCATATTGTATAATTCAAATAACTTTTTTTTTTCGTTTTACACTTCAGGTGGTTCCACCATCCAGCCGCATTTTGTTTTTTCACCTGACCCTCTAACAACACTTGGGTTGAAGAGACGATTCTAATGATACCTCAATCATGAAAACCGGTTCAGCCATTTGGCCAAAACATGGTACCTAATAAAGAAAATTACAAAACATAGACAGATAGATAGATAGATGGATAGATAGATAGATAGATACGCACGAAAAACATTACCCTCTCCTTGACATTCGGGTAAAAAGTGAAAATAAGAATTATTACAGACTGCCCAATTTCATGGAATCCGGTAATCGCGTTTCCGCAGGAACCATCCGTTTTCCGGGGTGAAAAGGACATAGGTATAGATGCCTTTCCCCGAGACTCGAGGTACTTTCATACCAGATTTCATTTAAATCGGTCCAGCCATGGTTAAATCCATAGTATACTACAATTAAACTTCGTTGTTAAAGGATGGCAGCGCATGGCTTGTTTGCGAGGGAAGTTTTAAATTATGTGCTAGAGACAGGAGTCGAAAAAATTGTAAGTTATAGAATTAATTAAATGTGATGTTTTTTTTTATGGGGACGATGAACACCTTACGGATTATTTTCTCAGGACTGCGAGAAATACTTGAACTGGTACGAAAGCAACACAGTCTGGGGTCAGAAGGAAAGAAAGCAGTTGAAAGAGGCACGACAGTTCCGGGCGTTGGCGCAGAAGTACGCTGAAAAGAAGAAGAAACCCTAAAAACCTTACGATTTGTAATGACCATGGGCCGCAGAGACCACTTACCATCAGGTGGCCTGTGTGCTAATTTGCCTATAAAGCACATTAAAAAAATAGGCTAACTTACCTTTGCCTTGAATTTTATTTATCAATCGAAAAATCCAAAACAGCTGGCTTGATGATTTTATTTTGGTGGTAATCCATAGAAATAAAGTTGATCGAAAGTCTTCTTTTTTATCTTACAGTCCTTATGCCCCATATTTAGGTAGGCAACCCACTTACAATTGCCTCAAATCACAGATGGGAGTATATATTCCTTAGGCCGTATCGTATCCTTCTATAATAATCAGTCTTCATACATATGTGACGTCTTCATCCGTCTGATTCCCAAGACCTTAATATATGTGAACTCTCTCCACTGGAGAACTATAACTATGACCAACTGACCATATCGCGTTTATTAGATACAAACTAGAAAGTATAAATAAGAAGATAGTGTAAATAAATAGCCCTTTTCTCAAACATGCAATGAATTATGTTCTTCTTATTAGCCTGGGAAGTATCACGTTTCAGGCGCGGCTAGACAAATTGGTCTATAATGAAATTTCATACAAACGTTGCACTTTTCATACAAACTCACTTTTTTTAAATTTCTATTTGATATATTTGTGACACAGAATCGTGGCATTCCGCCATTTAAAAAAGCTACAAGCAATATTTACTCTATGGTTCGCTATGACATTCTGCCAATACAGCTTTAAAAAAACATGAACCATATTTGCTACATAGGTAGCGCAGTTTTATTTATGTAAAAAAGACAAAATATATTATATATAAAATATTATTTTATTTATTTATTTCATTGCATGTTTGAGAAAAGCACTATACATACATCGGCGGGGAACGGCAGTTGTCGGCCTCGTAACTATACGGCCTCACTTCGTTCGGCCGTATATAATACTCGGCCTGCAACATCCTCCTTCCCGGCCTCTGTAGTAATGTACTATTTCGAGTTTTTATCACGGAACGACCCGTAACATGTAATGACATGTATTAGGTTCCTCTTTTCACTTTGCATACATCTAAAATGAGTGTTAAATAAATGATCCTTTACGAGCGATAGATAAGCTGTCGAAATTGCTCCAAACGGCTCCAGTGTAAATAATCGCGAGTGTCCACCCCACCCGGTGGGGGGAGATTTTTATCAGCGACCGAGGCAGATCCGCTGACGAGGCGATTTTATTTCTTTATTGCTAAAAAATGCTAACTTTCAGTTGGTTGGGTCGGCGTATGGTGGCCAAGCTTGGGATTTTGTAAGTTTCTATTATTTTATTTTAATAGGGATGTCGCCAACTTTTTTTTCCTTAGTCTATCAGGAACATTATTGAAAAGTATTGGACACGTATTTTTTTCTTTTTTCACGTAATCAAACTTATACGGAGATATATTGAGTTGAAATGTCGCGTGACGTCACGGTTAGGTACGATTTATACCTAACGGTGACGTAGTTAGCCCCCACTCTCCAGCTTTAATGCGTTTTAACTTAGTCATTCTTTGTTAATTTGATAAAACGAAAAATACGTGTCTCATATTTTTTTATTACCTGACTGACGGACTAATTAGAATTTCGATTTCTTCACCCTGTCGTCATCCCTTCTAACTTCAGCGACATGGCGTTTCAAATTACACATCCTAATTTTATTTCAACCTGTATGAAACTTGAAGAGATTATGTGATGGTATTGGGATGCGAGTATGGATCGATAATAGTCAAATGTCACGTCACCATATAATACGAATCAGTGTAAGACGTTTTTTCATATATTGATCGGTGAAATATTCATCGTAACAAATTAATCAGCTTTGATCATCATCATTATATCAGCTGAAAGCCGTCCACTGTAGGAAATTAGGCCTCCCCCAAGGCTTGCCACTCAGACCGGTCCCGTGCCACTCACATCCCCCGCATTCCCGCGACTTTCACCAGGTCGTCGCTCCATCTTGATGGCCCGGCAGCTCATCTTCCGATGAACAAATTTCATTCGCATTTTACTAAATCTTGTTAAGAAACTAAATCTCTAGAATCTTGTCCGGTCTATTTTTGTGGGCACCGCACCGCACCCTTTTATTATTCGGGGTGAAATTAATTTGGTTCGTTTAAATATTGGACTCCACATCGCCGGCAGATCGCCTTGTTAACACCTGTTTTGCTTTGCGAGCCGAGCTTTTTATTTTTACTCCGACCCTCTGCATGAGAGGCGGTAGGTCGAACCACTAGGCCACCACGGCTTCTATTTATTATTAATATTACAAGTTTGAATTTTTCGGTCGTTGATATGTAGGTAGGAATCATTGTTGCAATTTTTACTGTTTAATGAGTAGATAAGAAAAAGCAAAAACTTCATATTCATTGATATTTTATTGTAAATTTTCTTGTCAGTACATAATGAAATGAAGGTCTTGAAAAATTTACAAAAATTATAATAATATACATTTTCTCAAACATGCTCGGAAATGTTCGCGTTACTTTCAAAAAAAGAAGACGCGAGGCTGTCCATTGCCGGCCTTGGCCAGCAAAAACATTATTGTCGTGTGTTTTTTTTTAATTCGCTTGCTATTTGAGACACCTCTAGAAACTGACAAATCCATGGAGGTAATAAGTACAACTTCCATGGCCAAATCATCCACGATCATGGAAGTAGTAAATACTGATGTGGGGTAAGTGCGCCTAAATTTATTTCGCCCCTATGCCTTGTAAACAGCCAACTACTAGTTGAGTAATAGTTATAGGTTTCGATATATTTATGTTAGGCGCACTTACCCCATCCTGGCGCACTTGCCCCGACTGACCTTACGTATTTCCTCGCTGTTTGAGAAAAGCATTATATATACCTCGGCCGCAATTGCGATTGTCGGACTCGTAATGCGCTACTTGGCGGCCTCTGCAATAATGTACTATTACAAACTTATTTTCAGTAAGGAGGGATTGATATTTAATTAAATTTAAACGATATTACGATCACACCGTGATAATTGCGGAATCCAGTATAATATCGTTGGAAAAGTTTGTTACATCAAACCCATTCCTTGTGATGGACACAATTATTGTAGCTGCTAAATCAGTAACTCAATAAATGGTACCTAAGAAAATAATACTGTCAGAAATCATAATTTAAATCTACCTCGTACGTTTAAAAATATATACATTGAATAATGTAAAATAGTCGAGAAAATCAGTCTTTATATAGTATATCTCTCTCTCTCTATCTTTGATATTTTAGAAAGAAAACATGACGTTATTTTATGACAGTTTTAAATGAAAACCTTAATCATATGAAATACGATTCAAATTGTTATCTATTAAGTTTTTTCTGACAACTATTTCTCTTTGACCAATATATTGGACGGACTAAGTGTGTAAACGATAATTAGCATATATTCGTCAAATAATTTGACCAACAGACAACCAATAACCGTATCCAATAAGCTTATAAGCATGAAACGGACCAGTTTAGGGGTTTAGACAACATGCAATTGTACCAGAAATTTGCTCTCTCGCAAAAACTGTCTATTCTTATTTGGGATTATGGGAAATCCTACATATGGACTCGAATAAGGCCCCTGGCTAGAGATCTTCTACTATCTAAAGTCCCGCACCTTCACATTCCAAAACGCTTCATTTTTTTTTTTCATTCTTTAAAAAGCACCACCAACACTCTCAACGCATAGTTAATGGCTGTCTTAGCACGCACGCATGTGTTGAGAGTGTTGGTGGTGCTTTTTAAATACATTGAAGCGTTTTGAAATGTGAAGGCGCGGGACTTTAGATAGTAGAAGATCTCTACCTAAACACGGATCGTACCTCAATACTCCCTCAAGATCATACACTGGGGGTTGCACTTAGGGAACGTCTTCCGGCGGGTGCCAGCTATCATGGCGTCGATGTCCAAATGGGCCAGTTCCTTCTTCTGGCTGGCTCCGGCCTTGACCGCCGGCAGGTCTTCTGTCTTGATGACTCCGGCCTGGAGGTAGCCCAGCAACTGCGGGACGTGCTCCTGGACTATCTTCTCACGCTCCTTCGCTACTTCTGCGCTCCTGGTAGGCGATATATAGAAAATAAATTAGTAGCTTTCTGAATAGGGCAAAACTTGCTATTAGTAGGTACTAATTATTATAATACTAGGTTCCGCCCGCGACTTCGTCCACCTGGAATTCATACTAATATTATAAATGCGAAAGTAACTCTGTCTGTCTGTCTGTCTGTCTGTTACCTCTTCACGCTAAAACGGCTTGACCGATTGACTTGAATTTTGGTATAGATATAGTTAGAGGCCCGAGGAAGGACATAGGATAGTTTTTATCCTGGATTTCTACCCTTAACGGGATGAAATCCGGGATACCACGATAAGTTATGCACTTAAGCAGTAGTAGCAATTACGTGTATTATCATGGAAAAATGAACTAGGAGGAAATGTCAAGTGGGCGTTCCCTGCGCGCCAACATTGAGCCGGATATGGCAGCTTTGAAGTAGATTGAAGATCGCCTGACGTTAGTCTGCTTATCACTGCCGTGACAGATGTACGCCAACGTCAGTTGCAAAAAATATTAATATCGCTTTGAAAATGCCATATTGTACAATATTGGCGTGTCGAAATCATAGTAGATAGAAAAATGTAGCTTCAAGCAATGTTTCATATCACAGGTGACCTTATTTTTTATAATATTGAATAAAAATAGCGAGGCGTTATTTTTGTCAATTTCACGCCAAAGTGTCAGGCTAAATTCAACCGTATTGTGGAAACGTTAAAGTTTTCTATCATTTGTTCAAAACACTTATCGCCATCTTTCGTCCAGTAACAGTATTACAACTGGGGTTGCCATTTACTAAATTTAAAAAATCCTGACAAAACTATCTTGATTGAAGTTCTGTGTAATTGATCTACCTCTATATTCAATCAGTTGTTATACGAGTACATTCGAATGTTAGTAGTCAGTGCAAGAATAGTGATGTGCTAAGTGTTTGATATTAAATTAAACTGTTCGTTTTTTTTATGCGGTATTAGAAAAATATTTTGTGTCATCTTTTTGGTACCTTTATCACGTCTGGTGTTCAATAAAGAATATTGTATTGTATTATTATTTCCTTTATTAAGCTTTTTTCTTAAGTTTTTATAATATGAGTATTAAAAGTAAAATACAAATAATAATACAAAATATAAACTCATTAATATAAAACCCTAACCTAGAGTGCCGCCGGCAGCGAAGTAGGGCTCAAGCTACCGGTGATGACAGCTACAGAGAGAGGTACCTTCTGACGATAAGCACCGTGTGTAATATTAAATGAATCACTACTACTACTACTACTTCTACATCTCTTATTATTATTATTAAGTATATTCCATCCTCCTTATTGTTTATTACGATATTATTATATTAGCCTGTAGTGTCCCCACTTTAGCTTAGCGGGGTGCAAGGGCTACATCGGTGACTATAGGGTCTTGGAGCTTAAGATGGTATTTCTGAAGCGGTATGTGAGCTTTATCCCCAGTATGCTGCGCTCCATCGTCCTTTGAGCAAATACTTCTGAGCATTTGTCAAAG
Source organism: Aethes cnicana (assembly GCA_963971205.1). Classification (NCBI taxonomy): domain Eukaryota; kingdom Metazoa; phylum Arthropoda; class Insecta; order Lepidoptera; family Tortricidae; genus Aethes; species Aethes cnicana. Next base: position 12,863,041 of record OZ020280.1, read on the forward strand.
ACCAAGTTTGTGCGTAAGAATTATACGTAAGAATTGGACCAATTATCTTAAAATGGCTTATTTTCTTATGTACGATTCCATAGAAACAAAAGCAGAAAATATTAAATGCTAGAAATTCCTGATTACTGTTATAAGTACCTATCCCTTTCGAAATCCAAGCATTCCGGCTAATAGCGGAAAGTTGGCAACACAAATTACGTAAGTACGACAAAGTTAATAAAATGCGTATATTAAGCAATAATGGACTCTGTTCGAAAGGCTTATGGAAAGGATATTAGTTGTGTCGTGCATAGTGCCATCTGTCGTCGAGTAGCCGTACTACAATGTTTTTGGCTGTCAAAGCTATGTAAGAGAAAAAGGTTCCTAATTCAACTATTAGTGAATGGTAATTTAAACCTTACTTTGGACAGATAGGGTAGGAATTTGCACTAATTTTTTTGATGACGTAACTCTCAAGTCGCTTCAAGACTTACGCCAAATCAGCAGCAAGATAGCATAGTGTTGCAGTGTAGTGATTAGTGTACAGTAGTGTGAGTTTGGCGACAGGGGTTTTCATATTAAGATCGCAAGATGACATTTCCTCCTACACTACAAGTGTAGTTCATTCTTCCATGTGTATTATAATGTTTGCTATTCCAATTTCTGCAGGCGTTTGAATGTTCGGAAGAAATCCATATTATCCATATTAATATTCTTAATAGAGTCCCGGGAAAGGACATAGGGTACTTTTTATCCCGGAAAAGCGCATAGTTCCCGCGGGAGCGCGATAACCGAATTCCACGCGGGCGAAGTCGCGGGCAGAAGCTAGTTCTGTTATATAACATTCCCGCGGGAATTGAGCGTTACATTATACCAAATCATAAACCTGCCTCTTGAATCACTCTATCTATTAAAAAAACCGCATCAAGATCCGTTGCGTAGTTTTAAAGATCTAAGCATACATAGGGACAGACAGACAGCGAAGCGACTTTGTTTTACTACTACAGCCTATTTGCGTCCCACTGCTGGGCACAGGCCTCCCCTCATCACGAGAGGGTTTGGGCTATAGTCCCCACGCGGGCCCAGTGCGGATTGGAGACTTCACACACATCTTTGCATTACTTCGCAGATGCGTGCAGGTTCCCTCCCGATGTTTTCCTTCACCGAAAAGCTCATGGTAAATTCAAATTGAATTTCGCACGTAAGTAAAACTTAGAGGTGCGAGCCGGAATCGAACCCCCGACCCTCGGCACGAGAGGCGGTAGGTCGAACCACTAGGCCACCACGGCTTTCGACTTTGTTTTATACTATACTAGCTTTTCCCCGCAACTTCTTATGCGCAGAAATATTAAATGTAAAATCCCGTTTTTTTCCCGTTCCCGTGGGAATTTCGCAAAATCCTTTCTTAGCGGATGCCTACGTCATAACATCTACCTGCATGCCAAATTTCAGCCCGATCCGTCCAGTGGTTTGGGCTGTGCGTTGATCGATCACTATATCAGTCAGTCAGTCAGTCAGTCACCTTTGAGTTTTATATATTTAGATTAAAAGCAGTCACCAGCTGTGGTGGTGGTCCCACACGGCCTGCGCGCGCGCCCGGTCCGCACCCCGCTCTCGCGCCCGACGCGCCGCGTTCCGCTCGATCTGCTGCCGCAACTCCTGCGAATACTTCTTCGCCTTCTCTTTCAGACGCCGCTGTTTCTCTCGCTCCTTCGCCTCCTCGACGGCTAGTTTAGCTTCTGTCTATAAACAGGTTCAGACTGAGTAAAAAATATAATCAAAAATGAGGATATTATTCGTGATAGAATCAGAAATGAGGATATCCGCAGTAGAACTAGGGTCACCGACATAGCCCGAAGAATTGCGAACCTTAAGTGGCAGTGGGCGGGGCACATTGCTCGCAGGACTGATGGCCGATGGGGCAAGAAAGTCCTGGAGTGGCGTCCGCGAACCGGTAGACGAGCTGTCGGTAGGCCTCCAACAAGATGGAGTGACGACCTTGTAAAGGTCGCGGGAACGCGGTGGATGCGAGTGGCACTGGGACCGGTCTGAGTGGCGCGCCTTGGGGGAGGCCTATGTCCAGCAGTGGACGTCTGTCGGCTGAAATGATGATGATGATGATGAAAAAATATAAAAATTGGAATTTGCTATGAGTGCTAACCGTATTCCTGCTCGTCGGTCAAAGTTGTCATCCATATTTCAATATCCATATCCATATTAATATTATAAATGCGAAAGTAACTCTTATCTATCTGTCTTTCTGTATGTCTGCCTGTTACCTCTTCACGCTTCAACCGCTGGGCTGATTTGGATGAAATTTGGTATGGAGATAGGTGGAGTCCCGAGAGAAGCTACTTTGGCATAATTCCCGCGGGAACGCGATAGCTGAATTCTGTCGCGCGAAGTCATGGCCAAGCGCTTAAGCCGTTGACGCAGAGTATATCATCGCTAAATCCACGCCCCTTCGAAGTCGTGTAAACCTGTACACATTTACTAGTACTACAGCCTATTTGCGTCCCACTGCCGGGCCCAGTGCGGATTAGGAACTTCACACACATCTTTGAATTACTTCGCAGATGCGTGCAGCTTTCCTCACGATGTTTTCCATCACCGAAAAGCTCAGTGGTAAATTCAAATTGAATTTCTAACAAAGTTCTTGAACTTAGAGGTGCGAGCCGGAATCGAACCCCCGACCCTCTGCATGATAGGCGGTAGGTCGAAGCACTAGGCCACCACGACTTCCAACAATAACTCGATTTAAAAAAAAAATACCCAACTGCAAACAAATTTTTGATGTCACATTATACATATATTTTTGTAAGTCGTTCATGAAACCCTTTTTTTTATATACCACTCGATAGGCTTCGTCAAAAAAAATTTTTTAAAACGTTTTGTAGGGGCCTTTACCGAATTTCAGGTAGGCTCCTGGTTGAAGTATGATTTCTAAGTTAAGCCCGTCACTCCCAGTTAATAGTTTATTAACGTAAAATTACAATAATATTGATTAGGTCAAGTATCTCTCATGTTGTGTTTAGGAGTGCTTTAAAATAATAATACATCGTAAATATATCTACTATGACTGATCGAAAGTGGAACGCAACGTTAGCTAAAACGATTGAAATGCAGGAATATATAATAAGTATAATGCAGGAATATAGATTTATTTTAAAATTGTTTAATGATATACCAAAAAAGATGTGTGTGAAGTCCCCAATCCGCACTGGGCCCGCGTGGGGACTATAGCCCAAACCCTCTCGTGATGAGAGGTGGCCTGTGTCCAGCAGTGGGCCGTAAATAGGCTGTTGTAGTAATGATATACACGAATATTTATTTTAAAATTGTTTACTAATGAGTTTTTTCTTTATGTTTTATGTTTTGGTGTAATATGTACAGGATTAGGTTTTAAGTGTAGTCTTAAGTATTGCTCCGCCCTAGCAGGGTCCATGCCCGTACTATAAGGTCTTGTTCCATCTGTACCTACCTACTATGTAATACCATGGATGCTTCAATAAATGTATATGAATATGAATATGCCTCCAAAAAGTCAGCCATTTGCCACGGCTTCTTGTACACACCCACCTCCTTCCTAAACTCCAATTCCCTATTCTTCTGCTCGCGCTCGATTCTCTTGCGAATGTTCATCTGAGCGGTGAGCGCTGATTTGGTGTCTGTCTTGACGAACTCCGTCTTGCGTTTCTCCGCGATGTCGTCTTGGAAATTCTTCTCGAGAAGCTCCTGCTCTTGTAGGAGTTTGATAGTGTTCTCGCGATCTTGGCGTATCGCCTGAGGAAATTAAATCTATGTTACTAATATGATAAAGCTGAAAGTTTGTGTGTTTGGATGTTTGTTGCTCAATCACGCTAAAACGGCTCAACCAATTTTGCATTGCATGAAATTTGACAAATAGATACTTTGTAACCTGCAATAAGCTATAGGAAACTCATTTGAGGGACCCCGAAAAAGGACTTTGGATAGAAATCCCGGGAATCCCGGAAATCCCGTAATCGCGAAAAATATTTTAAAAATATCCTGGAAAAAGGGCTTTGGAAATATAGTGTTAAATTTCCTGAAGACGAAGTCGCGGGTAAAAGCTCGTACTGTAATAAAAGCCCAAACCCTCTCGTGATGAGTAGGACGCCTGTGCCCAGCAGTGGGACGCAAATAGGCTGTAGTAGTAGTAGTAATATAATACATATACTCCATAAGTACTATGATATGATAAATGTGTAAATGTGTTTGTTTGTTTGTTTGTCCTTCCTTCACGTCGCAACGACTGGACAGATTTGGATGAAATTTGGTATGGAGATAGTTTGAATTAAACCCTTTTTTTATGAAGCATAGTTTGGTTTAGTTACAGGCCTCCTCTCATCACGAGAGGGTTTGGGCTATACTCCCCACGCGGGCCCAGTGCGGATTGGGGACTTCACACACATCTTTGAATTACTTCGCAGATGCATGCAGGTTTCCTCACGATGTTTTCCTTCACAGAAAAGCTCAGTGGTAAATTCAAATTGAATTTCGCACATAAGTAAACTTAGAGGTGCGAGCCGGAATCGAACCCCCGACCCTCTGCATGAGAGGCGGTAGGTTGAACCACTAGGCCACCACGGCTTCATGGTCAGGGTCTCTTACTGCTTAATCCACGCACCACCTAAGTTGTGTAAACTTGTACACCACCATACTTAGCAGCTCTGACTCGGTGCAAAGTGAAAGTTATGAAAATTTCATTTTATTCATTTACTAGTCGGCGCGGTGAACTTCGTATCACCCGAAAGCGATTCCCATACAAAGTTGATTTTTTTTTAGGCGTTCCTTTCGAATTTTCCCGATTTTTGATTTCTAAACCTTCCCAGTATCATGGGGAATAGAAGAAAAAAATAATCAGCCAAATCGGTCTAGCAGTTCTCGAGCCTCAGCCAGACTAACACACGGCAATTCATTTATATATATATGAAGAAGATTTATTTTATTTTACTCGGAAACCTGACTGCCCTAAAGAAAAAAGGCACTAAAATTAGTACTACACGCAAAATATAAGCTTTCACATACTTAATTTGTACTTCACAGAAAAATGACCTGATAATTTTAAAAAGGAATATGAATAAAGAACAACAAAGCGATGCGCTAAATCTTTTATTGTTCGCACTGCTAAACTTTGGAATTCCCTCCATGCGTTTGTGTTTCCCAGTTCCTATAATCTTGGTGTATTCAAGTCTAGAGTGAATAGGCATCTTCTGGGTAAGCGTGTTCCACCTTAGACCCTATCATTACTTTCCATCAGGTGTGATTAGGGTCAAACGCAAGTCCAATCATAATATAAAAAAAAAAAACAAGTATAACATACCTCATCCGCCATTATCTTCGCAGCGATTCTTGCATTGATCTCCTCCTTAACTTTCATTTTGTGTTCTCTCTCTGCAATACTGTAAAATAGTAGATTGTGTGACTAGTGAGCAAAATGGTATATTTTACCGTGGGTGACGGATTGAATCCAGAGCGACGCGAAAGATTCCAGAATAGAATCCCGAGCAGAGCGAGGGACTCTAACGTGGAATCTTGAGCTAGCAAGGGATTCAAGCTATGTCACCCAAGGTTTAATAGTACATTAGTTACATTACAGACCTAGGGTGGTGAATTCGTAAATGTCCCAGATCGCAGGTTTCTGTGGCCCGAACCGAAGGTGAGGGCTATAAATATGCGATCTGGGGCATTACGAATTACCGCCCGTGGTTTGTCAAAAGTTTTACGTCTTGCCTTGGCCAAAAAGTGAGATTTTCTCTCCGCGTAGCGGGCAGAAAATCCCACTTTATGGCCAAGGGTGATGTAAAAGAATTCACCGCCCTAGCTCTGTAATGTACTATTACATAGCAGCGCCGAGGTCGGCAGCGGCATGTCGTTTTTTCTGCAACTCTATCTCTTCCCGAAGCCACCTCTCTGTTTGAGACCTTGAACATTTTGTAGGACAGAAGTACCAGGGTCACATAACTTACATAGCGGCGCTGCGGTCAGCGGCGGCCTGTCGTTGTTTCTCCAACTCTATCTCCTCTCGAACTGCCACCTCTCTCTGTTTGAGGCGCCACGCGTCTCTGGCTTTTTTGAATGTCTCCATCTCGCGATGGGTTTTCTCAGTCAGATCGCGCTTTTGCTTAAGTTCCCTGAAAGAAATGTGTTATCTGTGAATAGGTTTTCGATTATTTAAAAAAAATGCTAGAAGGGAACGTTTTAGATATTCATCTCCCAATCACGGTAATGTGTTTGGAACTTTGGAATCGTAATAATTGTGTAGGTACACAATAATTTGGTCAAAATCGGTCCATCTCAATCACTACAGCCTATTTGCGTCCCACTGCTGGGCACAGGCCTCCCCTCATCATGAGAGGGTTTGGGCTATAGTCCCCACACGGGCCCAGTGCGGATTGGGGACTTCACACACATCTTTGAATTACTTCGCAGATGCAGACAGGTTTCCTCACGATGTTTTCTTTCACCGAAAAGCTCAGTGGTAAATTCAAATTGAATTTCGCACATAAGTAAACTTAGAGGTGCGAGCCGGAATCGAACTCCCGATCCTCTGTATGAGAGGCGGTAGGTCGAACCACTAGGCCACCACGGCTTAGAATAACTAACATACCAACGCTGATTTCAGTAGTTGTCCTTGTTTGTCGAGATTCCTTGAAAGACGATCTCTCTCTGTTTGGGGTACGTTAACATAGCCCAATATAGAAAACAATGGAAATTGTTGGAGGAGGCCTATGCCACAAGGCACACTGAGCTAAGAGATATTTTATAAGAAACTAAAAATAGAGAACAAAACTATACTCAGGATATAAAGGCTAATGAAATGAAATATAGAAATAAGTCCCGCCGCTCCACAACTCAAAACGCTTCAATGTATTTGGAGAGTATTTAAAAAGCACCACCAACTCTCTCAACGCATGTGTGCGTGCCGAGACAGCCGTCAAACATGTTTTGAGTGTTGGTGGTGCTTTTTTAGTACTTTGAAGCATTTTGAATTGTGGAGGCACGGGACTTCCTACAGTAGATTATCTCTACACAACTTAGAAGGCGCGTGGATTAAGCAATAATAGGCTCTGCGTAAATGGCTTAAGTGCTTCGCTGCGCGCCTTCTAAGTGTCTCCTTTGGGTCGTGCTTACCTCTGATCCTCATCACTGATGGTCCTCATAATATCATCGAGCATCTTCTTCTCAATAAGAGTGTCTTCGTACTGGCACTGCTTCTGTCGCTGCCGGCTGACCAGTTGTTCTTGTAGCTCCTTGCAGTACGCTGACGTGTGTTCTATCTTCTGCTTTTCCTCATGCTCCCTGGCCTCGGCTTCGTTGAATAAGGCTTTCCGGAGGACTGCGTTTGCATGCTCTTCTTCTGCCTGTAATTGTATTTGGATTTTATACAGAAATGTCAAACTGTCAATTATTATTACTTTACTAAATCCATATCCATACCCATATTGAAATTTCTGGCACAGAGGCATTCCATCTTAGGCCTCAGGGTAGGCAACGCATTCGAGATCTTATGGTTTCTTAATGGGATCATAGGATTTCGGTGTCCATGGGCCGCAGTGACCACTTACCATCAGGTGGGCTGTGCGCTCGTTTGCCTATACCATCGAAATAAAAAATAAATAAAAAAAATATTAATATTATAAATGCGAAAGTAACTTTGTCTGTCTGTCTGTTACCTCTTCACGCTCCAACTGCTGGACCGATTGAGATGAAATTTGGTATGGAGATAGTTGGAGTCCCAGGAAAGGACATAGGCTACTTTTTATCCCGGAAAAACGGATAGTAACGCGATAACCGAATTCCACGCGGGCGACGTCGCAGGCAGAAGATAGTAGAAAAAGCATTGAATTGAAATGTCTTTCTGTTTAAATGAAATTATATGTGTATAATGAATCATAAGTAAATTACCTCTAGACGAGAGATTGCTATCTTGAAAATGTTATTCTTCATGCAGTAATGAAAACATCACCTACCTCATTAAATTACTATATCAAATACAAACATATACATTTCTGTATAGAGGGACAGTGAATTAACAAAAATAAGCTTTATATTTAATAAAGGACTTTTTTTTAATAGTACATTATTGCAGAGGCCGCCAAGTAGCGCATTGCCGGACGAGTCAGTTAGAAGGCTGAGCGAAGCGAAGCCTTCTATTAGTACGAGTCCGGCAATCGCAATTGCGGCCGAGGTATATATAATGCTTTTCTCAAACAGCGAGGAAATACGTAAGGTCAGTCGGGGCAAGTGCGCCAGGATGGGGTAAGTGCGCCTAACATACATATATCGAAACCTATAAATATTACTCAACTAGTAGTTGGGTGTTTACAAGGCATAGGGGCGAAATAAATTTAGGCGCACTTACCCCACATCAGTATTTACTACTTCCATGATCGTGGATGATTTGGCCATGGAAGTTGTACTTATTACCTCCATGGATTTGTCAGTTTCGGGGCAAGTGCGCCAGGATGGGGTAAGTGCGCCTAACATAAATATATCGAAACCTATAAATATTACTCAACTAGCAGTTGGCTGTTTACAAGGCATAGGGGCGAAATAAATTTAGGCGCACTTGCCCCTCATCAGTATTTACTACTTCCATGATCGTGGATGATTTGGCAATGGAAGTTGTACTTATTACCTCCATGGATTTTTGTCAGTTTCTAGAGGTGTCTCAAATAGCAAGCGAATTAAAAAAAAAACACACACGACAATAATGGTTTTGCTGGTTAAGGCCGGCAATGGACAGCCTCGCGTCTTCTTTTTTTGAAAGTAACACGAACATTTCCGAGCATGTTTGAGAAAAATTATTTTTCAAAAAAAAAAAAAAGCATATTTATTACAATAATTATTTACTTGCCAAACTGTTACGTTTGATGGCGAGTCGTGCTCGATTTTATCAATAAATACCTACTTAACCTATTTATTAAACAAGTAAATAAAACACATAAATCTATTCAGTGATTAATAATTCATTAAGCTTTATTATTATCCTCATGTTTTATTATGTATTGCTTACTTGTACTAACACTAATTTTTAAAGACTACCTACATGTAATGTAACTAACATCTATGGACCATAGTCCGAAATAAAATGATTTTTATTTTTTTATTATAATATGCTAACCTTATCCTGCAGTTTCTTATACTCATTGTGAAGTATCTGCTGCCTCAAGTCTCTGCAGACGTAGCCCGCCTGGAGCTTCTTCGTAAGGTCTCGCAGACCGGGGTCCCGCTCGCGAAGATAATGTCTCCTTTGCAGGTGGTTCACTTCGTCCCGACGCACCTTGGCCACTTCGATGCCCAGGGCCGTCTCTTTCCGGGCCCGATCGTTGACTATGGCTGCATGGTCAGTTCTCTAGAATAGAAGAGTAAGTGCATACTATCAAATTCAAGAAGTGAGCTGCCTACTTGCAAAAAACAATGGATGATATTCTCATTCACTTCGTGACATTTTGATGTCATATTTCAGTATTTCCAACAACCAATTCGGCATAGTGTAATTTAGTAAATGCTAGTATAAGCAAAGTTAAAAGAAAGTATATTTGTATGTACCTATATGCAACACCCATCAACAAATTGACACATATGCCATGTCACGGATACGGATCCGAGACATGGCATAATTATGTTTCAATTATTTGACATGCTTGTTGTAATTTTTATCATGCTTTTCAATAGTGCATCAAATAGAGAAGAGGCTTGAACCAAGAGCTCACCTTATTTTTGTGCCAAGTACATAATACGAAAATTGTTGAAAATCTACTGAATTGCCTAAAACTATTGTAAGATATTGTAAGTTAATATCTTACAATACTTTTAGGCAATTCAGTAGATTTTCAACTTGTAGCTGGTGACAAACAAGGTACCAAGGATATTGTTTGTTACCTTTTCAGGGAAAAAAATGTGTTTGAAGTTTTACCTGCTGAAAATCTTTCTCCATATCAGATTCCCGTTGGATCAGCGCCAGACAGCGGCCCATACGGCTGTCTTCCATGCGGCTGTTGAGCCATTGGACGTCGAGCGCTCGCTGGTACGTCTCCAACTCTTTGCGGCGCTCCCTGAAGATGGCATTGCGTATGAGCTCCGTCGCCTAAAAATACACATATTTAGGTGCAGTGAATTTGTTTTCGAAAAAAGCATTCAATACAAGCTAACATATCTTATTACCATTTGTATATAACAAAGTGTAAATCAGTAGAACTCTAAACAAAAATTGAAAATAACGCTCGCTGCGTGAAGTTAGTTACGAAATGTCCTGTCAATAGTGTCAATGTCAAGTTTTTTGTAAAAAGAGAATAAAGATGATAAAATATAATCAACCAGTATTTCAGCAGTACGCTATGTTTTAAAATACTATAGTGATTTTTGGTGTATTTCCTTATTTTTATTTATAACATTATTGATTATTATATTTATATACTACTCTCAGATCATAATTATTTTAATTTTAACGAAACTAGCGCCATCTATCTTTTAATCTTGACACTTGGAAGTCAGATACCTAGAGAACAACATTATTACAAAGCTAACTTTAATAGCGCCATCTATTATCCGTGGGTCGAGACTCAAAGTCAGAGCCATCTAGCGAAGACTGCAGTAACAAGAACTTGAATTTACATTCAGTCCGCCAGAGTGCCATTTTCGAAGCAACACGCATTTGGATTTTGACGTGTGACAGTACAGAGCTGCAACCAAATCTGGGTGCAGATTGATGGTGTAGCGAAATAAAGACGGTCGGTAATGAAACAGTGATTGAAATGGCTGAAAGTAAAGGTGCGTTAATCGCGAAATCAATGCAAAAACATGCCGGACGGGCGAAGGAAAAGGTATTTATCGTTTTATGTTACCTTACGTGTAAGTGTTCTGTTCGGAATGTGACGGTGTTTTCAAGATTTTAGACAGCGGAGTGCCGTGAAAGTGGGTTTTTGTAGGGACCCGTGATCCGGTCAGGTTTCTCGTGTCCCAGCGAGATTTGTAGCCGAGGTTCGTGTGAAAATATTTTCACCTGTTGCTCCCGCACAGGTGTAGACCGACCTGTGATTCCGTAATTTTGTTTACATTTCGCGTCAGCTGCTCGTGATGAGTTTTAAGTAGGCACTTAATTGATTATGACACGCGTCGCGTTATCATTTCCAGGGTACACTGATACCTATTTATAGGCGCACCAGATGAGATAATTTTGGATTGCAGATGGCAGATTCGCTTGAAGTGACATTACTGGCATATTAGATATTGCCTTGGTCCTTAACACTGTTTGAGAACATAACCTGATTATTGCAGAGCTGAGAGTGGTCTAGGGAAGTGTTCTAAATTTAAAAATAACACAGCAACAGCGAGCTGAGACAGCCGTGTCTGTGCTAGTTTCTTAGAAATATCATAGTTATTTCGACTCCTCTATTTTTATTTTGTTCAGTGGCTAGCACTTATTTTTATGACATTTAAATTGTGTATTTATTGGTCTAAAATTATGGCACCTGGTTATTTGCAGTATTGAAAGTAGGTCAGGTTTTTGCACAAGGTTTTCGTATGTTAAAGCATGAGAATGTGTGTTAAAGCTTGTCAGAGCAAAGACTTATTTATGAACTGCAATTTATCTATAAGACCATATGAAAATGTACTATCCATACCTATTAATAATAAAGATGCGAAACTGACTGTCTGTCTGCTACCTCTTCACACTTCAACCGTTGGACCTTTCGATGAAATTCAATACAACTAGGCCTACTTGGTTGTAATTATCAATTTCAAAATTTATTTACAAATCAACAAAATTGTAACACCAAAATAAAAACATTTCTTCTTTTCTCAGCTCTCTCTCTCCTAAAAAATATTACAGTCCACCCAATATGTACTATCATTTACTTACTATTAGCTAGCACTAAAGAAGGCACAAAATTTTCAATCTTCTTTTATGCATTTGTGATATGTGGACTATCATGTCATGTCCAACATCATTATCAACATCATCATCTCAGCACAAACAGACCACAATACAGGCCAAGGTTCTTTTGACCAATTCATGATAACCTAAAACGGCTCAAACAGACCTTCTATGGAACTAAGGACCATCTCGGAAATTTTGAGCATTTTTTAATTCACTATGGCTGCTCCTCTTTTCTTCATTTCGTCGTATTGTGTTCCTTGGCTGTAAAAGGTTGCCAAACCCTGGTTTACAATGTCTATCAGGTAGATAGACATTGTAAACCAGGGTTTGTTTATGTCTATCTACCTATGATCTCATAAAATATACGAGTGTCATGTATGTTGTGTACCTACCTAGTGCCAAAAGCCAGCATCTACTTGTAAAGTAAACCAAACAGGCTTGCGTAACGGCACGTCAAAATATAGCGATTCGCGAGAAAATTTCGCCTTTCTCTCTCTCCTTAATAAATATTATCATGGGGTGCACACTCTACAGCCGTTTCTCATAAGTATTTCCTGTGATTCGAAAGACCGGTAATATTGTACTTTCTGTACACCAAAGTTTTTTTCTTTCTTCGTAATTTACGTCAGTTACTTGCAGTCTCCAGTCTTCAAATTTTACCACAATCGTAATCAAATACGCTTAAAGGTCTGCTAAAAGCATAATTTGGATGCCGTGCCATTGAACCTGCCTTTAATAGGTACACACATCGTAACGAGGCTTGCTAGATCACTAGCAAGAAGATTAGTCACTGGGGTTGCCTTTTATGACTAGGCTAGCTGTTGCCCGCGACTCCCTATTCGCGTTTTTAAACATTAAAATGTAAAAATCCCGTTCTATCCCGTTCCCGTGGGAATTTCGTTAAATTCTCTCTTAGTGCTCCCCTACACTCCCCAAGGAACCTACCTACATGTTAAATTTCAGCTCCCTACGACCAGTGGTTACGGGTGAGCGTGGTCATCAGACAATCAGTCCGTCAGTAACGGATGAGTGATACCATGTTATACTATACCTACCTATCCTATATATTGATATTTGAATCCCATCTTTGTTAGAATAGAAGTTTCTAGCGGAAAATGTCTCTGATATCATAAACCCTGGCCCACTATTCAATGCGAGCCACCGGCGGCGACCAGGCTTGCATAAGTCACGAGAACATCTGGCCAGCAGAGCTCATTGTAGTGCGATGACCCGAGACAAAACCCACCGGAATAACTAAATTTAATCAATAGACAGGTTGCAGGTCGGCTTTTTGATGAGCTTACTGGGCTTTTAATACTTGGGGTCAATAATATTCTATCGGGCTTTTGAAAATAGGTGCATACCGTGCATATGGCTTTGAGAGCCAGTACAGGATTACACAACTTAGAAGGCGCGTGGGATTAAGCAATAATAAACTCTTCGTCAACGGCTTAAGTGCTTCGCCGCGCGCCTTCTAAGTTGTGTCGTACTATACGAATGGACTGCATTACAACTGCAACTTCTATAAGAACTGTGCAGTTGCTATGTCATTTATTGTGGTTAATCTTCTTGAAAACAGTGTGATACAGTGTCAATAACGAAAGCAGTGTACCTATTACGGAAAAATCAGCTCCAAAGAAGAGGGAAATGAACTGTAGTAAATGACAGCGACATCGCAAATAGGGCATTGACACAACTGTCCCAACAGGAGAAAAATGTTTCGCTTTATCGTATCTTCCAGAATAAATACCACCCGTGGTACGAACTATGACTAAAGACACAAACACGTTCCGATTTAGAAGCAACTTCAATTCAGAAATGTTTTTAATTGATAAGCTGACCAGAAATTGACCCCAATCTCAACACATAGAAAGTGATGACGATGCTAGGTGTAACTTACTGTCCTTGCTGATTCAGTTACTTATAGCGTATTCAGTATTGTCTTGAGCTCTTGACCAAAATCGTATTTATCTGGAGGGGAGCAATAAGTCAATTCCTTAGCAGTCAAGTCATAGGTACTTCTCGGAAAGATTTGAATGAAGAGCCTGTTACATTTAAACTGTGTAGTTCCGGCTCCAAAAGTATCTCTTAAATGAAAACTAGGCCAACGAGAAACCCTTCACGTCAACCATACTTAAGTACATTAAAAAATAAAAAATAAATTCACTAACGCAACGCTTCAGGTAATGGATGCATTTAGGAGCTTTGTCTGTAACAGAAGATGTATTTTAGGTACTAATTGAATACAAGAACGGAGACATCTGCAATACGCATCTAAAATATAGGTTTTTCCGCAAGAAGCTGTATACAATGGGAGAGAAACATTTCTTCTATTTGTATTTTGTACCATTGTTATGGAATGGATATAAAAATATGCTGATCATCTAGTCTCATTCAAGAAGAATATGTTAAACGGTCTTTTCGGTCTACGATTCAAGATTCACCATCACACGTTTCTCGTTTCACACTCCGTAAATATGGCGCCAAAGACCAAGTGAGGAACGAATAATGTCTTAATTAACTCTCACCAGCCAATTAACCAATCATTCATGACCAAAAGCGCTTCAATCCCGACCGAGAGAAGTAATAACATGTATGTATAAATAATTCCATTCGGAAGTTTTAACCGATAGTGCTTCTTTGATTTACGATCATTAAATTTTTATAAGTATTCGTTACACGACACAGACAGTTATAGACGCACTAGATTTTTAGCCTATTTTCAAGAATCTTCTAAGAATGGAGCAAAATGAGAGCAGGTGGTGATAGATGTCCTCAATCAAAGATTATAAAGAGTTATTAGGAAAACTTTTCGCGTTTCAATGAATGTACATATATTATTCCACCTTTAAAAAGTTTCACTGAAACTTTGATGACTCTGATCAAGCGACTCAACATCACGCTTCTGGGGCTTCTGGCATTCTATTTAAGCTAATTTTCGGCAGCATCAAACCTTTGCACAAGGTTCACTGCTGAGCCCTTCTGAAGGTTAATTGCGTTCACACATTTTGTGGCACCTTGTATTTTGACCCAACAAAAACCATAGTAGAAAAAAACGGTCTAATTCGACCGACCTCTATAAGGTTTCAAATGGCGCCGGCATCCCATCCACCTTGGCCTAAACGCTCTGAACAATGACAATACGCAATGACGAGTATTATATTCTAAATTGTTATGCAAACTATGCTAATGTGTGTGACACATGCACACATGCAAGGGG
The DNA here is from genome assembly GCA_963971205.1 of Aethes cnicana. NCBI lineage: Eukaryota > Metazoa > Arthropoda > Insecta > Lepidoptera > Tortricidae > Aethes > Aethes cnicana. Next base: position 12,878,148 of record OZ020280.1, read on the forward strand.
TTTCTGAGCCTGCTGTAAAAGTTACTCAGTCATTACTCATTATTGCCAATGCAATAGTTTAGCATTTCTCGTGTCTATCTTATCTTCCACACATTTGGGAATATCTTTTAAAAGCCTTCCTTTTAGATCGATCCCTTAAGAAGACTGTCAATTTACCTATTATTTGAATTACCTACTTGATATGCAGTAGGTTAGGAGCGTAGTATTGCCATTTATCTACTATCGATGAAAAACTTAAATATTCGTGCCTGCTTCAAAAATTCAAAAGGATTAAGGACCAGCCACCTTGTTGTACATACATTGATAAATCACGTAACATAAACATCGATCCAGGCGAGGAAAATAACATATTTCCTATAAGTAATGCTAGTAATTGCACCATGATCATGTGCTATCGTTGAATATAGCCAGTAGGAGATGAAATCTTGAAAAACTTAGATATGTACGAATTATCTTCTGAAGACTTGCGGGAAATAGTACTAATACTAGTACTAGTTTTATGATAAGCGATGAGGAAATCTCAATAGTCTTGAGACAACAAAACATATTTTTATTACATAAGCTTAATCAGCTTACATATATTGTGAATTTGTGACCCAATTTATAAGTCTAAGTGACTACTACGGAATTTTTATACTTGTTTACACACAAGTATTAGCTTTTTACTAATTAGTTTCGTCGTTTACTGCATTCTCTAACACGTATTTTAGACCACCCGTGCAATGCTATTTGTGCATGCTATGCGTTAGTTAAAAATGTAACCGATACCGACCTACCAATCATTCACCTAACTAATTTTACGTTGGACCATGTTTTTTTTTTCATTATCTTCTTAAGATCCCTTTTCTTCTTTTCATCTTCCTTTATCTTTACTATCAATGTCACTGAGTTTCTTGATGTGTTCAATTTATTTTCTTAGACCATGTAATGCACGAACGTTTTAGGTAATATTATACTCTCACTCGATATCAGACACCCGTGAGTACTACAGCAAAGTGAAGTAAAATATATATTATTACAATACATATAATATAACCATCACGTTGTCCCGTCATCACAATAGGTGTGCAATCGGCAATCTTCGTGTACGGTACAACTACCGTTACACCGAATCTCAGTGTCCGATGCAAAAACTGACCGCAGCCTCGAAAGCCAAACGTCCAACAAAAAAGCAAGGAGATTGCGAATTGTAGCAAAAACACAAACAATTATTACACATCGATCGTTTTGGTATGCGAACAAACTCCATCCGATTGTCCATCATTAGCTCAATCGTCGATGAAAACGAACAATCTTAACCTCAATTTCAGTTAGAATTTGTATAAGAATTCATATTTATTTCGAAAGTTTACATAAAATGATTTCCCATGTCGGCCGGTTGTTTACTTTACATCATAACATGGGTCTGGCACGTCTTTGCACTGAAATAGAACGGGAACAGATCCTAAAACTAAATGATATGGCATTTGTTATTGATGTTGATAATTATGGATATACTGCTACGCGACATAATGCTATAACATGTACAATAGTCAAAGTTTCTAAAGTACTTCTGTCTTAATTGCTTTCTCTTAATACACTTCTGTTTGGCCTTATCCTGAACTGATAGAAATTATTTTTAGGCATTGCATTAGTTTTCCACTACCGGTATCTAATTACAATTTTTGTGAGTTCAGTAAAGAAAAAATTTAAAGGTATCGACATATTTGAACTTTACAGCAATTTATATTGCTGAGAAGCATTATTTTCTTCTTAGTATCTTGCATTTTATATTAAAAGCAAAGAAGAATCCCTAACAGAAGAAGCGACGACAACAAAGTGTCTAACACAAACAAAGTTTCGCAATTTCGAAATCAGACCAACTTCAATAACATCGCCTAATCAAACTTCGGCAACAACGCTCATCTGACAAAATGTCGGCAAACATTGCCCTTTCAACAATGCCAGAGTTCAAAGGCACGAAAGGTCGATACGACAATAAAACCCGACAGTTACAACTGTGCCGTCATGGGAACGCCTATGAATAGGCTACAACACAAGCCTTTTTACTATTCCTTTTAACTCTGCATTGTGACACAACTTGGCGACGCGTCGTGCTGAGAACCGTCGCGACGGTTCTCAGCACACCTGTCGTAGTAATCAATCTCGGTTTGGTTAAACCAAATTCCATTGTAAAAGATTCGGTTGCACTTTCTTTTGTAACCACAAAAGCTTTAACAAGTTTGACAGCGTTGAAAGTCGCATGTTCAAATGTATCTCCTTACACTCTTACATTGTTCCGAAGAAGCCAATATACACCTACACAACTGTGGTCATTTTCTCGCTTTGTCAGTGAACTTTCTATGTCCCCGATGGACGAGCCTCGACTGCAAATGGTCTAAACAAATACTTCACATATGTTAATTTCGCCACTGTTCTGTTTGCAGTTCTAATTTCTAGTCTGTCTCCATCCTTTGTCCGTACATTTCTAGCCGACAAATCTAGAAAAGGCATAATCATCGATCATTCTCGTCCGAAAAAAAATCAAGGCCAAACAATGATTCCGTATTACAACATACCTAGTCTTGTTTAGGCATTAACAACTGGTTAGTGGTTACCAAACTATAATTAGAGCATTTAGCCTACTTTACGGTTTTCACTGCAGGTATCTTCATCCGAGCGAGTGCAATGAACCAGTTAGGAAAGAACTTACGAGGTCGTACGTAACGCTCGTTGTAGTTGCAAGTACTGGGCAAGCAGCATTCCGGAGGTCTTCGACCGGTGACGTCAGGGCGCCAGTTTTGCCGATATTGGAGTTTACCTGTCACGTGGGAGTCGTCCTTGCCTAATGCACCCACACCACACCGCCGCCGCTTTGTTCCCGAATGTCCCACACGTCGCCCACCGACCACTTTCATTCCACCAAATCACTTGATGATACTGATTTATGCCGAAGAAAACGACTGGCCGGATCGCATCATAGTATCTCAGGCTATAAAATTGAGTGTTCCCTTAATTTATGGTCTGATTTATTATGGAAAGCGGCATGAACATCTTGACGGTGTCTAATATTCAAAGTCACTTCATCTCGAGTTATCTTATCTAATAAAATCGAGAAGGTTATGGTTATCGTAATTTTGCTTCTGGTTATCTGAAGAAGTAACTGAATATCAATCTTTATCTATATAGTTTGATTTGTTTTTTTCTCAATTTAAAATATTCCACCCGAGATATTTTAGGAAAGTTATCGATAAAAAAAATCTAGTTTGCTATTACAGATTTAAAATGAATAGGTACCTTTCGCTCACGCTTTTCAACTTTTGTGCAAAGTAACCGGTTAATTTAAACACGTACGACATACTTTAGGTTTAAGTTGAACCCTTGTTTTTTTTTGGGAACTGGAAATTGAAGGGCTAAAATAAGCTATTGAACTTTCTTAACCGGATAGTGAAAAATCTCTACTTAACGTTTTATTACGAAAACAGTCCGTGAAGCATAGAGTTTAATAAATACTAGTATAGGTTCGGACTTCTAGACAAAATAGTAAGTAGGTAAATGTTTATAATCAATATGATAGCAAAAACGCAATTTCACGGTCTAATTATTCGAATAACACCAGTGATTGATGTGTTTCGAGTGTAATGGATCACGCGAACTGCTTGACGCAGAAAGGCTTCTTCAATATTATCCAGCGTTTTGTAACTTGTGATTGTGACTCTACGATCTACGACCTATTTCACAATTTTCAATCTGACTTACACATAATCTTTAAATTTCAAAAGGCAAATCCAGATTTTTAATATTCAGAATCAGAATCGGAATTTCATTTATTGTTTGATTAAGGGTATTGTCTTCTTAAATTTAACTGTATTCAAGTGTCAGTAAAACTCTTCTCTCGCTTCAGTATGCGTAAAATCACTGACCAATCCCCGATTCTTAAAATATACATTTTAATTAATTTTCTATATGGCTGTTTGTAAAATTGTAACATTTGTAACTAAACATTTGACTTTTGTCTCACTTCCCAATGTCCGATAGGCTCTTAATTATGCACACACTATTGACTTACAACAATGCAAAAGTGTGTAAAAGCAAGACAAAGTTTTTTTCAATCCTGCTGGTTATAATAGTACCTTACACTGTAAACCCGGCCGATCATACCACACGCCCACTTTTCACCAAGCGGGCTGAACGTTGCCGAACGGTGGTACGCGTCCACGCACTTTCTTCTTACTTGTACTTTCTCCTTGGCCACGTGATTTAACCTGCTTCCATCCGCTTCTTGTGGAATTTTTGTGCCATTGTCAGTTTTCCCCGGGCCTTGGAATTTATTGTGAGACCCTCCTATGTGTCAAATAGGGATCTGGGTTTTGAACATATGTAGAGTAGAACTAACCTTTGTAAGTCTGGATATATTTTACGTTTTTTCTACGCCCAATATCACGCGGACGTTCCTTAGCTTTCCTTTCCTTCAGGGTTTTAAAAGTCCCAGTAATGTTAATTGTGAATCTGGCAAATATACTTAACATTCATTCATACGAACTCACAATAACATAAATGTTCCTACGTGTATTTTCCTTTTTCGTGTAGTGCCATATAAAGATACTTGAGTCATATAGCAAAGTCTCGATAAATATTCAGATAAATCTCTTCATTTAGTTTAAGACAAAATAGTTACTTTAATCTTTTCAGAGCCCCATTCATACTGTAGAATCTGTAGAGTGTAGACATTATGTTATTGCTTAGAAACAATACCATTTACCTATGAATTTTACTGCTGTGAAGTTTACTAGCTTTAATGTATTATTTTCTGTATTACAGGTAAGTTTCCCGGATCTATTTACATATACACATCCACACTTTCGGGTTCTTAGGTATGTATGTTACAATTTTGCGACATAGTTTATTTTTATCTTATAGTGATGTATTTTAATTCTCCATCGAAACACGACGTTGCACCGATGTTTTCCTTTTATCTGATAAGACTAACATGACACTTCAATGACGTAGAAACGTTTTACAAGGTTGTTTTGCTAGTTAGTAGTAGTGAAAATCATCTTTGCTAACAGATGCTATATAATATACCTAATATTATTTAAGCCCGCGAGCTTGAATCATTGTCTCTGCTATTTTTATGGATCTGGTCTCTAATTCTATTTCCGTTATCAGTTGACAAAATGAAATTTCATGTTGATCTCAACTTGCTACCTACTTCAAATATATCAATCAAACAGATCATAATACATCGAACAGAATCAACGCATGTGTACGATAAAATAGCTAATCATTGTCTCAACGTGACTCGCATTACAAAAATTTATACCTTCAAACAACGTTCTGTATTTGGCTTTCGATAACATATCTAACATATCGTGTGTCTGTTCTGGTCCAGTGTTTTCATTGTTTGCTACTATCGCTTGATAATGTTCTGCATTGTTCCTCTTTTTGTTACCGATATCGGCAATGCCAATTGCGACAGTTTACTGCTTATTTAACATTCTTAACGGTATCGCTCTGGCGATACCTATGCAACTACACGATTTTTCGAATTTTCAATTTTACTTAAAGATGAATTGAAAAGTACATACTTATAGCAAAAAATCCTTCAATTTCATCGGAAAAGAGCACGAAAATATTTTCGTGAATACGTCATCCGCATTGGTTTTTGTATCAAGTCGAATCCGCAAACCACAGCCAGCCATGGTAACAGGTTACTGTTTTTGGAAAGGGTCCAAGCATATTAGTCAACGTAGGTGAACGGCCTTACCCACGCAAAAATCCCTCGTCTTGATACTAAAAATGGTCTCACCATATCTCTAGTATGGTCATTATTGCTAATACTTGTCCGGGATCAAGTATTCTCGATTGAGTGTTATAGCGACTACGTGACTCGAGAGCACAACATTTTAGTATTTTTTTCAATTTAAATAGTTTTATAGTAGTTTATTTTTTTGTAATACAAATTAATGGTCACAAACATACCAAATACATACCAAAAGTCTAATGCAATTGAAATTAATACAAGGGGTTAACTGAAAGTTTATCTAAATGAAATGGTTTTGATGTAAATATTAATGTTTGCGAGAATTCATATAAGTATTGCCAAATAGTGCGGACACGCATGTGACTTCCTAATACAGCAATCACGACGGCCAACGTAAAAGGACATAACAACCATCGTTTAGCCACACCGTGCTAACTACGCGTTACGAAATTCTCAAGTAACTTCTGTATCTAGTATTCGTAAGTGGCGACATTTCTTAGTGTCTAAACTGCTTATCATGTTTGACCTAAAATTTATTCAAACAAGATATGAAGCAAAAAGTCTTGCCTATCCAGTTTAAAGAGTCAGCAAGTAGGCGTTGAAATGATACAAGACCAACAAGGTCACAGGAACAGTGAGAATTACAGCTCTCGTCTATTATTACGACTGCTGAGCACCACCGGAAAGCGCTCCGTCGAAGAAATGTGTCACTGGACCGCCCTGACGAAATCGCTTGCTTCTGTGCTTGTTGTTCCTGAAAATAAAACACACCAGCCACTGTTGATATTTATTTTACATTTCCGTATCCTATAACATTTTTATTTGCCAAAATAAATCTTCAACTGCACAAATAGATACCTAGTCTGATGTATCAGCGTTAGTAACCCATGCGTCAAAGGTTTCAAATCGTTTTAACCTTGCGTCGTCGCATCCTTTGATTTATTTAATGGGGTCAAGTCAAGCAGGATTCATCTGTCATCCGGAAGCACGTTAGTGACGTATCTAGTTCGTCTAAAAATTACGTAAGGACCGGCGTAGACGCAACGCGACTTATATTGGTCACACGGTCTGCCTATTGACCTATCTGCAGTATGTTTGGTGGAGTGAAACTGGCTTAAATACGGGTGAGTAAGATTGGGAATCGTTCGGGTGCGCGTTGAGTTAGGGCTTTTGGGTTTGGTGTTGGATATGGACGCGCGCCAGGCCAGGCTGTGCGACTATTCCCGTCTGGTAGCTCTCTCCGATGACCCGCAATTCTCTCTGGCATGTGTCATTCAATATTGGCGCCGCTTAGGTACTGTCTTTTCTAAAGAACCTGAAACTTCGTCACCTGCACTGCAATATCTATTATCTATTCCATCTTTACCACCTCCAATTTTGTTATATTCTTTGGTGGTTATCATTCAGTCATTGACACATTGAAGCATCACGTTACCACTATCGAATGCTATTTATGTTTTGATTAATATTCCATGCACATTTATCACAATGTGTTGTTTTGTTTGCGAATAGATTTGGCATCGGTATTGGTTCGAAATTGGTCGTCGAGCAATAAATCAACGTTTGTTTGTGGTAATATTTATTGTTAACTCATACTGCAAGTACTGCAACTCTATTTGTTTGTCATAGATTATTAATGCAAAATGCCAATAATAATCTACCACGATGATATATCCGAAAAGAGGTGCACCTTACGGTATGAGCCCTGAAGTTTGGTTGGTTAGAGGAATACATATGTAAAAAGAAAACGTTATGTTTGTGACTACTTTTAAACAAATGCACATTTAAACCTCCATGCACTTGGATCCCTAGTTAGTTTGATTCAGTAATGTTCAGTAATTATCGATATGAAATTCATATACCTAGAAGTTTACAGAAAACTACCTAGTTTTCTCTAAAAACAGTGTTGGATTGTTTTCGCCACTGTTATTTAAAGTTTCATATAAAATGCCAACGTGTTAAACAACGTTAATTCTGAAGCGAATGGAAGTCCAATTTAGGAATTAAAAAGCTATTCCTGTTAAATAAGTTTCTGTCGTAACTAGATTCTTATTAATGGCCTTGAAAACCCATTAAAGGGCTCTCTCTACAGATAAACGAGCTTATTGATATTACTGGAGGGACTGGTACAGTCGACGACTTTTAGCCACGAAGCTTGAGCCAACTCAGCCAACGATACTTGAATCGAGCTTATGGAAATTTAAAAGGCAAAAAATATTGACGGTGTTTTGAAATTTGAGTTGAAGATAAAAATTGCTGTATCGTGCATAAATTCATGCAAATATTTTACCCAGTAATTCGATAATAAAATAGTATGATAAATAAATCAACATATAAGCTATGTTGCTCCAAGTTGCTGTAAGTCGCGGGCAGAAGCTAGGTATTCATAATATTTTCGTTAGATTGTCCCTTAAATTGTACCTATGCTATCAAGTGTACACGAACCTGTCTAAGTACCCACTGACCATATTCGAAGTCGAGGCCTCCAAACTGGTTTCGAGCATACCTTCTATGCAGCTATTTCTATCTTCATACGGAGAAAACACGAGTTCTGATTGCATGACTTTTATGACACTTCACGAGAAAAAGAAAGACATTTTGTAGTTTTTGTTTACAGTTACCTCTTACTTGCTAAGTGAAGGTCCTTTCTTGTTTTTAAATCGCTGTGGAAAAAAAAGAGTTCTTAATCAAAAGGTTTTCAGTTATCTTTAGTTGTATTCCTTATTTTCAACTTAAGAGTTCTTAGAGATCGTCTTCGATTCGTTTTCTCCATTCATGCTTCATGTGTTCACTTTGCTGTTCGATACAGCTATATTCGATTCTACCCGATTGCCTTCATGGAATCCAACCTGCTTGTGACTTCAACCTGCTGTGAGATTTGTTCTTATTTTAATACCTCTTTTTATCTATGCATCTATTTAATCTTCAGGTAGGTCTATTAGATTTGATATACCTACGAATCCTACGATATGTATTAATTTATTGATACTGTATTCTTAGAGCGTTATCACATTTGCGATTCGCGAGCGAGTTTTGTATGGAGGCGAACACGCCGCGAGTTCGCCGCGTACGAGTTTTGTATTGAAAAACGCTTTCAACTCGCTCGCAAATCGCAAGTGTGATAAGGCCCTTATGTTAATAAAAAACTATTGCATGTTCAATACTAAAATTAAAATGTGTAGCTCTGTTCTTAATATGTATGTATAATGTATATATCTGAGTCTTATTCTCTATTAAATTATCTCGAGAATAGACTCAAAGACCGTAAGTTTTACGACCTCACGCCCACTTTTCGTGAATACCAGATTTTTGTCTTCACACTTTACTACTTTGGCAATGTGATCATTTGCATGTCATAAAGCTTAAATAAAAATATGTTTTATCGAGTTACAGCTGAGACAAGTGAGTCATCATCAGTATATTTTGAAATTAGGTTGCTTTCGTAACGTAACCTTCGATTTCAAGGGTAACTCTGAAGACACCGGAATTCGTTTATCAGTATTTTTGTGACTGTTATAATATATCGGCTATATACTCTTAACATGCCCTTGAAATTCAACATCTTCAATTTAAAATGCATCAGCTACACTACGTCTTTGCTTGTGCTAAGACAGGTGTGAACAAAAACATTTTAAAGTATTCATTCATGGATGCTATTGTAATTATCTAAACAGCTTATTATGTCACTTGGTTGAACGATTTGATGGTTCAACGAAATCGAAAACAAGGTCGCCACGGCGGGCAGACATTTGGGCCATTGTAACCATTATCTTTCTCGCCTCCATCAGCTATATTCTGTTATTTATGGTTCACGGTTGAAGCAACAGTTTATCTCTCAGTTAGCCCGCCGCTATTAGATTAATACAATTTTATTGAATATTTTTTTATTCTTCTTAAAGTTCTAAAACGTAAAACACGCATGTAGTTCAGAGGTCGTCGTTGAACAAAGCTACCATTTGCACGGTCATCGGCTCATTGCAATGGTCGGACTAACTATACTTAGTGGATATTATTTCGTTGACGCTATGCTCTTTAACGACGCTTTGTCAGCCAGAAGTGTTCACTGTCTTCTGAATCATAACACGAGCCAAGAACTCAATTATTCGGATTAAGCATATCACGGTGTTGTAATGTATCCACTATCAATAATAAAATGAACAATATCACATGCTTATAGGTACTATCTCGATTCGTTTGCTATTAATGAAAAAGAATCACGAGAATTTCTCAGTGTGACAAACGGGAAAGTTCTGAATATAAGTAATTAAGCGAGACAGATGTTGTTTAGTTACTCATGTTCCAAAAAAAGAAATGAGGTCAAATCTCAAGAACTATCAGATTGTGATTATTTCAGTCCGATGCTCATCGTTATTAATAAATGCGTAAAGAAACTTGACCTTGATAATGGTAATTATGATGTACGGTACGAGTAAATTGTATAGCTTGAGTACCTACTATCTACTCGCTTACTTAAAACGATTTGGATACACTTTTATTAATGCCTATGCAAATCCATGTTGGTTGATCTGAAGACGTCTTAATCGGAATTATTATTATATTATATCGAGCAAGTTGTTGACATCACGGGTTATCAATGGTGTAATCGGCTATCGACTTGACACGTTTGCTGGCGATTAATTATCAACATTATCATCTTATCTTCTTTCTTCTTCTGAAAATGAATCGCCGTATGTTAGTCTAACTAAGGCTCGAGAACTGCTGGACCGATTAGGTTGATTCTTTTTTTCTTTTGTTCCCTGTGATTCAGGTACGGTTTAGAAAATTATAAAGGAACAGCTAAAAATAAGAAATATAACTTTGTTGTTGTTGATACGAAGTTCACCGGTTCAATAAAAAATAACATGTTCTCCGCTATCTGTACTTGATATAGTTCGATTGTTTTTGTGTTATTGATTTTGATCTCGTGTATAAATATGAGGAAAATCTAATACTTTGGATTTCTAGATGAACTAGATTGTTTTAATGAAGCGCCGAAGATTTAGGTCTTGCAAAGCTTTGCTTATACCCAAAGGTAACAACAACGGATTCGCATGCAATGTACCTTTAGTCTCTAGTTTCGTCACACCGCATTGCCTCCGTGACATTTAGGCGCATTGCTGAGGCTCTGGGATTCTGGGCGGAACGTTCACCGCATTCCTTACTTATGCAAAGACGTTTAGCTTGGATTCAACTCAAGTCTTTGCAGGTGCTAAGCTGGCACTCTATTCCCTGGTTTGTTTTTCTTTAGGGGTTTTGTCAACATTGATCTCGACATCAAAGTAAAGTTCGAGCTTTTCGGATATTTGGTGAAGAATTAAAGCGTCTTAGTAATGTTCTTAATAATGGTCCTGGACCTGATAGTATCTAAACGTATAGTAGATAATAGATGTGAATGTGGCTATCAAATAATGAGTATAGTCTTCATGGCATCTGCTACATAATTAGAATTAAAACCGTCCTCTATTTTGCCAGCTGTGCTGTTGTAATGTTAGCTGTACATTTATTATATTACGTTGTGTAATCATATTACTCTGGTAATTCGAATATATTTTAATATTTGAAAAACCGTTTTCAAAAAGGAATTTAAATCCACAATGTTTTTTCTTGCGAGACTATCTCGATTATCTCATGCCATGATTTGAAGCGAACAAGGCACGCATTATGAAAACGAAGCAAATTGAAGCAATGTTCATTATTATTATTATTTTTAATATGAAATGGCTATTTTGGTATTGAACTTTCAACGCCATACGTCGTGTTAACTAAATTCCATTTCTATTTAACCACGAGCCTGTCCAGTTCTTAATCACGGCCACATTTCTCTATTTTCTTCGAAAGATGGTATATGTGCTTAGAAGTGGTCGGACTGGACGCCATCTCTTACTATCAACAGAAATTTGTATGCTTGTCTCCCTCACCCGTCCACCTGCGCCATCGGCACACATTTCACCGTTCATTGCTTTCTATTTTTGCCCGTCGCACTTGATTTTATCTCGACGATTATTCTTTCACAAATATACGCTAATTTCTTCAACTGTTGTTTTCGCATTTGTTAAATGAATTTTATGATGTCCTATTGTTGCTTAAGCTGTTTTCACCCAATTGTTATTTACTCGTGCGAAATATGAATAAATATTTTCACAGACTTTTTATGTTGTCCATTTTCATTCATTGTTGTTATTATTGTATTCTTATTAGATAATTCAAAGTGTTTTAATATTTTTCTTATATAAAATTCTCGTGTCACGGTGTTTGTAACCAAACTCCTCCGAAACGGCTCGACCGATTTTTATGAAATTTGGTGTATATGTTCATTTGGTCTGAGAATAGGACGTAAGCTATTTTTCATACGCAAAAAAAATCTAAGGCGGTACGAAGTCCGCGGGGTCAGCTAGTTTTTCTTATAAAAGTGTGGGTATGTAACCTCGATCGATTGAAATGGAAAGTGTTTTAAGGCTTTTTAGCTTCCAATTAATCGTTTTTACACTGCCGGCTAATATATCCGGTAATAGTTATTACTACTCTAAAATAATATGTAATTATTGAAAATTTATCTCCTGCAAGGATTTTTTCTCTGTAGTAAAAGAAAACATCGTCAACAAACGGTGTAATTTAAAACATTAGTCATATTAATATCCAATGCATCTTCAAGGCTATTTGCAATTTGATGTTATCTACATACTGATGAACCTAAATTATACTGTATTAAACGTCAAAAAAGGACGAAGTTATTAATTTCTGGACACATCTCTGGATTCTCTGGTTTTCGCATCAATTTACGTAAGTTGTTATTGATGCCAAGTGAAACTACGCGAAACATTGAGCTTATAGTTAGTAAACATGACACACTTAATACATATACATAAACAATGCACAAGACAAACACTTGTCTCTTCAACATTGAATTCTAGTGATAGATAAGCGAGGGGCATTCACTTATCCTCAAAAGCCTCCAAACACTTCCTTCATTGGACATCCCGTCGTTTCAACTGAAACTTTTCTTCTCTGATTTATATCTATCGCCTCCACCGTATTATTTGCAATTGCCCCATTACTCTACAATGGAGATTCAACAATGCTCTCAAAATAGTATGCAAGTCTTTTGATCTTCATGCTACCAACAAAGTTACGAGCGCATTAGATCATCCTACCATTTTGAGAGTCAAATGATTACATTAAAAAAAAACAGGTTGGCATGCGCAACGTAATTGGATCCATATAGAATTTTGTATGTAATCCTAGTACAATACAATTATGTAGTAACAAGAAAACCTAGAAAGATGGAATACCGACCTGAATTGCCGTGGGTTCGAAATGCTAACCAATCATTATATTGGTAAATGTCAGTTAATTGCTGCAACTTATTGCGACTCGACTGATGGGAGTTTTGGCTTTTGTCTTTAAAATAAATTATGACTACCTAAGAAGACTTGATCGTTGCTCTCCGATAAAGGTTAAGTTCTCTTCGTTTGTTGGTATGGGGGAAAAGTTTTTGAGAAATTCCTTTGGGACCCTATCGCAATCCTTGGAAAAATGTTAGCCTTACGACCAGGTTCGATTTTCTTTTGTTCACATGAATGCATTGGGCTGCAAAAACGTACAGTAGTAAATTTATAATCGCCTTATGCAACAGAGGACGGACGGCACTCGTACGGATGCGCGAGGCAAGGGTACATTAGCTTGTTTGTTCATTGTACTATGCGCGACGTATATATACCAATTACACTTTACCTGTCCTAATATTCACGGTTCGTAAAGCGAGTGGACTGTGGACAGACTTGTCAATAGATTTCAGCTGCTGCTGCCCACCAAGCACATTTCATTACTGAGGTTATTGAAATTTCGCCGAAACTATGGGGTACCTAAGAGATGGATAGTGTATGTTTTCCAGGGTCAAGAACGGTTTCAATGAATTCGCTGAAACTAATGAGAAGGAGTTAGATCGTCTGTCGTTCATAGGTAGATTAGATTGTTGTTCATTAGTATTGATATTTTTACTCATTGTTGATGAAGTTACAGGAATATGCAACAGTGTAGTGTATATGTAAAAAACAAACTCATATCCGATTTTGAATCGGAAATAACAGTGGCTATCACGTGTGGTGGATTTCACCAGCTTAGCGGTTATAGAAAAGCCAAAGATCAAGACACAGTGAACTCCGCTTCTAAATTGTCGACCAAATAACATTAATTTGGATAAGTCGCTAGCGCCGTCAAATTATATAGAATTGAGGGTTTTTGGAAACTTGTCAAGTCCAAACGATGGTATATGAATAAATTTCTATATATCCATAATAAGAATGCAGACGGTGGGTACACGTGTTTGAAGTAAACACGTAGTGCTTGTAATGTGCATGTGCTCCAAGGTTACGCCTCGAGTGATCTCGACAGTCGCGACCTACCTAGTCTGTTAGGCTTACAGCGAAAGGTGAGGGGACGGATTCCTGGGGACTGACTGAATGACTTTTGACTGCGTCGGAATCGCTTTGAGAATTTTGGTGCAGGGTATACACCCTGCACCAAAATTACGTACAGCAACACATACGTGTTGCACTCACGTGTCTTGAAAGTCGTAACATATTCACGTCTTGATTATGCTTGGGTTTTTCAGGTGATTTAAAAACTCTTCCTCGTCTTAATAGTGATACTCTTTATTACAGTGAATTAAACCAACTGCATTGTTTCACTACTGAAAACTTCAGGAATATATATATTCGACGCACTTCTTTAAATACCTGCTAGGAGAAGGAGATGAAAACATTTTGGAAATTGAATATTTGTAGTATTAAAATCTGTTGGGGGTTACTTCACTGGTATATGTTTCAAATATACTGCACATATTTCATGAGGATGAATGTGTTCTTTAAGGTTTAGTTCAATTTGTAGCGCAGTGGAGTTCTCAATATCTAGGTGTAGTGTAGGTACTAATAATTGTAGCTACTCCGGCGTTTAGCTCGGAACACTGCCAAATCATTATTTCATTAGCTCGTATACTTTGGGAACGTTATTTTATTACTTTCCGATTTTTATACGAATTTAGAATACCTCAAATAACTATTGACACAAGCTATGTTATAAAAGTTATCCTTTGATTAAAATAAGGCGTCCTTTTTGCGTTTTATTTTCATTAACAGAAGCAATAACACTGTTAGCGTTACCTCACTGGACTCATTACTGGAATATGTTATCACACAGCTCTAAACGGCCATACGTCACTTCGTCTATTCCACCAGCAAACACTGAAAGACCTTCACAGAGATTGATGTGTGTATTGTCAGTTAACTATGCAGTATGCATACGTGATCTGCCGACAAAACTTGCAGCGTAAAATCTACTTTATGAATTCGTCACTACGTTAGCAATTAGCATACCGGTCAAAAGCATAAGCAGCTTTAATCGTAGGTATTGCCGTTTATGGTTTTGTTTCAATGCAAAACTTTCTAGAAACATCTCTTGCATGTCCAAAATTCCAGATACACCGCCTTGTCCTTGCTCTTGTCCTGACTCCTGTACCTGAAATATGTTCGATCACTTCTAGTTATCCTGAAATATGTTCGATCACTTATAGTTATCCATCCATGATTCTATCACTTGTCCGGAATAATCGTTATTTGTTTTGTTTGCTTTGTTTTTAAGTAAGTTTAAGTGGAGGATTTTTACAGAGGTTAGTTTTTTTATTATGAATGGGCTTGCGTTTGACCCTGATCACACCTGATGGGAATGATAGGGTCTAATGTCTAACGTGGAACACGCTTACCCAGAAGATGCCTATTCACTCTTGACTTGAATACACCAAGATTATAGGAACTGGGGAACACAAACTCAGGAAGGGAATTCCAAAGTTTAACAGTGCGAACAAGAAAAGATTAGCTCATCGCTTTGTTCGACTCATGGGAAACTCAATAATAACAAAACGGATTATTATTAAAGTACTTATTTATTTATTTAGTAATCACTATCATTATTATTTTGTTGAACGGTTGGAGCCACGCCACAGCGTGAATTTTAGTTCGTTCGTGGTGAGGGTTCCCACCGAACATCTGTCAACCTTCACGAGAGAGGAATTTTGGCCGAAGGGAGTCGTGTTCCGTCGCTTCCGTGGAAGCGATTCCAGAGTGCGCCTCACGACGAAGAAGCAATCGTGTTAGTTTTTAAGATTCATTTTAATATGTATGTTAGTCTTTAAGGTATATGTAATATGGGCCTAGATGCCTGAAATAAAATTTATTATTATTATTATTATTATTTGTTGGTACATTTTCATGTCACGGGCCCATGGGGACCCGGTCATTCGCATTCATGGGGCCGAAGCCAACATGAAGAGGCTTATGGTACCTTTTACTATAAATGTGAGATGGCCGCAACTGTGGAGATCTATCCTCCCAATACAACATGAGGCTGTACTGGCGGACAGCCCTCCCCAGTTGCCAAACTATTGCCGAGGAAGGAAGAGACTTGGAGTGGGCTATGTGGATGGGAGGTGTGGACTGAAAAATCGGGCTATGGAGTGAGATTACGGACATCTGCCTGATCAATATCTCACAAATTGAAGGCAAGGCAGACGGTGACTCGCCGCTTACGCACTAACCTAAAGGCTAGCCTTCGTGGGCCCCCTATACAGGCCACCGCACGGGTGGCGAGGGAGCAACACTGATGTAAGCAGCTAAGGGTGTGGAGAGGTGTGCACCGGTTTCGCCATCGCGGGTCGCGCCTCGTGCGCACCCGGAGCGGGTTTCCCCGTTATTACGCAGATTGAGCACTTCCACCCTTTCAAGCATATAGCTCCTGCGCTCCACTGTGGGCGGCCAACTAAGGCAATCCAGAGGCGGGGGAGGTGTGTAGCTGTGTGTATGTGTGTGTATGGCGCATGTGTGTGTGTGCCCCCAGGAGTCTCGGGTGCGAGGTGTCGCCGCTCACCATCGGCCCGCCACAGGCCGCCCTGCGCTGACTGACTGCACCGGTGCTACAACACCAGGTGGGCGATGGGGTCGTCACATCCCTACGCCGTTATTATTATTATTATTACAGACTTCTATGTTCAGCCTATCTTGTTACATTCATTGGTAACCACAACCCTTCCAGTAGGTAGTGTATATTTTACAAAGATCGCGCAATCGACTGCGGTCAGCCAGCACTTGCCCGTATCCTGCCTGGATCTAGAAATATCTGTTTTGAAACGCAACCGAGTCCCGGTCACGATTAACGATTCGTATTTATTTAAGATCGGTTATTGTTTTTGCACACTGATACTTACATACTTTGTGGTCTTGAAACTGCTTCAGGGATCTGATTTTCGGATGCTTAGTGAAATTGCCTTTACTCAAACCATGGAAATGGCCTTGTATGTTATCCGTTTCTGAAGTTTCTCGGTCTCTACAGCTAAAAGTTTATTCCATGAAGATGCACCAAATATAAAGTCGGTATATTCTAATGGTTCATTCATCGAACTAGACGGATCAATATTGGTATGACGGTTTGCATTGAACCCGTCCAGTCCATTCACGCCACGATTCTTATGCTTGTTGCATGATTGTCGGCGTTCGTCATGAAAACATCAATTACGTTGTCGCCTCAAGCACGCAGTTTAACCTTGCGAACTTCTCACTATACTTCCACAAACATTAAATCTTGCAACAAATTAACGTTCTTGAAGTTTTCATAAAAATAAGAACGTACTTACATCATACTTCCCTTTCGCGGCTTCAAAGTGCATAATTAAAACCTGATTTTCACGTCACAAATAAACAAATCGGTATATTTTTATAAGTTAACCATACATAATTGGTGTACAGACAACGGATTACTTTTGGCATACTTAATTTCCTCTTTCCGTTTTCCATTATTTCTCTTGCACATTTCCTTTTCAGGATCTGATGCAACATATTTTGTTCATTGAACGAATCATTCTATTAGTTTTCATTGGTTTAGATTTTAAGAACATTGCCATTAATCCCCTCAATGTTTTGTCTCTTTGCTTTAAATTCCTGTCCCTAGTTCTTAAGATTCTTTGAATATGATTGAATTATAGAATCCGATAGAATTCGCCAAAACGTTTAAAGTTTTTTTTTATCAAAGATTGCCGATATAGATTACTACTCGTCACACATGGCTTTTGGCTTAGAAAATTTCTTGGCACCGATTAATGTGATAAGTATTTATAAATATTTCTATCTCGGACATTACGCCACCTTTCTCACATAATTGAGATACTTGACATTCTTTATTCATCGGTATGTAAGCGTTGGTTTGTTCTGTTGTATTGTTACTAAAATGTAATGTTACTGTAATTTTTTTTACAGTATTAGTCGTAGTACCTTTCACTTTATCGGTAAATGTAGTTTTTCCCATTACAAACATTAAATAGACCTACTGTGTTGTCGATCGTGTTTGTCAAGGATACAAAGTAGTAGTTGTAGAATGCACTATTCCATGTTCAGTGCTCGCCCGCTATCCTATACAGTTAGGGTTAAGATTTTACGAGTAACTATTTGAATTACATTAGGAACATGTATTTTATAGGTTACCGGTCAAAGTGCTTAAGTTTGAGCTATTTCTGAAGTTGTTATGATTGAAACTATTTTTTTTTAGATTTCAATTGAAGCTATTAGGTATGCATTGGTTATTAACACGTTCTTAATAACAACGTAATTGATAGTTACGTTAGTTAATGTTGCGGTGTCGGTAAACTAGACAAGCTACATGCTCATGAATTTTTAAGTGCTTTACATTAGTTACCTACTTTACTGGAAACATGGAATTATTACATCTTTGCGAAAGCGTTCATAAGCTTCATCGTCATTGTTATCGTCACACGCAGCCTCACAGAGCACAGCCAAACTTTACGTATCTGTCCATATCACATACGTAGCCTATACTTCCGTCATTTGCTTAACTGTTGCTTCGCGTGCAACCATGCAAAACATGGTTTATTATATATGCAATCAATTTTATACGTCCAAGAAACCCACTTCAAACGTTCCGCTTTGGACCACTTGTTCTCTAATATGAAGTTTTGTGACAGTGAAACTTATACACTGTCATTTCAGCCTAGGCTATTTTCTACTCCGTTACTTTACTTGTCGTTAAAACCATGTATCTTTGAAACTGAAATTGTTCCACTTTATAAAAGTTATTTTATGATCTGTATAGTTGCAAATCGATTTTTATTCGGTACGATAATTTTCAACAGGTCAATAGCTGTGAAATGGTAATAGGTTGGTTACCGTTTATTAGTCTATCATTAGTCTAACAGATATATTATTATCTGGTAATGTTGACATGCAACTCGCATTGCATACACATACCCGTGATCTCGATAGTGGAAACATATCTTAATGACTATGAAATGCAAATTAGAATTCATGGTAATTGAGGCTCGAGCAGAAACAATAGGTAACCAGAGGCCGTCAAAGACAATCGAAAACGAAAGGAAGCGCCGCCGGACGTGACGTCACCAGTGTTGTGGCTTCCGAAGATTGTCCTTACGTCACAGGGGACATACAAGATATTGGAATAAGAGAAATTAACACTATGGATAAGAAATACAAAAGAGAAGCGGTTCCGTACGATGGTGGAAAAAAGGCCTTCTGTTTGAGTTTGTTGCGGCGCTTCTTCTCAAGCAATGGGTCTAGGAAGCGCTGGTAAATTCTTTTTCTGACGTGTAAAAGTGCCGCTATGTGGCCAATTTGCTGAATAAATGATTGAATTGAATTGAATTGGTGATCTAGGTATTCATAGATGGAAATCTGTGCTAATAAAATAAACTTGGTGAACTTATGAACAGTTAGGCATACATAGACACTTCGCGAATCAAATCCTTGTTTTCGCGAGATAGCGTAATGAAATGCTCTGTAACATGTTTATTTACTTTAATTTAAATAATACGTCTACGTATTATTACTATTAATACTTTGCACGATTCTTTTAAAACTGAACAGAAACTTATGATTGTTTACCTGCCTGCTGCGTACCTGCATCCATTGTGGCTATGACTCACATTTCCTTCCAAGCTATTTATATTTATATGAAGATGAAGAATTTAAATAAGCGCTTTATTAACATTTCTTGCTGATTATAATTAACTTTATCTCCAATTATATTAGCTTTAAGTTTGTTTTGGATTCATTCCATCATCAGTAGACATTCAGTGATTACTGATGCTATTTCACTCAAAAGTCTTGAATTGTTTTGTATTTATATTCTACCTACCTACTTTAGTTAATACTTAGTCATTTATCGTTTACTTATTTTTTCATTGTTTTGGTCTTAGGTATTCTGTTTTTATTACAAACATTATCTAATATTCTCTGGTACTGTGTTCATTTTCGTTGGCTTCTGGTTACCGCGTCCTCAAAAGTGCCAGTCAATGACACAAACACACGTGTATTAGTATGCAACGCACATCGGAATAACGCATAACGTTATTGATTCAGCGTTTCCAGTGGCGTTAATGAATTAAAGTTTACTTGCGTGGTGTTCAAATTGATATTTATTAATTATTTATACCTACATGGTGGGTCAGAAAATATGGCAAATAATTAACCCACCGTATCGGCTATCGATTCTAAGTATATTGTATAGGTCTTTAATTTTTTTCGAGTTGGTAAAAAAAAATTGTATATGGGATTGGTTGTGTGAGCGACGCCTGAATCCTATACAAAATAATTTTTTTTACCAACTCAAAAAAAATTAATGACCTATACAATATACTTATAATCGATAGCCGATACTGTGGGTTAATTATTTGCCATATTTTCTGACCCACCGTGTATAGATAGGCACTTTCAGATTCTGTTCTAGAGTTGACCATATTAAAATTGTTGTTATAAGTGTGGTATTGGTTACTAAACTGTAAACTAAACTTACATGTCGTAGAAGTGCGTGTTACTAGGATAGCTCGATCTTGTATTGCTTCGGTTAAATGAATAAAATCTTTTGAATTTCTATAAAGTCAGCTGTACAAAGTAAATTAGCAGCCAGCGAGCTCAAAATCGACATAGGTAAAATACTTGTTGTCTATGGTATAGACGCGCGCATTTTCGACTGCTTTTAATGCATTCATGGTTCTTAAAATATCCCAATTCTCTGGCTCTAGCGCCAGGTAATTTTAGTGTGAAAAGTATCACTATCACCTTATAGTCCGATTACCAAATATTAGGTCCTTACATATGAAATTGGCGTTTGGCGAACTGGCAACTTTGATTCAAAATATGTGGCGTTCGGCTAGGAATTCCAAATTCAAATTTATTTCAAATTTAAGACCATGTATTTCTGTGTTCGAATTACGAAATTTATTTGTTATCGCGTCATTTGTTTTTCTTTCACATCGTTCTGTTCACAATATGGAGAACTTAAAATATCGCTATATTTACGAATATGAGTTTCACCTCGGCACTAGTGCTGCAGAAACGGCTCGTAGGATTAACAATGCGTATGGGGAAGCTACTGCAAAAGAAAATACGGTACGTTATTGGTTCCAACGTTTCCGTTCTGGAAATTTTTACCTACAGAACAAGCCTCGTGGACGGCCGGAGACACAAGTTGATAACGAAGAATTAAAAGCAATTGTGGAAGCAGATCCATCGCAAACCACGTCAGAGTTAGCGGCAGGCTTCGGTGTGAGTGATAAAACCATTTTGATTCACTTGAAACAAATTGGAAAAGTGAAAAAACTTGAAAAATGGGTACCGCATGAATTGAGCGACGCAAACAAAGAAACACGCGTCGAGTGTTGCGTTTCACTTCTCAACCGGCACAATAATGAAGGCATTTTGAATCGTATCGTTACTTGTGATGAAAAATGGATCTTGTACGACAACCGGAAACGTTCTTCACAATGGTTGAACCCAGGTGAACCAGCCAAATTCTGCCCGAAACGAAAGTTGACTCAGAAAAAGGTACTGGTAAGTGTCTGGTGGACTAGTGCCGGTGTCATCCATTACAGTTTCTTAAGATCTGGGCAAACAATCACGGCTGATGTGTATTGTCAACAATTGCAAACGATGATGGAAAAGCTAGCCATTAAACAACCCAGACTGGTCAATCGATCTAGCCCACTGCTGCTTCAGGACAACGCTCGACCACATACGGCACGTTTGACGGCCGCAAAACTACGGGAGCTGCGACTGGAATGTCTTCGACACCCACCATACTCCCCGGACCTTGCTCCAACTGATTACCATTTTTTTCGGAATTTGGACAACTTCATGCAAGGAAAAAAATTCAATTCTCACGAGGCTGTCCAAACGGCCTTCAAAGATTTTATTGATTCTCGCTCACACACTTTTTTTAGTAAAGGAATCAATGAACTACCTTCGAGATGGCAAAAGTGCATAGATAGCCATGGTACATACTTTGACTAAATAAAAAAATAGTTTCATAAAAAAAAATCGTTTTCATTTCTGCCATATGAAACGCCAATTTCATATGTAAGGACCTAATAGATACATTACAGTCAGCGAAACAGGCCACGAAGTCACTAAAACATGTTATATTGCTTAGTTTGCAACGTAAACTAAACACGCTTAGAATTTTGAGTTCTTCTGCTGAGTACTGCTGAATGTATCCACAAATTATCTGGCATCACCTAATCTTAGTGGTCCAGTTAGTAAAGTACGAATATCAAAGTGCATCGGGGCTTGTTTACCAACTAACTTACAGTTAATGTAGCTATGTAGATTAATTTTAACCAATTTTGCTTTATCAAAAACACGTTGCCTGTCTGTTTATCCTCAAGCCTTGACATTGGCCGTCGGGTCTCCAATTATAGATGCAAATTGCCGTTTTATACACGATTTCTACGAGAATACCGCTTTATCCGTGTTCATCGATTACCCATGTACCTATTGACTTTCACGAGATATGAGAAGTGGACTGACTATAATAAATTTTTATGGAAATCTTTTGAAATAAATAAGTATTCGTATATTATCTGTGAAAGCGTAACTTTTACATTTCATAGCCGTAATTACATACAAGCCTTGGAAGACTACCACGGTTCGACCTACCGTCTCTCATGCAGAGGGTCCGAGGTTGAAATCTTGAGGCACGCTTTTGAGAATAACATATTTCATAGGTAGATTTGGTTTTCCGACGAAGGCACTTTGTTCTCCATCCATGTTTCTGATTTGTTTGATTTAAACTACCTCATAGTTGAAAAGTTGCAAAATAACTCAGAAATGTATTGCAAAAGGAATGTTGCATGTTTCCTTTTACTTAAACATAACCAGAGGCAATATATTTACACGACCACGTATTAGCAAATCTTTCATAATCCGCCTACTGAAAAGAAACATTCGCGTATATATTAAACCCACATACCTACCGTAGGACCGTATTTCGATACTATTATGTCATAATGAAATGTTTTACTAAAGTAGACCCAATTTTTATCAGTAAGAAAGGAAACGAATGATGAGCGCTCAATCCGTCCGGAAAAATGCAGTTAAGTGACTTAAAAGAAAAGAACTCGGAAACATGGAAGTCATCAGAGACTTCAATAACGTGGACAATTTTACTAACGGATACTTACCCCATTTTTGTAACCATATTATGATTCTGAGTCCTTTACCATAGTTACTGGTAGGATCACGTGAAATCTTACCATTAGATATATATAATTACAAATTTTAGCTATCTGAGACAGTAGGTACATGACCGTTGTATACAAAGAAGATTTCTACTAAGAATTTCATAGAAAAAATCTCCAAACATCAATGCATTGATTTCTCTTGTCTAGATAGGTAGGTAGGTAGGTATAGAGTAGACAAAGCGACTGGTCGGAGACGGCCTCGACGCACCAATCTAGAACCGGCACTTGTCTCATTGTGCACAGTTATTGCATATTGAACCATTCATAAAACATTTCAAGGCAGTTCGGTGCCCCGATAGTTCAAACATGATTTTGGCGAATCTATACGCATGAGCTCTATGCGATTTCTAATTCCCTGGTACCTCGGCTTTGTTTTTTCTTTCAAGCTAAAGACTATTAATTACCCGCACCGGTTGTTAAGTAGTCATTGCCACCTTCCAGTGCAACAGCATAGGTACATCACATCAAACTCTCTTGTTGGATAAACGACATCGAAGTATCTTCCCATCTGTGTTTCCAACATAACTGTGATCCGTTTTTTTCTGCGCACGGTGTGGTGTGGACAAAATAAGAAATAATGTGGTGGCATATTTATTTATTTAATATAGGGAAACAAACAGCATTTTATAACGCAGGTGAGTAAACAAATCTAAAAATACATAAGCCAAAATAGTTTCCACTTAAAAATAATTACATTTCGTTCCTCAAAACATCATGATACTTATGTGGGTACGATTTTATGTTTTGCTGTTTTGGTCCAAAATTAAGTAACCTTTTTTTTAATTTTTAAGAACTATATGTAAAGATACTGTTAACTAGATAATATAGGGTATGTATTATATAAAAATGTAACTAAAGTCGGTATCAAGCAAACTCATCCAATAAGTACTACATAACTACAGATTTTAATGATGACTAAAAGTCATTGGCAAATAGAGATCATGGGTTGCTTTTCTTTTTTGTTTTAATAGTTTTACTTATATCATGTATTGCAGAAACAAATTGTCGCAAGCTCATTTTAAATATATCCGCATGAGAGAATTTAACATTATTATTTTTACACACTCTTACGATGAACCTATTTTTTGCATACGCTGTACGAGTGAAGGGTACCGCGAACAATTCGGTTGAGCGAGTTCTTTGGACAGGGCACCGGAAACTTAGTTTTGATATAAAATAAGGGGAGTCAATAAATCCATTTAATATTTTTAAAAAAAATAGTTGGTCCCTCGTTTCACGACCTTCCTGAAGCGATGTCATATAGTTTGCATTGAAAGATTTGTATTTGTATTTCATTCGTTTGATAAACTTGTTTTGCGCTCTTTCAGTGGTGTTGATATGAACATTAAAGTGTATAGAATTATAATGTATACAAGTGGGTTCTAATTTACTCTAAATTCATACTTTATAGTCTTTGTTAGTATTGTTTCAATGTTCTGTTGTTTTTATTTATCTCATTAAAATACCTACTGACTACTGACCTCTTGTCTGCGGCATGTCAAAAGAATTTGTTACAAAACTTAATTTAAAAGCATTCTCTGTTTATAAATGATATGTACTGAAACTAAACTAAAAATAATGTAAACAATCAGATTACTTCATACGTTGACCTATTAACTTGTTGATAACGTTTAATTAGTTCATCTAATTATACAATTAATGTGACTGTACGCGTTTCGTTTCATTTTCCCGCATGATGTGACTCATGCTTGTTACATGATTTACCTCTTTTGTAAAGATAACCTAAATGTTACTAATATTTTAATTTTATAAGAGAAAATTATTTTTTAAAATAAACGCGTCATTGTTCATGATCTCAATAAAGTAAATGAAGTTTAATCTATTTTCGCAATGCTATCCTTCCTTCTGCAGACCTATTCGCATAAATAAATATTTAGATATATGTTTCGTCAATTTCATCACGTCAATGTAGGCGTTGGTTAATTGGTTAAGTAATTCATTTGCATATTTCCGATAGCTAATTTGCCATTATGGTTTCATTCTGCACCTACATGGCATCAGCAATGTTAATGTGTACTTAATTGTCAAGTCTCTTAACGACTTAAGTAGCTCTGGAATCTTGATAGCAAACGCCGAGAGCTAGAGGTACAATGCCACATTCAATATTTAAAATTATACAACTGACTCTATTGTTATTGCTAAGATCTTTCATCGGAACGAAAACTTTATTGTAATTTTAAATAATAACAGTATTGCTTTGGCAGTAGCGGAATCCAAAACTCGCACTCGCACTTCTTTCTTGTTGCAATAATACGCTTTTGCCTTGTCCTAGGTGTATTCTTTCCACCCCAGCCGTAAAAAATTAAAATATTGTTCGAAAATGCATGTCCTCTTCACCATGTTTTCAATACCTCTATGGAATCTTGAATCGATATATACTTTTACCAGCTCCAAGGAGGCTAAGATACTCCGACTCCAACCAATTTATTTATTTATAAGGGGAAACCAACAGCGATAATTACACAGTATAAGTTCAGGCATGCTGTTTAAAACATATTAAACATTTGCCAACATAGTTGCCATTTCCACTACAAAATAGCAGGAATGTAATAGAACGTATTTGTTCCCAGCTCCTCCAAAACCTGGGCAAGGTAGACCGTACCTTGGACGACATCTTCGAGGAGCATCTGCAGAACTTCAACCAACAGCACCAGCAGGCCACGAGGCTCCAGAAGGAGTTCAACAACTACATAAGATGTATACGAGGTGAGGACTAAGCCTTTCTTTCTTTTTATACCCCTTTTTCATTAATTCCAATGGCAGACGACGAAAATTCTCTAAACCTAAATCGGTAAAAAATTTACGCATGTACCTATTATGTCACTTCGATTTCACTTCTTGTTCAAAATCGTTGGCCGTTCCAACTGATAATTCTCTTCGTCTTTTGGTGTATTTTTATTGGCTGAAGACACGAAGGACCTTCGTCTTGATTCTTCGGTTTTAGAGCAATTAATGTCATTATCAAAATAAGAAAAGTCGCGAGCTCAGCGCTTAGCTCGTTTTTAGGGTTCCGAACCACAAGAGCTAAAAATGATCACTCAGGATCACTCGTGTGTCTGTCCGTCCGTCTGTCACAGCCAATTTTTCAACAGCAATACAAAAAGTTCCTAATTTTCCTACCATTTCAACCATGCCACGCTCTTCTTAGTTAGAAATAGATACACCTACGTTCTAGCCTTCAGTGGGACCGGACTGTGGTCACAGTGATAGCTCCAGGTACGCCATCAATGTTTTTAGCTCAACTAATTATCCTTTTTTAACGTTCCAGCCGTCCAAACCGCGTCCAAATCGCTCATGGAAGCCATCACAGAGGTATACGAGAGCGGGTGGTCGGGCCACGACCTGCTGTACGTCCAAGCACAGAACATGGAGATGTTGTGGCAGGACTTCTCGCACAAACTGGGCGACCAGGTGCTCATACCGCTCAACACCTACACCAACCAGTTCCCTGAAGTCAGGGTGAGTATTGCCATTGAAAGCTGAAATTCAAAATCAGATTCAATCGTATCCCACCAAAAACACCTTCTCCATTGCCCTCTGAGTGACTTTGAGCCTTCTTATGAGGTCCATCGTAAGCGCCAACACTGGTCAAAATACACTGCCAGTTAAAAGGGTTATGAATTCATGATAATTCAATGTCATTTGGTTTTCCGCCTAATGCTTTTAGAGAAGACGCTTAGTTGAGCCTTAACTAAAATAACCACATCACTGTGGACTCAAATTTAATGAATGGAAAAAGTGTCCAGTCATCAGCGTAAAACAATCACGTCAATTGCACTTGAAGACGCAAAGGCTTTCATCAAATTATGATTAATGGTACATTCGAAACCATTGATACGAGTACATTTTTGCACCTTATTCCACCGTGTTAAGGTGCAAAAGTGTGGACATATTAATGATTCAGACTGTACTCACTGGCGTGGAAGGAAATCATAGAGCGAAGGGTGCCCATGGCAATTATTCGGTAAGTCTTCTCGACCATGGCGCAAAAATAATAGGTGAAGAAGGTTGGGAAATTGCTTGCAATTATCTACGCACACCGTTATTTGTAAACTAGATTAATGTTTAAGCTTTGCATATGCAATGATCATGATATTCATGATACACGATTTGTTAACGTTTCTGAAATTACGTTGAATTGCGATTTTATAAATTATTTATTTATTTAAACTTTATTGCGCAAGAAAACCAAAAAGAAGTTGGGACCATTTCGTGACAGGCCACAACACTTTTTCTTTTGTTTTGTATAAATGTTGCTCTTTTTGTCTTATGTGTGTGTGTACATAATGTCATGAATAAATGTTTTCTTTCTTTCTTCTTTAAAACAAATATGTACAAATGGCATTCTCTACCAGTCAACCATAGTAACCATTTTAATCATAGTGTGACTGCAACTTTAATTGAAACAGCTTGGAAATGGATTCAATATAATTTTGTCACACCAACGTTATTATCAACATATTTTACTGTAGGTTGAGGAAGATTCGTGTACCTAGATTAGTTTTAATAGACTGATCATTTCATATAACCGACACTTTGGCCACTGAATATTTATAGTACTAAGTACTGAATGGCCACGGAATCACCCGCCTGAATCTAGCCCGCGCGCAACTCACGCCCAACTCTCCCTTACCGTCATCCGTAGATGCATTGACATTTCATTTTCGATTCTTTTTTTGTTCAAAAGGTGGGTACTTCCAAGTTGGTCCCATATTAATTTGGTTCAGTTCTGATAATGGAATCCATGAGAAAATGCGGGAACTCCTCAAATTTTGCTAGCACGTAGATGATTTTGGCGACAATTTCGAAGACTTCAGAGTTACTTATGTATTTTTATAGTAATGTTTGGAAACTGTGGACGAAAAAAATATTTTCTCTTTCCAACTCCGACAGACTGCGAAGTCGGTGTCAAGTGAACCGACCTAAAGCAATGATAATCATATAGTGAACATAAGACTTATGAATAAGTGACATTGACATCGCAGTTTGTCGGAGTTTGAAGGCGGTTTTTTTTATAGGCCGTGTCCTCCGTGTGCTTTGGCATCAGGCGTCTTATTTTAACTGTTTCCATTGACATTTTCAGAAAAAAGTGGAGAAGCGCGGACGCAAGTTGGTCGACTACGACAGCCAACGGCACAGCTTTCAGAACTTGCAGGCGAACGCCGCTAAGAGGCGAGACGACGTCAAGGTACTGTATCAGGATTATATAGGAGAAAAACAGTTATTATTATTAAAATTAAAAAAAAAAAAAAACCTCCTAACTCATGGTTACTTTACCATATACTTTCAATATCATTAAAAACCGGTACCAAATTTCGAATCGATCGGACATAAGGAAGTTAGTCAGATCCCCTCATCAACTAGAAAAGAGCTGATGATCTTCAAACGGCTAAACAGATTTTCATGAAACATGGCTAAGAACGCTCGGGGTAAAATTATCTATGACACAAAAAAAACTAAACGAAAATTGGTTCATCCGTTTGGGAGCTACGATACCACAGACAGACACGAATTTCACTGCGACCCACTGGGAGAAATTTCCCTTCATTTTTTTCCACTCTACTTATAAATTTCATCAAAAATCCCACTGAGCTCCCTATCAGCTTTAGGAATAGGTAGATAATGTCTGAAAACATGATCTTTTCCATACATATTAATGAAGCCAACTCTATAACCATTTTCCTATATCATTTCCTATAATCTTCTAATATATAAAATTCTCGTGTGACAGTGTTTGCAACCTAACTCCTCCGAAATGGCTCGACAGATTCTTATGAAATTTGGAGTGTATGCTCAGTCGGTCTGAGAATAGGATGTAAGCTATTTTTCATACCCAAAAAAAGTTAAATTCTACGGCGGTACGAAGTCCGCGGGTTCAGCTAGTTAATTATAAAAATTAAATACAATTAATTGTAAAAATACCACGTATTTTCACCAACTTCCAAAAAGGATAAATTTTAAAAAGTGCCCCGACGGTTACATTTCTTCAATCACAGCTATTGGTTTCGATTATCCCTTTTCGATTTAAACATTTTCAGTGAATTTTCCCTTCTTCTCTCTATTACCAGATCACAAAAGGCCGGGAGCAACTGGAAGAAGCGAAGCGCACATACGAAGTGCTAAATTCGGAGCTCCACGACGAACTGCCAGCCCTCTATGACTCCCGTGTACTTTTCTACGTCAACAACCTGCAAACACTGTTCAGCGCCGAACAGCTGTTCCATTCTGAGAGCTCTAAGGTAAGGAATAGTACATTACACACCTAGGGCGGTCAAGTAAAGAAAGTCTCAGATCGCGGGTAATTGAGGCCCGAGCCGGAGGCGAGAGCTATAATCTAGCGGTCTGAGGATTTCTTTACGACCGCTCGTGGTTAGTATACGATTTTACGTCACCACCTGGCCGTGAAGAGGGATTTTTCGTAGCGCCCAAGGGCGGTAAATCCCGCTTTTCGGCCTGGTGTGACGTAATAGTAGATTGTATGACTAGGGAGCAAAATGGTATATTTTGCCGCGGGTGACGGATTGAATCCAGAGCGAGGCCAAAGATTCCAGAATTCAAGCCGTGTCACCCAAGGTGTAAATAGCTTTCCTACCGTTTTGTACAATCTGATTTTCACTTCTTCTATGAGAAAACGACCAAATTAAGAGGGTTTACTCTGAAAGTTGGCAACGTCGCAAATAGCTGTCAAATATTTCACTGTTTTCATAATTTCTGAATATTACTGAATGAAAACATGAATTATCGCTCTATGGTTGAATAAAACATTAAGTATGGATTGCAACAATTATCATAGGAACACGAAATTTTTAGGACTTGCCATCGCATTTTCCATGCATTTTAATGTAATCTTATCATTTGAATTTGAAGAGTCGTAGCAAATGGAAAGAAGTGGTCTCTGCCTACCCCTATGGGAAAAAGGCGTGATATTATGTATGTATGTATGTATCATTTGAATGCCTAACCAACAAATATAAAACGAGACGCGTCATTCAACTATAGAATGATAACTTCTTTTTTAACTCAGTAATATTGAGAAATTCATAAAAACAGCCAAACATTTGACAGCTATATGCGACGTTGCCAACTTTCAGGATAAACCCTCTTAATATGGGACCAACATGGATGCACGACCTTTTCGAAAGATGTCGTTAGATTCGTCTTAATTGTGAGACACTGAGTATATCAAAATTGCAAAAACAAAATGGCTGACTTTTGGAGGTATTTTAAACGGTTCCAAAATATTATTTTGTCAAAGCCTATCGAGTAGGGTATCAAATTAAAATAGTTATTTGTTATGCAAGGCTGCAAAGTTGTTGTTTGCTGTGAGTGCGTGATTGAGACCCGAGTGAACGAAGGATTCTAGGGTTGAACCACGAGCGAAGCGAGTGGTTCAAATATAGAATCCTGAGTGTAACGAGGGTTTCAAGGCACGAGACAGCAAACGACTTTGCTGCTGAGCGCAACACAAAATTTTTCACCTCACGCGCGATTGTTCGGGAAGAAGACTTAGTTCGGCGTCACGTACAGTTTGTGCTAACTCTGGAGGAGTTAAATTCGTATCTTCATCGCTAGAATCGCTCATATTTTCTTTATTACTTCGTATAGGTATTCTAAATTACAAAACCAGCAATCTAAAACTTTTTATTTTTATTTTTTTTAATGTTTTTTTTTTGTGATTTGGAAGGCAACCTGCGGGGTTGCGTTCCAAATCACTCCTACTCGTACTTCAAGATTCAATTATTCATTGAATACAGTTAAAATATACACATATTTAAGTATTTTTGTGATAAAACATAGTCAAATAATGAAATACATCTGAAACGGTGTATTATTAATATAATTTTATTAATGATGATATTAAGTAAATTGAACCTTTATTTTAATAAAACTCTCACGACGAATTGCGTTTCAGAACGTATCGTTGTTTTTTTATTGTGACAGTGGCGTCATGCGTCGTTCGAATTTCAAAAACACTTTCCACGCTAGCGGATAAAATCAACTTTTGCGCTCGGATATCAAGCTGCAAAACGACCACTTTGGAGCCAGTGAGGTGAAAAAACATATAATGTGACATCAAAAGTTTGTTTGCACTCGGGTATATATTTTTTTTCAAAATCGGCTTATTTTGAAGTGCGTTAATAAATAAATATTTGATTTGTTCCATTCCAGGTGTTCGCGGAGCTAGAAGCGATCACGGACAAACTCGCCAACGACTGCCAGCGCGGCTCCTACACCAAGAAGATAGCCAACAACGTGTCGCCGATCACCTCGCCCAAAACGAACACGCTCAATTCGCACAACGGGACTGCTAACAACGACACTGTGCAAAGTAAGTGGACTTTACGGTGCAGGAACAGAGTTGAGGATCGAGCGAAGAGATTTTGCCAAGTTGTGCAATTTCAGTCCAGGGATTATGGAGTTTATGAGGTAGGGATTTGAGTTGAGGATCGAGTGAAGAGATTTTGCCAAATTGTGCAAATTGAGTGCAGGGAATTGTAGATTTTGTAGGCTGTGGGATTGAGTTCAGAATTGAGAAGATAAACTATTTCTACATTGTGCAAGTCTGCGAACAAAAAAGACTGGAAAACTGAGAAATTCGATATGTATTTAATTAAATAACAAAGCGAAGCAGATTTCTTTCATTAAAATTTTCATTATTTGAATTACTGTTGCCAGGCATTGTGCATAATTGTAAATGCGTGCCAATGTCAACTCAATCGTTTGGGAGTTTGAGTTTAGTATTGAAAAGCGAATACCAACTTTTAACATCACACTGCATAGTCACAACTTTCTAATGTCGACTTTATCGCCTTCGAAACTGAGATCTAAATGTATAGTTGTTTTCACAAGTTGATGACGACGACGATTAGATTTGCTTTAATAATAGTCATTGAGCTTAAAATCGAAACACAGTTTTACAAAAAAGAAGTTGCTACCTTTAGAAATTAAGGTACACTCTTGGCAACATATTAGGTACATCTTTAGTATCAAATAAGGTACACATTGCGAATGTCAATTTAGGATCTTTGTGTGAGTGTGTGTGAGCTTGCATACTAAACCATGAATGGCTTTCTGTAACGTTCATGAATAACATAAATTTACCAACTGAGCTATTCAGGCTAAGTTGTTGTATAGCACGACACAACTTAGAAGGCGCGCGGCGAAACACTTAAGCCATTGACGCAGAGTCTATTATTGCTTAATTCGCGCGCCTTCTAAGTTGTGTTTTGCCATACAACTAATGTGTTGTGTATTCTTCAGTGCAATAATACGAGTTTGGTCGTAAAATTACGTCTCATCGATATTGTTTATATTATTTTGAAGACTTGAATAAAGACGTTGTTTACATGACTGAATTCTCTCACTTACATTATGATTTTGAAATTAGAGCAAATTAATGCCAATTCTGTGTCTCACTTCAATGTGATGATGATTTAATTAACGTTAAAGATGAGAGAATATTAAAAATAGCTACGTTTTTATTCACTTCAGCATTATAACCCAACTGTGTAAGGTAAAGAAGGTTCTTTAACAGTTTGAAAAATCCGTAATACCTGGATACCTACTAGAGTATCAGAAATTTCAAGGAACCTTCTTGCCTGCCCGTTGCATGTATAACGCGTGTGTGTAGCTCCCCCCTCCCCCGCGCTGAACGGGGTGTCCCCCCCGCCGCCCGCGCGCCACGTCGACCGCGTCTCGCCTCCCGACTCGCCCACCACTCCCGTGACGCCGACGACGCCGGCCACGCCCACTCCCGATACGCCGACTACGCCGGCCACGCCCAACGACCAGACCCCGACCAATAACAACGAGGATAAGAAGCTGGAGGAACTCTATGACATACCTGCTGGTACGTATGAGCGCCTGGTAGCTGAGCGGTATGGAGTGTGGTTAGTAAGGAGTGCAATCTTATATGGCGAAACAGTTGACAACGTGTCCAGCGGATTTGATAAACATCAAAACTCTCCTCACAACCGTTTTCGCCTCAGCAGCGCCATCTGAAGGCGCTACTGTAGACTATCCGCCTAGGTGGCTTGCCACTTGTGGCGACCGCAGCGCCCCAATCTACCCGATTTGGTGTCCACTTTTGGAACTATAAAGATTGCGCTCCTTTACATCAACCCTCCATACTGAGAGGCGAAAGCTCCTCACTGCTGGAGGTATTAGTAGAAATTGATAACTCACATTTTTATATCAAAAAGTAAACTACTTACCTACATTTGCTGGATAAGGTACAGCCCGGAAGAAGAAAGAAAAGTAGATGTTTTAGAGTGGCACATATACAGTCAGTCAGACGTTTCATTACTCGATAGGAAAGCAGCAGGGTAAAATTTGGTTTAAAAATTCAAGCTCCCGCTAAAACATATGCAATCCTGGTACATATTGACGTCCACGCCGTGAAGGTAAACTAAAAATCCTTATTTATAAGTGTCGCAAGCCTCACAAGTAGTTAGAAGCATGTTTGCTAAAATCTATCTATCTTCTGGTTAAACCACGTAAACTATCGACTCAAATTTTCCTATAATTTCCCCCCCCCCCATTGTTTCCCCTGTAAAATTGCCCCCCCCTAAGCTAGGCTGGTTCAGTAGAAATAGTATCATCACACATTCTCAGGGTCCCCGGTTCCGCCCGAGAAGTTGAATAATAACGCCGAGGAAAAGAAACAAGTAGACGTAAAACAGAATGAGAAAGAAAAGGACGAAGCTAATGAAAGTCCGAAGACGGACGAAGTGTACGACATACCTGTTGGTAAGTTTAGACGATAAAAAAATCATATTGCAGCGGTAACACAGTTTCACGTGCTTGCTGAAAGATGGCGCTAGTGTTAAAGTCGGTTTTACAAGATAGTAATTTATCGCTGAAATGTGAAACATCTCAAGTGAATAATCACATGGGATAAATAACTCAATAACATGTGGTGGTGGTGACTACTGTTCATTGAATGGTAAATATATGGTAAGTACCTAAAGTAAAATAAAGCAACAAATAAACATTATTTTTGGGTCGGGTTTTAGAAGGATATTGTAAATACACATAATATATTTACCTGTGTATCTTATGTAAGTGTATCTGTGTACTATTCATGTTTATGTATTATTTTTCTTCAGGAACGGCAAGTACTTGTTGATATATTATTTGGCAATATTAACAATATTCTGTTATGCTTTGCTTTTAGTCGTGTGTATTATATCTTGTGCATTGTATGTATAGTTTTTATTTTTGTAAATATATACAGTGTTGTTAAATGTTCAGCAGTTGTCGGACTTATGAAGATCATTTTTGTGTTTCCAAAAGTGGAGAGTTTAAGATTTTGTATGCTTACAAACTCAAATCAATGGAGAGTTTGTATGCTTACAAACTCAAAAGGCATTGGCACAATTAGCGCGAATACTTAATATAATTGTTCACTCGCTGCCTTTATTTATTATTTAATTGAAACTTCATACACAAGATTTTATATTTTCCAAAGCTTTTTCTTTTGCTGGAACCATAAGGCGGGCTATAGAAAGACCTTTTTAGACGGACTTAGGAAGCTGCCAATATATGGCGGTATGGTCCATGTATGTACGGTCTAAAAGTGGGATAGTTTTCAATGATAAATATTTATGATTGAGAAAAATTCCTTGTTATGAAACGATACATCGATAAAAAAATGTGGTATAAAGGTTAAAAAAGCAAGGTTAATTTAGAATGAAAACCTTCATACAAATCAGCTTACGCCCGAAATAAGTGTTAAATGCAATGATAGATGTCGCTGTCTGTCTTGGTAACCTGTATGAAAATTTGGAGCGCCATGGATGGATATTGCTCTCATACAGACCTACGGAGATTGTCAGTCTATATAATTACCTCGTCTCTGTTGATAGGTACCGCATAGAATATGTGTATCTCCTCTTAACTTATGCCATCCTGGTACAGGGGCGACACTTGCGGGCCTGCCGCCGGGCGTTTTATACCGCGTGCGCGCCACCTACCGCTACGTGCGCGAAGATAGCGACGAGTTGAGCTTCGATGTTGGTGATACCATTCGCGTCGTGGAGTATGACGACCCTGAGGAACAGGTACAGAAATCCTACTAGCCTCTTGTATCCTAGAAACATATTTCAACGAACTTCGCGTCTTTTGCGAGATTAGCGTCACACGTCTTGGGATATCATGTTATCCTATGTGACTCCTGTTATCCTCTTCTACCCTAGTACCTTAGCAGTACAGTGGTACCAAGCATTGGATTAAGATTTATTAGCTCTTTTTTGTTGGATGAAGGGCGTGACTGGAAATGAATTCGCCGCCAGAGGCGCTTGAGTCACGAGAGGTGGAGTGTTACCATTATATGCCATATTACACGCCAAATTAGCCACACTGAGGTCTCCGAAACTTCAAATGTCACAGTGATATTGAGACTATTGTATAAAATGGCAAACTTTGGTATTGACAGCCAACACCTTGTAGATAGTGAGGCCAACTAGTGAGCAGGAATACGGTGGCCCCCATTCAATGAGGTATTTTTGCTCACCAGCTGGCGCCACTGTTTTGGAGACTACGTCCAGGCGATGATTAGAGGGATGTAGCCGTCAATGTTGAACCGCGCGTAATGGCAAATAGCTGCCTTAGTCGGCTAAGGCAGCTATTTGCCATTACGCGCGGTTCAACATTGACGGCTACATCCCTCTAATCATAATCAATGCCACTAGCGCCCCTAGCGGATTTTTCACTCGCGGTGAACCTCGTTGACCAATTTCTGGCCGCGGTTTTTTTCTAATTTAAATGTATAGTTATTTACATTGTCTTCTTTCTTACCAGGAGGAGGGATGGCTAATGGGCATAAAGGAGGGGACGAACGAAAAAGGCATGTTCCCCGCTAATTTCACGCGGCCCATATGAACATCGCTCGCCTCGCGACAAACCGATAATATCGCGGTAGATGCGACATCGCACCCCCGAGTTTAGACCAAACTCGTCGAGTACTTCCAACCTATATACCGCCATCTACACTGTTAAAGTGACCTTTAGAGTTTGTAAATTATACCAGTAAATGTTCCGACGGGTGCAAACCGACCAATATAGTAAAACGTTGACCACAGTCAGACATTTAGTCTGCCAAAACCTTGATCAAATTGATTTGTGAAGTGTTCTGTGCATTCTAGTAATAGTAGATGCAAATGAAAGAAATTATGAAATAATGCTTTAGCTAAGAGAAAAATAGTTGCTCTATTATGTCATAAAATCTGCTTTCAAATGTATTCTTTGATGAGATTACGAATGCTCATTACACTTCGGACAACTTTTAGTTTATATGTCAAAGTTGTTGATTTTTACTAGATAAACTTATTATTTATTATGTTACAACGAATATTGATTTATTTCTATTTTAGTATCTTTCTTGTTTATTTCGAGCTTTGATAGATATTTTTGTACATAAAATTGTATGTAGATCATGGTTTTTAGTCACTATCAGTATGGTGTAGGGTTAAATCATTTTTATTTGTATTACTATGAAGATTATTAATTTATTTTAGATACACTTTACGACAATAATAGAAACTCGAAAAAATTTAAAATATTTGCTCATTTGTAAAGTAATAAAATTCAAGGGGGAAGTGACCTTAAAGTATAGTATACTAATATTTTTTAACTTTTGGACGAACAAAATTTTCCAATACATCATATATTTTAAAATATTTAGTGTCCTAGTATCAGGAATCCGGTACAACAATAAAGTACCACGGAACGTACCATGTGCGGTTTTTATTGTATTTATGACTGTACATTTCCATCTACACATTGCATTTCAAGATTTATGGTCTAAAGTGGCTTAATTGCATTTTAAATAAAAATGTCCGCTGAGAAAGTCTATAGTGTTAGCGGTCGCACTAGCCTTGTATCCCGAGTGCATGTTATTTTCATATAATCATATAAATTCAGTATAAGTGTTAATGTATATAAACTTAATTTAGATTTTCTGTTGACCCTTTTATCTAATTGTTAATAATTATAACATAGGAATTAATTTATTCGAATATATTTCATTTAATATATAGATAGACAACAACTCCGTAAAGATTTTTTTAAAGTAGATATTACTTTTTGTTTAATTTAACCTTATTAGTGAACTGATACTAACTATGTTACGCTAAGGATGCTTTCATTAACTATGCTTAAAACCATTATCTGATCAATATACCACAAAATCATATACATGTTTCACTTACGAATTAAATAATTGTTTCTATATTTTAATTTTAATAATGGTGACTTTACAATAATTCATAAATATGTACTAGATATAAATCCCAGAAAGATTGATATTACGAAACACCTGTGTCAAAAATCAAAATTGGTGCTTTAAATGTAAATTATTTATTTTTCTGATTCAACAAGTGGCGCCCAAGGCAAACACATATTTTTATGCCGAAAAAAACAAATTATCCATAAAAGGCTTTTCCACGGATGGGATGGACTGAATTTTCAGGTAGTTTTATACCAAATTCTCCCTTTGCAACTATATCAATTTTTATAATACAAATTTTAATAAGTAATATTAATCGGATGAATGCTTGCAAGTTTGTGTGCAGGGCCGGATTTATTAGCCTGGTAGTATATTATGTATAAAAATAGCCGTGGCCAATTTTTTTAAATTGAAATTTCGAATGTCAGTGAAATAGAACGGCGTTATGAGTACAAGCCGGGTACGGAATTTGCGAGTTGTGACTATATCGTCAGCAGTGCCATGCGAAAGGTCCATATAGGTATTAATATTAAGTTTGTTAGGACTTGTACAGTTTTTACAACTGAAAATAAAATGTTTCTCACAGAGCTCATTTTTATTTCTAATCCCTTAAAACCTTTGTATTTGTGTTTAGGTACTCTTTACATTTACGCAGATAGTACTTGAATAAAATGCAGGGAATCAGGTGTGAAATAGAAAAATACCGATTCTATTATTAGTGGAAATGTCATGAATCATGATATGATCGTACTTAAAGACTACAATATTATACTAGATCGTACTCGAACTTTCAAATAAGAATCTAGTCTAAGGGATGTGAACGTACTCATAAGTATTTGAACAAAATCAGACTCGACTAGGGTTACGTTACACGGTCAGTATGTCATCAATGCTTTCCATAACCCTAGACTTAGATTACAAGTATGGAGTGTGGAATGTGTCTTGGTAAGGAGCGCAATCTTATATGGCGAAACAGTTGAAAACGTGTCCAGCGGATTTGATAAGCAACAAAACTAAACACACTCCTCACAACCGTTTTCGTCTTAGCAGCGCCATCTGAAGGCACTACTGCAGACTATCCGCCTAGGTGGCTTGACTGGAATGACGACCGCAGCGCCCCCAACCTACCCGATTTGGTGTCCACCTTTGGAACTATAAAGATTGCGCTCCTTTACTTCAACCTTCCATAATTGGCTATGGGTGAAAAATGACAATGTGCTCGATTTTTTTTTTATGGATAGGAATAACCTTCCGTATCAAGAGAAAAAAATCTCGGAATTTTCCGTGCCGTAGATTTCGCGTAAAAAAAAAAGAAATTGATTTTGTGTTATGACGATTGAAATAAAGGTGTTTCCTTGGTACAAGTATGCAGCACTACTTCTTGAAAAGAAGTGTTCATACTATTGACATTATTGATTTTTTGCACATGTTTCTGACAAATAAAAGTGTTGACATTTGACGGTGACAGTTCT
Source organism: Aethes cnicana (assembly GCA_963971205.1). Taxonomy (NCBI): domain Eukaryota; kingdom Metazoa; phylum Arthropoda; class Insecta; order Lepidoptera; family Tortricidae; genus Aethes; species Aethes cnicana. Next base: position 12,917,201 of record OZ020280.1, read on the forward strand.
CGCTTCCTTCGTACGAACATAAATTTACGTGTTTTAACAATTTTATTGGAAAAATAGCTTATTGATGACTGCTTTTGCTTACTGGACTTTCGATTCTGCTTGGCCCCAACGACGACGTATGCTTTAAACACGTTATTACGAATAAAAAGCGAATGCGAATGAAGCAAGAACTGTCACCGTCAATAGTGTCAACACTTGTTTTTTAAGAAGTAGTGCTACATACTTGGACCATGGAAACACCTTTATTTCAATTGTCGTAACTCAAAATCAATTTATTTTTTTACGCGAAATCTACGGCACGGAAAATTCTGAGATTTTTTTCTCTTGATACGGAAGGTTATTTCTATTCATAAAAAAAATATCGAGCACATTGTCATTATTCACCCATAGCCAGCCTTTGAGTATATAGCCACTGGAGATGCCATGCATGGGCGATCCCCTCCGGCAAAGTACATGGTTCAACTGTTCAAACTCTTTATATAAACCCACTTGAAGGTCACTTCACCGCCATTTTGCATCGTTCCGTGACGCGAGACGTTTCTCCTGAAAAATGGTGTCTTGTGCGGTATTCTCGTGTAAAAGGCGATCTGATCGCTCAAATTCGCAACAAAATCGCATTTCCTATCATAGATAAGTATTTTTACTAATTTATTGAAGTAAAATCTCTATTTAAAGAAAAGCTTTTGCGATACGTAAACGTCAGAAAAATGTCAACATGAATGGGAGCGAATCGGTCTAGGGATGTGACTAAAGTCAAAAAAGCGACTCAACTTTTGAGTGAATCATTCATTCATTCAATCAATGAGGTTTATTTAATGGTGCGTTTACATAAACGGCGTTCAAAACGACATTCACGGGCCCGTTCACAGGCACGGGTGTGTAAACAGGCTGATTTTGAACGCGCTCGTGAACGTAAACGTGAACGCCGTCAATCGGTCGACTGGCGGTTTTTCGGCGTCGCGTTAGTATCGCTTGCACCTTTGTGGCGTACGGACGATGACGACTTGCCGAATAAAATTAATTTAACAATGCCAATTTGTCGGAATGGTCAAATGACCAAAATTTTACATTTCCTGGGATGTTACCAAGTAGAACCAATAATATGGACCCCCTCAAATAAGCAACATAAATTCATAATATTAGTACGGGTGGATTTAGACGTAAACTGAAAAAAAAAACCTTGTCATCATTTTGTTTCTTTTTCCTATAAAAGTAAATGAAACCCAAAGCAGTTAGCCCCCACGAGATTAACGTCCTCGTCGTCTGCCATCCTTGCACTGACTAGCACGCCCGCGGTAGTGTAAACACCCTGCTTTTATTGCGTTTACATGAACGGTGTTCAAAGCGACGTTCACGAGCACGTTTACGAGCCCGGGCGCGTGTATGTAAACGCAGTATAATAGTAAGTTTTTTATTGCATATTCCATTAATTAGTAGATAAGTGTAGATGTTTGTTACATTTAAATCCTGGAAGGTGAATATTACTTTTCTCTGGACATCGATGTTGAATTTTATCCTGATCTTGAAAAGAAATGTTGACAAATATAGATAGATCTAGGTAAAAGGAATACAATATTTAGTTGGGGACTACGAGTGATGTGTAATGCACTATTATTTATATACTTTATTTCATATAATCCTTTTAAATTTCCAAAAGATCCATAAAGGAGAATTCTTGGAAACTGACACGTGTTATCTGTTCGGAGCATTTTGCTGACGACCCTTATCCATACTTACTACTACTACAGCCTATTTGCGTCCCACTGCTGGGCACAGGCCTCCCCTCATCATGAGAGGGTTTGGGCTATAGTCCCCACACGGGCCCATACTACCATACGAGTACTATCCATATTAATATTATAAATGCGAAAGTAACTCTGTCTGTCTGTCTGTTACTTACCTCTTCACGCTTCAACCGCTGGACCGATTGAGATGAAATCTGGCATGGAGATAGTTGGGGTCCCGGGAAAGGACATAGGCTACTTTTCATCTCGAAAAAACGCATAGTTCCCGCGGGAACGCGATAACCGAATTCCACGCGGGCGAAGTCGCGGACAGAAGCTGGTATTATATAAATGGGAAAGTTCATTTGTTTGTCCTTCTCTCACGTCGCAACGGAGAGGTTTTATGTCGTGATTTGTTTAGGGTTAGTTGGGAGGCTGGAGAGTGACATAGGCTACTTTTTACCACGGGAAAACATCTTATTCCCATGGGAAAATCCATTGTTTTGTTTTTGGTTTCCTATAACTATCGCTATGTATAGAACCATTAGCTGCCTGAATTCTTAGTACAGTCAAGTTCATAAATATATGATCACTTTTGGACCTTATTACAAGAGAGCAAGGTGTAAAAGTGTGTATATATTGGAGAACTCGTCCGTACATACGGACGAAGTCGCGGGTAAAAGGGTAGTTATAACATAAGTAGCTTTTCCCGGCAACTTCATATGCGCAGAAATATTAAAATGTAAAATCCCGATTTTTCTGTTCCTATGGAAATTTCGGGAAATCCTTTCTTAGATTGCTCCCCTATATTCCCTATGGAATCTGCATGCCAAATTTCAGCTTTCTACGACCAGTAGATTCGGCTCTGCGTTGATCGATCAGTCAGTCAGTAAGTCAGTTTCTTGTTTTATATATATAGATATATAGATTTCATGTACGTAGGCTCTTACAAATACCAATCTACTTTAATTTTTTTACATATGTATCCGCCCGGAAGCTGCTGACAACAGTTCATTCCACAGTTAAAAAACTGTGTGTGGGCTAAGGACACAAATACAGATACTTACAGACATACATACATTCAAACTAATATGTTTTTGGGTATCTTCAACGTACAGAATTTCCACTTTAGCAATTTTATTATAAAATAAAATACTATAAAATAATTCAGTTCATTCATCTACTTATCTCATTTGACTCATTCTTCAGATGTGTCCCATCACTAGTCTTGTGCATATGTATGCTGCATAGTTACGTGAAAACTCTATCTGTTTACGTGTATTTTTTGATGTGTTGATTTTTTTTGTAGTGTGCGTTTATCTCAACAGCAAAATTTGTGTCTGTTGAGTTCTGCGTCGTTTGGTGGTGTGCTGTACGTGTTTACCTCACCCCCCGCTAAAAGTGGCGAAAAAATTTGTTCGGCGAGTTGACGTGGTGTGTTTACATAAACGGCGTTCAAAACGACATTCACGGGCCCGTTCACAGGCACGGATGTGTAAACAGGTTGATTTTGAACGCGCTCGTGAACGTGAACGTGAACGCCGTCGATCGGTCGGCTGGCGGTTTTTTGGCGTCGCGTTAGTATCTCTTGCACCTTTGTGGCGTACGGACGATGACGACTTGCCGAATAAAATTAATTTAACAATGCCAGTTTGTCGGAATGGTCAAACGACCAAAATTTTATATTTCCTGGGGTGTTACCAAGTAGAACCAATAATATGGACCCCCTCAAATAAGCAACATAAATTTTAAAAAATGTTGCAGGTGCTTAGGAGAGGTCGATAAACCCATGAAGGAGTTCAAACGGAGAAAAGAAGTACTTACGGGCACACTATATCTCTTTTCCGTGAAAACTGTATCTTTCCGAAATAAAAAGAAGCCTACCAAATATCTCCATATCAAATTTCAATGAAATCGGTCCAGAGGTTTAAACGTGAAGAGGTAACAGAAAGACAGAATGCGAAAGTAACTGTAATTTCGCATTCATAATATTAGTACGGGTGGATTTAGACGCAAACTGAAAAAAAAACATCATCGTCATCATTTTGTTTCTTTTTCCTATAAAAGTAAATGAAACCCAAAACAATTAGCCTCCACGAGATTAACGTCCTCGTCGTCTGCCCTCCTTGCACTGACTAGCACGCCCGCGGTAGTGTAAACACCCTGCTTTTATTGTGTTTACATGAACGGCGTTCAACACGACGTTCACGGGCACGTTTACGAGCCCGGGCGCGTGTATGTAAACGCAGTATTATGGCATCTCCAGTGGCTATATACTCAAAGTAGCCAGCACATCTCATACCGGTCATTTGACCTTGAAATTTAACATGATACGATTTCTGAACGCATTGGAGCTGTCATTTTGGGAATGTCAAAAACGTTCCGTAACACGCAATGTTAGTTCATATCGAAATCAAGAAATATTTTCGAGATCATTTTGATTTACAAAACATACGCAAAATAATTGTATCTTAACAGTTTTGATTATGTGAATACAATAATCATTTGCAAAGCTTTCCTTTAACTCTTAATTTTGAGGTATTAATTTAATTACCAACATGTTACAATAAATATACCAAATATACATATTAAACATGCGTGCATCGGAACGTGTTACACGATATGATTGATTTATTGTTTTGAGATGAGAGTGCTTGCTGCGTACAAAAATATTATTATCGAGCATTAAAATACTAAAATGAATGTATTACCTAAAATAACTTCAAAAGCCACAAAAGTGAGATTATCCCATAATTGCTTCTTGTGGCTAGGGTGAACTGTGTGGCGTAGAAGATAAAAGAGTTTCCATACGTGAGTAACAGTATAATAAATGTTTTAAATATTTTTTATCTAACGTATACATGAAACAATTTGAAAAAAGATTTCTTTTGTTTGTAATTTTTCCTATTTTATTTTATTTTTTCTATTGTTATACTTTCTTTGTTGACAGTGCGAATTTCGGTATGATGAAAAAATAAACGGTATTGATACCATGGAGCACTATATCGTAAGTCTTTTTTGTTTTTTATTTATTTTATTTTACAGAACATGTGAGCATTTGTCATGTAATTTAATTTTTAGTGTTACCATAGAATATTTAATAGTACTACATACAGAATAGCCACGGAATCACCCGCCTGAATCTAGCCTGCGCGCAATTCGTGCCCAACTCGCCTTACCGTCATTTGTTTCATCTGGAGATGGTGAGTGATTCGTTGGCCCACATAGTGGTACACACACATTACAAGTGTACAGACGTCGAGTAAGAAGAAGAAGAAACCCTCCTGGATGCTAAGAGTTGTCCACTCACAACACCAAAAGCATTCACATAAGACTCATTGTTATTGCTAGTGGTAGGGCCTGGTGCTAGGTCCGTCCAGAGAGGTACCACCATCTTTCCCTGCTAACCTGCCGCCAAATATTAGTGCTTGCACTGTTGTGTTCCGGTAGGGGGTTATGGTTGTGGGCTCTAATATCCGCACTTGTTGAGCCTTTGTACATTTCTGGTAGGGGGTTAAGACAGCCAGTGAAATTTCTGGCACAGAGGCATTCCATGTTAGGCCTCAGGGTAGGCAACACATTCGAGATCTTATGGTTTCTTAATGGGGGATCAAAGGATTTCGGTGTCGATGGGCCGCAGGTACCACTTACCATCTGGTGGGCTGTGCGCTTATTGGCCTATACTATTGACATAAAAAAAAAACAAATGTCCAGGTTTCTTTGCATGATGCTTATACAGTATAGGTACTGCCATTTCAGAATCTTCACGGTTATTGTATAATATACTCATGGTATAGTATTTATATGTATAATACAATTGAATATAACCCCAAAAATTCAGGATAAAGTATTGAATGATTGAGGTTTTGTGTATTAGCCTATTGGAAGTAATGTGCATACCAATTCTGAGAAAGATGCACTAAAACTTTAGAAATGAATACTCCCAAATTTTTAATTTTATTACTTATAAACAAAATGTAAACAAGCCAAGGTTGTTTTTCAATTTTAATAAATTACACTTGCTATAAAAAGTCGTCAATGACTTCTACATGTAATATTAAACTACATCTCGGATGTGAGTTTCCTATGTAGGCCAAACTATCAACTTCAGGACCGAGTCTCTATGTAATTTCCTGTAGAATAACCTTTGCTAGGAAGGAACGAAGTTACATATTCAGTTTCAAAGTTACAGTGTGCATTGCATTCGAACTTAAATGTAGACAATGGAGTAGGTATTATTGCATGTCAATGTTGGTGAGATCTTTGTTTCAACTTATTTTACTTCCTTATACCTATTATAGAAGATAACTTTCTGCCTAAATCACTCTACTCTGAGTTTACTATGACGAGGTAAGACAAAATAATTTATCAGCATCATCATGTCAGCCAAAACACAAAAAAAAAAAAAGCACGACACGGAAATATAGCACGACACAACTTAGAAGGCGCGCGGCGAAGCACGTAAGCTGTTGACGCAGAGTCTATTATTGCTTAATCCACGCGCCTTCTAAGTTGTGTAAACCTGTATTTCGTTTTGCAACTTATCGTTCCATGTTTGTATCAAATAGATGAGATTCCGTTCTATCAAGTTCCCAACTTTTGCCTTTCGTTTTTTCAATAAGTAAGTACGTTCGTTTGATGCGGCGGGTAAAAACGCTTTTCTAATTTAATCGGTATTTGTGTAGGTTAGGTATTTACATATACTCGTAAGAATAATCGGTATAATTATTCCATTATTTTTTTTTAGCTAAAACCGAGTTTTCTCTGATATGAGACCCAGCTAGATCAATTCGCCCCCCTGTAAACCCCCATAGTCCAAATTTCGTCCACATCGTTAGAGCCTGTTCTGAGATCGCTTGGATAAATAAATAAACAGAGAAATATACAAGATTAGCGCGTTTAAAGTATAAGATTAAGTAGTATGAGGTACATTATTTACATTACTACTTACTTAGTTACTGATTTCATTAGCGTAGCGAATGACCATGGGACAGAGTGTACGTAGGTATGTACATATCGTCATCTGCCTTGTACCCAACTAAATAAATAGAAATAATCGTATCCTGAAAAGAAACACTTCAAATTAGTGCCTATACCATAGACGTAAATAATATAGACCCGGTCTAACGTACACGTAATATGTCCCCACTTCCACTGTGTCCAATCCAAAGTTCTGTCACCGAGCGTGCGTGAAAATAAGCGTTTTTAAAAAAACTTTTTTCGAAACTGTTTCTCAGTATCTAAAAACTCGTCTCGTTGGTGAAAAAATGTGACCCAGCTTTAGTGTCACGATATAAGTTTAACTTTGGATTGGACACCAATGAAGTGGGGAAACATGACATGTATCTACGTTAGGCCGGGTCCATACGAAGTATTATTTATGTCTATGGCCTATACGAGGGGCGTTCAAAATATTCTCGGTATTGATATCTTATAACCTCTTTTTGAATTTGTTTTGTTACTGGCTGGTAAGGTTCATTCTTTGACATTAAAAAAAAGTATAATTCAAACCGAGATGTTCTTTTGTTTTTCTGCAATTTCTGAACAAACACGAACACAATGAGTGAATTAACAATGTTAACGAAATTAGAACATCGTTCCGTAATAAAATTCTTGACGAAACAGGGTAAAAACCAAAAAACCATAAAAGAGGAAATGGATTGTGTTTACCGTGAGTCTGCTCCTTCTTTATCTACAATTCAAAAGTGGTTAAGCGAATTCAAACGTGGCAGGGAGAGTATTGAAGATGACCCTAGACCTGGCCGGCCTGTAGTAGCTACTTCACAAGAAAATATTGATCAGGTGGAAAACCTTATATTGGAAGATGGTCGAGTGAAGATAAAATCAATAGCTCAAGTAACCAATCTTTCTATTGGTACCGTACATGACATTATCCATGACCATCTTAATATGTCAAAGGTCAGTGCAAGATGGGTTCCGCGAATGCTGACTCGACTTCAAAAAGATGTGCGTGCAGCTTGCTGTTCCGATTTTATTGACCTGTGTGGTGAAAATCCTGATGAGGTGCTGCAAAAGATAGTTACTGGAGATGAAACCTGGGTTCATCATTATGACCCAGAGAGTAAACAGGAGTCCATGCAGTGGCACATTAAGGGTTCAGCTCATCCCAAGAAGTTCAAGGTCGTCCCTTCCGCTGGCAAGGTCATGGCAACAATATTTTGGGATTGTGAAGGAGTATTGTTGATCGATTAAAAAGAAAAAGGTGTAAATATCACGGGACAGTACTACGCGAATATTCTACATCAATTAAGGGACGCAATAAAAGAAAAAAGGCGAGGAAAGTTGTCTAAAGGTATTCTGCTTCTGCATGACAACGCCCCTGTCCATACTGCTCATATTGCCAAGGCAGCTATTGCTGAATGTGGGTTCGGAACTATAACTCATCCACCGTATAGTCCGGACTTAGCCCCCAGCGACTTCTTTTTGTTCCCCAATCTCAAAAAGGATCTGCGTGGAAATCGATTTTTTGACGATGAGGCGTTGAAGGCGGCAGTAGAGGAGCACTTTTATACCAAGGATAAAAAATATTTTTATGAGGGATTAAAAAAAAAAATTGATCGATCTTTTAAGTGTATTAACATAGGGGGGGAGTATATTGAAAAATAAAAAATATCAAACTGTTCATACTTGTTTGTTTTCATTCCAATACCGAGAATATTTTGAACGCCCCTCGTATCTACTATTAAAAGTCAAACGTTAAATTACATTTTGTAAAACTTAACCGACTTACGTAGAAAAAGGTGTACCGCTAATACGCCAAAAAATACGCATTCCTACTATATCTTCGATTTTCTTCTTCTTTTTCGTTAATTGATTAAAATCTTAATGATAATGGGAACGCTAAACTGAACCAAATACTTACTAAGTAGAGATCTTCTACTATCTAAAGTCCCGCGCCTTCACATTTCAAAACGTTTCAATGTATTTAAAAATCACCACCAACACTCTCAACACATGTGTGCGTGCTAAGACAGCCATCAACTATGCGTTGAGGGTGTTGGTGGTGCTTTTTAAATAAAAAAAATTGAAGCGTTTTGAAATGTAAAGGCGCGGGACTTTAGATAGTAGAAGATCTCTAGATGCACTTATACTAGAGTTAATCACATCCTTTTCCGCTGCACTTCGTTTTATTTTTCAACCGACGAAAATAAGGAGGAGGTTCTCAACTCGACGCGTATTTTTTTTGTGTATGACCAATTCGTCAATTATAAACCGATTTCAATGATTCTTTAGGTGTTATCTCCGAATCGGTCCCATTTTAATTTGGTTTAGTTCTCCATCTCTCCATCCATGAAAAAAATGAGGGAACTCCTCGAAATTTGTTAGTACATATGTGTATGATTTTGGCATCAATTTCAAAAACTACAGTGAGACTTACGTCCCATCGTACACATGTTTGGAAACTACAGCCGAAAAAAAAATTAAATGAAAAATTAGAACCGACTTTAAACTCCGACAGCCTGTGAAGTCGGTGTCAAGTGAACCGCCCCAAAGCTATGACTATCTTGTAGTGAACTTGACACCAACTTCACAGATATGTCGAGCTTTTTTCTCCGATCCTCGAACAGATAGATACGACAAGTCGACAACGTAGGTATTTATTCCATTGGTCCAATAAAAAGGTGGTTTTATATTTGTACGCCGTAGCATCGCGTAAAGTTTTCCTTTATCAGTCGATTGATTTATAGATATGTATAGTAAAGAGGCTCAAAAATCAATACATTTTTCAGTCGACCCCATTGTAGCGATTCTCAGATGAATTCTGAGTGCTTCTGAAATAGGGATGACGACAGGGTGAAGAAATCGAAATTCTAATTAGTCTGTCAGTCAGGTAATAAAAAAATATTAGACACGTATTTTTTGTTTTATCAAATTAACAAAGAATGACTAAGTTAAAACGCATGAAAGTTGGAGAGTGGGGGCTAACTACGTCACAATTACGTATAAATCGTACCTAACCGTGACGTCACGCGACATTTCAACTCAATATATCTCCGTATAAGTTTGATTACGTGAAAAAAGAATAAATACGTGTCCAATACTTTTCAATAATCTTCCTGATAGACTAAGGAAAAGAAAGTTGTCGTCATCCCTATTATTCCATAAGAAAAGCCTTTTGAATCGTATATGGAGCAGACGATGCCGACATGAAAATTACAGCTCCCTTTGTCACCTAAATCGTTCATTAATATTCGGTTACTATGTAGTAATTACTGTATTATCGCCGACACGTTGAAGCGAACGTATCGACGTAGATACCTACCTACAGGCTCACGATGAATTAATTTCACAAGCTCTCTGCGTCAGATGAATAGGATAGGACGAACTTCATCAAGTATTTAGGTAGGATAATGGAGCGGGTGTACCTACAATATGGTACAATGAAATACTCCGCTTTATGGTTGAACTTCGCAATAACATTGGTTACTTATGTTATTGTCATCATTGTTCGTGTTCTTGTAAATATACGGTAGGCTACATCTGCTGATAACGATTTTTTTCTTTGCTTTATATGCTTTCGTGATGGGTAATGAACTGCGTAATGAATGATAATGATGTTCAGGTATGGGATGGGCTCAGTCATCCATATTTTGACCTACATATACTACTACTACTACGGTCTATTTGCGTTCCACTGCTGGGCACAGGCCTCCTCTCATCACGAGAGGGCTTGGGCATTAGTCCCCACGCGGGCCCAGTGTGGATTGGGGACTTCACATACATCTTGGAATTAATTCGCAGATGCGTGCAGGTTTCCTCACGATGTTTTCCTTCACCGAAAAGCACAGTGGTTAATTCAAATTGAATTTCGCACATAAGTAAACTTAGAGGTGCGAGCCGGAATCGAACCCCCAACCCTCTGCATGTGAGGCGGTAGGTCGAACCACTAGGCCACCACGGCTTCCTATATATATCATGGTATTTTTTTGTAGAGATTTAAAGCATTTACTGGTTTCTCTCGTCCACATATGTGGTACCAAAAGCGGTAGGCAGATAGGCAGAGAATATCTCAGAAGTCCCTAATTACCACCTACCCCAACCTACCCTAACGGGAAAAAGACGTCAGCTTACCTTGCAATAGTTGCAATTTATTTGCCAAACAACACTCAACCTCTTTTCTAATTACTAGGTAAGTATACCTTAAATTAATAATGACCTTTGTTTATAGCAATTTCCGCAATAGAGCTAGGTATGTTTTCTGATGGATTGACCATAATCTGTATCGGAAAATGATCGGAAATCGATATGTTCATTAGTGAGAAGAGAGTACATTACTCACAAACCAAGCGCTCCGCTCCAACGCTTTCGCGTCGTTGAGTTTTAAATTTTAAATACTGATACGTATTCTTGATTTTATTGAAGCCATTTCAACATCATCATCATTATTTCAGCCGATAGACGTCCACTGCTGGATATAGGCCTCCCCCAAGGCGCGCCACTTAGACCGGTCCTGTGCCAATCGCATCCACCGCGTTCCCGCGAGCTTTACAAGGTCGTCACTCCATCTTGTTGAAGGCCTACCGACAGCTCGTCTACCGGTTCGCGGACGCCACTCCAGGACTTTATGGCCCCATCGGCCATCGTCCTGCGAGCAATGTGCCCCGCCCACTGCCACTTAAGGTTCGCAATTCTTCGGGCTATGTCATTTCAACATTCATAGACATAATTCTAGATTTTATAGGTACAGTTCAGTCATAAGTATTGGCGGTCGACCAGTTTCAAAGTCATCAGTTTATCGTCAAAAGCAGTTGATGTTGTTGTTGAGTGAAGTTTACAACATTGAAGTTAGGTATAACTTCTGTGTCTCTAAGCCTGTAACGGGACCACTTTCACAGCCGCAAACCTCGGGGTTAGCCTCTTAACTCAGGTGTAGTTGTATCGACTTAACTCGGGGTAGAGGCTGATTCAGCGTTGTTGGTGCAAGGCAAGTGGCCGTTTGCCTCTAGTTAAAGGCTCAGCTGTTTAGATCTAACAAAAGCAATGAAACAAATCGCCCCCTCAAAAGATTTCTTTAAATAGGCATGTTTACTTGTCTCCATTAAGTACTTGGCTCAATCCAAGCGGCATTCTATCTCTATTTATTTGCAGAAAAAATGATAAGCCGTTGTCTATGCGAAGAAAAATCACACTCAGCTTTGCTCCATAAACGTCATTCCCAATCGTGTGAAAACTTGCCGCCGGCGTCCTCTGTGCTCCGTTTGCTGAATAAATGTTTTGATTTGAATAAAACAAGCGGCTACTCGCTTAAATATTCGTAAATAAACTATGAAAATATGATAATCGCTGTCAGAGACGATCGCTGTATAAATGGCAGCGTTCATGCTCCGTTTTTCAGGTTCCGTAATGAAAATGGGACCTTTCACATTTTATTGTTGTACGGATGTGCGCTCGCTCGACTCGTACAAGTCGTACAAGTTTTGCTTGCGGAGGTTTAATGTAGACAAATTTGGATGTTCCATTTGGATGAAATTTGTAAAATAAATTATATGTACCACAACCCCCCCCCCCCCACCCCCAATTAGAGCAAAAAAAAAAAAAGAGCACACAGCCGTATTACTATCCTTTTCTCGAACCCATTCAGGCCATTCTCTACCCCCTTCTAACTTCGTTATAGATAAAGCTAGAATTTGTATAATTTCTTAGCTAAAATTCTGAAAAAATAATATTAATTACTATCTCCTTGAGAATATTCAGTGTTTTCTCACAATAGAATGAATATATTAATTAAGAAAACTTCTATGCCATCTTCTATCATTTTTTGCTATTTCTTGGGTACCTAATGTTCGTGTGAGGAAAAGAACTGAGCGATTCAGAACTAGCAGACTTACTTTACTAGGCTTATGTGGAATTTACGAGGTGCGCTTTCTTTGGTTGACGCGAAAAAATAGTGTCATTATGCAATGAGCGTTTTTACGCTGTAGTAAGTACTTGGGCGACTGCAAGGAGCTTGATTGGTTGAAAATAGCTAAAAAGAAAAGAGACATAGGTAGCTAGTCTAAAGAGAGCCCAAATACTTCACAATTTTTGCACTTTTAGGGCGCGATAAATTTTACTCAAGTTGGCTGAATAATAATGCTAATGGTAGTCTTTGCCGCGGCCGCACAAAGAGCGCGCGTCTCTCATCGGTCCGCGATTTCCCGCCTTTTTCGAATTCGCACCTCCGCTCTGTTAGTCTTTGTGGCCGGTATTTGTTTTTAATTTTACATCGTAGTCTGTGTAAATTTTGACTTTGGAACGAACTTAAAGTAAGTAGTAGATACTTACTTAATCTAAACGTAGTGGATGGTTTGATGGTAGTAAATTCACATTATAACCATAGATTCATTTAGGATCATTTTTTTCTGAAGTAGAAGCGTCAAGACCATCTAGAGTTATAAATACAAATAAAATGAAAATATTAGCTAGAGCTAATTCTCGAGATGGATAAAATACATAAGTTCGTCGTTTGGTGTTTTGCCAAAATATAAAACTTGGTAGGTAGGTAAACAATTAATTGTCTAATGTTAATCATCGATAACCACAGGTAAGTATTGCAATTACATCGCGTTGATCAAAATCTATTAATTTAAATGTACCTAGTATTCGATACTAGGAAGTAAATAATAACATAGCGACAGTCTTAACGTATCATTTAACAGAGTTCAAAAAGCAAAACCATGTCGAATTCGAACTGAAAGGACCTTTCCATTCGATTCGATTTTTTTTAGAAATCATTACTATAGTTACAGTAGTTGTATGTACTTTTAATGTGCAATGCAACACCTGCCTACTTTTACGTTTTTTTCACACATTCTACCCAAAGGTTGTCTGGAAGAGATCGCTCTTTAGCGATAAGACCGCCTGTTGTCACCCTTCTTCTTCGTTTGTATTTACTTGTGTAATTGTTTTTTTGTATTCAATAAAGTGTATTTGTATTGTATTGTATTGGTGCAACAACAACAATAAGTTTTATTTCACACCATAAACATAAACACAGAAAGAATACACATTTAACGGGTAAACAACAGGCGGACTTACCGCTAAACAGCGATATCTTCCAGTCAACCTTAGGAAAGAAGAGATTGCAACAGTGGCGGACTAAGCCTGTCGGGGGCCCGGGGCGGAAAATCGAAATGGGGCCCCCCTCCTTACCTGTGTAGATGTGTTGATGGTGTATGCTAGGTTCCCGTGCACTGACTACCTAACGCATTTAGTTGAAATTTGTTCGCTTACCATCAGGTGGCCTGTCTGCTCGTTTGCATTTATACATCCATACTTAATATTATAAATGCGAAGCGAAAGTAACTTTGACTCTCTGTTGCGTCTTCACGCTGAAATCGCTTGACCAATTTATATGAAATTTGGTATGGATGGAGATAATTCTAGTCCCGATAAAGGACATATTTAGTTGGCATAGCCTAATTTTTATCCCAAAAACGTATCTAGTTTCTGCGGGAACGTGAGCGTTACAACCGAATCCTATGCGGACAAAGTCGTGGACAGAAACTAGTCCATTTTCTAATATTATAAATGCGAAAGGAACTCTGTCTGTTACCTCTTCACACTTCAACCGCTGGACTGATTTAGATGAAATTTGGTACGCAGTAGTAAGCGCGAACTACGGTAGTTCTGATTTTTTGCAGGCTTGTTTATGTTGTTGGCCTATTGTATGATCCAAGTTTGTGACCTCAAAGCGCTGAACGCAACTTTGTCAAAAATAAAAACAGGAGAAAATTTTGGCGATTTTGACCCCAAAGGACCAGTTTTTGATACTACTTTCTCAGAACGTTTTTAAATCGAATTTTTCTTGTTTTTTAGGGTTCCGAAGTCCACAAGGAACCCTTATAGTTTCGCCATGTCCGTCCGTCTGTCCGCACTATTGCTCGGAGATGCTTAGGTCTAGAGAGCTGTAATTTGGCATGAATATGCATATTAGTTACGCTGACAAAGTGGTACAATAAAATTTTGAAATATATTTTTTTATAGGGTACCTCCCCTACTCGTAAAGTGGGGATGTAATTTTTTTTTCTTGCGTACCCCATGGTGCGGCATATCGTTGAATAGGTCTTAAAAAAATATTGTGGGTTTGTTAAAACCATTTTTTGATTAAGTGATGCGTTTGTGAAATATTAAGCTTTAAAGTGCTATTTTTTGCTAGAGTCACGTGTCCCCCCCGCCCTGCCAGCTAAATGGTGGTATTTGGATGGCTGAAAAAAATCACGGTTGTGGCATATATAACGTAGTTGAAAGGAAAACTATCACAGCTAAGTAGGGTGTACAAACTTACGAGTAATAGTCGACCAACTTATAATGATGATTTTTCTCGAGCGGCAGGGGCGTCGGGCGGGCACGTCATACCACAGGCTAGCTAGATGCTACTAAGTCTTAGAAAGGTACTGTGGGCATCCTCAACTTCGGAACCCTATAATTTGCGCGTGGCCCGACACGCACTTGGCCGGTTTTTTTTTATATTTTTGACAAAGTTGCGTTCGGCGCTCGAGGTCACAAACTTGGATAATACATTAGGCCAACATCATAAATTAGCCTGCAAAAAATCAGAACCACCCGATTTCGCGCACACGCTGATGTATATAGTTACTGGATTTACTTCCGTTTACTCTTTCTAAAATTTTGGAAAAACTCATTAAAGTACGCCTTTGTAATCATTTAAATTTACACAAAATTATTAGTATTAGACAATTCGGTTTTCAAAAAAATATTGGAACTACAGATGCCATTGACAAATTGATTGATGACATTATTTTAGAATTAAATAAGAAGAGAAGGGTGGCAGGTCTATTTCTTGATCTGAGTTCAGCTTTTGATTCTATCAATCATAACATTTTATTCAAGAAATTAGATCATTTTGGGGTTCGAGGTAAAACCCTACAGCTGCTAATAAATTACTTGAATAACAGGAGTCAATACGTTGAAATTAAAAGTGTCCAAAAAAGCTGTATAACGCCTACACATTCAAATATGAGTAAAATTACACGTGGAGTTCCCCAAGGATCTATTTTGGGTCCAGTCTTGTTTATAATTTTTATTAATGACCTGGTTCACTATATGTCGAAAATCGATGAGGAAATAAATATGGTTATCTTTGCGGATGACAGTAATGCGACAATGGCAGCGGATAGTCTCCTTGATCTGAACATTAAATGTAACAAAGCTGTAGCTGCTTTAAAATCTTGGTTTGATATAAACGATCTGAGACTAAATTCTAAAAAAACTTGTATAATGCTATTTAAAACCTGTAGTAAAAAAAATGAAACACTTACTGTGGAATTGAATGGTGACCTAATTATCAATGCGGAGGTGGTAAAATTTTTAGGTGTACAGATAGATTCCAAACTCACTTGGAAACAGGAGTTAAACAGCATCGAAAAATCTGTGAGCTCAGCATGCTACGCAATTAGAAGCCTAAGATATGAAGTAAGTTTGGAACATCTCAAGATGGTCTACTACGCGTTGGTGGAATCTAAACTTAGATATAGCATTCGTTTCTGGGGTAATAGTTTTAAAGGTGTTCTCGGCAGAGCTTTCATTGTACAAAAACGAGCCATAAGAACAATGGTGCGGATACCACAATGGATCTCGTGTCGTGATCATTTTATAGATTTGGAAATTCTGACGGTACCCAGTCTTTATATTCTCGTTCTTCTAACTGCTTTTGTTAAAAGCCTTGCAAAGTATGAGTCTGCGGAAGATAGACATTATCGTCTCTCTACTCGCACCAAAAATGTGCCAACCGCCTTTTGTCCGCATCTGCGGAAAGCAAGCCACAGTGCCCGTTTACAGGCTGTCAAAGCATTTATAAATTGCCTGTTGATCTCAAAGAGCCCCTAGGTACAAACATATTTAAAAATAAATTAAGATCTTATTTGCTAAAAAAGTGCCTCTATAGTGTTGACGACTTCTTTAAGAGCGATTAATATGATTATTACTGTTTATTTATATTTTGTTGTTTTTATTATTAATGCTATTCATATTGACTTTTTTAATAGATATTCTGATCTAAATTAAATCTAATTAAATTTTGACATTGTAATTACTAGGTACCTATTTGTTTTGTATTGTATAATCGTGGCTAAATTTTATTAATGTTCAATGTGTTTAGAGCTTAAGTTTTATTTCATACACAATCTTGTATTGTTCTGAATAAATAAATCAATCAATCTATCCGTCTATAATAGTAAAAAAAAAAAACTTTTTAACCCAGAAAAACACATAGTTCCCGCAGGAGCGCGATAACCGAATTCCACGAGTGTAAAGTAGTGGGCTGAAGTCTAACTAAAAATCTTCTTAAAAAAGTTAGTATCAAAAACTAGTTCATTAGGGTCAAAATCGCCAAAATCTGAAAAGCAGCCGTCGTAGTCTTTTTATTTTTGACAAAGTTGCGTAGTGCTCGAGGTCACAAACTTGGATTATACATTAGGCCAACATCATAAACAAGTCTGCAAAAAATCAGAACTACCGGATTTGACGCACATGCTGATGTATAGTTACTGGATTAATTTACGTATTATCATTATATTCCCACGGAGTCCATATTATGCGCTTAACACGGTACCGCGAGGTTTGGACTTATTACTAATAGCCATAGATTATGAAGATTTGTTTCCTTTGTTTCCGAAAAAATCAAGTGCTTGGACCTTAGAGTTGGAAATGTTGGGATGTTTTAGCAATAACTAAGTATCTATGGAATGGACTGTGGGGGACTCACGTCAACTAGGTCGAAACCAGAACATTAGCGTAACAATAGGGTGGCAGTGGCGCGTGGCAGAACGGGCAAAATTCCCTAACTCACTGCTTGAGCTCAGGGGGCCCCGGCACAAGAAGCCGCGAGGAAATTCAATTCAATTCAATTCAATTCAATCATTTATTCAGCAAATTGGCCACATAGCGGCACTTTTACACGTCAGAAAAAGAATTTACCAGCGCTTCCTAGACCCATTGCTTGAGAAGAAGCGCCGCAACAAACTCAAGCAGAAGGCCTTTTTTCAAAATTTACATTACATGTATAAAATATACATATAGGTACGTAAGTACTAAAATTACATTGAAGGGATGTATAGTCCCTAGCTTAAACTTAAATCTAAGATCTTAGAGATGTATAGTCTCCAAGGGTCAAGAAAAAAAAATATATATAAAAAAATATGGAGATGGCCTGAAAGAAAGCAAAAACCAAAAAAATCAGTTGTGCAATTTTGTAAATTAACGAGGAGAGGCAAATCTTTCGTACCTAGCCCTATAGGTACGAAAGATTTGCCTCGGGGCCTCGAGCGTGAGGTGATACAGTTACGCCGCTGCCTGGTTGAAACTATTATTTTTAGTACTATATTATTTGGTGATTTGGGGGCCCCCTAGGACCGGGGGCCCGGGGCGGACCGCCCCCGCCGCCCCCCCCTTAGTCCGCCACTGGATTGCAAAAAGACTATTTAACAACAATGTTGAAAAGAATAACACCAAGTTACCTACTTCACCTTTTCTGCCTCTCCAATCTCTCCATAAATCTTTTGACGCCGAGTAATAATGTTTCACCTCCGGCCCTAGGGTAGAAACGCCGTAGGTTCTTAAAGGGTAAACAGTTCCAAGGATGATGACCTCCGAGGCCGGGATCGATACCGTCTGGTGCTGAGGGCCTTTACCTGCAAAATCAGGGACTTCGCATAGCTGCGCCCCTGGATCCGGTTGCGAATGGATTTAGATAAACGGTTGATTGAGGTGGCTTCGATCGTACGTGCAAAGTTTTATCAAGATAATTATGTTCTGTATAGGGTTGCCATCTGCTAAAATGAAAAAAACCGGACTCTGCCCAGAAAAAACGGACATTTTACCCTAAAAGCTTGACATCACCTCAACTAAAAGACAAGCACAACCTTATAAAGCCGGACTAACCTTTTTTTAAATGTCAAACCCTATTTTTTTCCGTTCCCGTGGGAATTTCGGGAAGTCCTCTCCTAGAGTTTTCCTACACTCCTCAAGTAATCTACATGCCAAATTTCAGCTTCCTTCGATCAGTACTGACATGACTGACAGTAGTGATGATGATGATGATGATTGTTTCGCTTGAGGCGCTAACAAAAAGCCAAACAAAAGCCGGACAGGCCGGACATATGAATATTTTGCGGGACACAACTCGAAAAAGCCAAACATGTCCTGCTAAATACAAACAGATGGCAACCCTAGTTCTATAGCTTATCCGCGAAAGAACTACCTACGGAGATAATGACTTTCGCATTTATTCTGACACTACCTCCGCCCTCGCCCTGCGATTTCGCCCGCTTTGTAAAAATATATACCTAATTACGATATTTTTTTCCCGACGTCCGATTTTAATCAAACAAAGCCTTCATAGTGCTCCGAACTACTACTCTACTAATGGTACTCTAACCAACTATGAAACTACCAAAGTGTATCGTATGCACATTTGTTCATTAGTGATTCCGGAGAATAGCTTTGACAAACAGACAAACAGAGAGACAAAATCTACTAAATTTATTTATTTGGACAAACAACAGAAATACACTTGATAAAACGTAAAGTAAACTGAACATAAACAATAATAAGCATATTTCCTTATAAACGTTCGTCACCAAAACATATTATTATGACTGTATTATATTATATTCAAGGGAATGAAATAACTTAGATATAAAATATTGTATATAAAAGATATTATGGTTCCTGAACAAGTGTTTAAACGTGTAATAAAAATAAACTTAGATATAAAAGATTGTATATATATGATTGTAACAATATGTATGTAGTTTTATTTTAAATGGGATTGTATGGTAATAAAAAGGTGATTCCTACAAAACCGGACTTCGTAATGAACGTGGTCATACTGGATGAAACAATAATCCAACATAGTAATCTCCATTTCCAATAAAAACAGATCCAATATCCTTTTGCATGATTTTAATTGGTTTTCCTGTGCCTTTGCCGTTCTATCGCCCAATCGGATTGTCCCGCGAGCGGATAGCAACCATAACAATAAAAAATGCAATTTATTTTGATTGTAATTCCAAATAATATCCATCGGTGTATGTACGTAGTGTATGTGTACACAACGCTATGTAAGCTATATGATGATGATGACAGCCTGGGGCTATATTTGAAGTCTTAAATAGGGATCTCCCTGTTCCCTATAGAATCGCTCACGCGTAAAGTTGAACTAAATGTAGCTGCTTAAAGTTCACGCAAAGCGGGAGCGATACTATAGGGAACAACGGGAGATCCCTATTTAAAGACTTCGAATATAGTCCATGCACTATTTTATGTCACAAATAAGTCGTGAATCATTATAGTTGATAGGTGTGAAATATTGGCACATCATGGCTTAGGTATTAAAAATACATACATATCTTTACGTTTTAAACCATAAAATAACATTAAACATTTGTAGCTATAAAACAGCGGTCGTAACCGTGGCTATATTTCTGCAGTTTTTTAGTTACTTACTCTACAAAATTACACACTGCCTCAGGCAGGCACCTTTAACTTAGTAATTCAATGTAGGTACGTCGGTTGCCTTTTTACTCTTCGCCCTCTTGGGAAAACTGCTAATTTCTCTGCGGTTCCATCCTTATTCCACTGCACCGTAGCACTTCATAACTATTCATAGAAAGTAATGAAAGTTTTCTCGTAATCGTTTCCTGAATGTAACTCTGTCTGTCTGTCTGTCTGTTACCTCTTCACGCTTCAACGGAGTCAGAGTCCCGGGAAAGGACATAGGCTACTTTTTATCCCGGAAAAGCGCAAAGTCCCCGCGGGTGCGCGATAGCCAAATTCCACGCGGGCGAAGTCGCGGGCAGAAGCTAGTAACAAATATAATATTAGCACAAAACAGCTCTTCCCTTAGGTTCACTGAATTAGAGTGCCACAGAAAACTGGAAAGCCTGTGGAGTGCCCCTCTTATATCTGACTTAAGTACCTATTATTACGAGCCCATTGTGTCCCACTGCTGGGCAAAGGCCTCCCCCCACTTTTTCCACTGCTCTCGATCTTGTGCAGTCTCTGTCCAGTTCCTTATTAAGGAATCGATTTCACCCCGCCATCGCCGACGAGGTCTGCCTCTTCTCCATTTGGGTTTTTTTGTTGGGCTTCCATTCGGTGGTTGCTTTGGCCCACAATTCGGTATGCGACAGACGTGACCAGCCAGTCCCACTTCAGTTTGGCCGCCTTCTGAGCTACGTCAACTATTTGTGTCCTGGAGCGTAGGGTTGTCACGAGGTGTTACCCACCTCGTTTACAATCAAACTATCTAGCAGTTACCTTCACCGTCAAATTCAAAATTACCTTTTCGACAGTAAATTCCAAATTTGCGATTCGCTGACGCGCGCATGTTCTGACTCATTCTGTTTGTTGACTCCATTACGAGCGCTCGTGCCGGTTGCTCTACATAGAACTGCATCTAACTGCATTAAAGTGCATCTCTTACCGTTATAATAGCTATCATACCGCGATCAATATCCGTTCCGTATAAAAGTTCCGTGACCATCATCTTACCGATACAAGTGTATACCTTCCCATAGCTACAGTTCATACAGTTCCCATTCCATTAATTGCTACGGTTTCTACAGGCACATTAATTTGTAAGTTTCTTATTCCACCCTTATTGTAAATATCCTATCGTTTTCTATTTAAGTTCTTGTGTGTTGACTTTCACTTATTTGTCAACAGGTGCCTTTTATTATAACAATAAATCCTCTTCATCTCCATTACCTTGTACCTAATCATTTCACACGGTCACGGTGTTCCGGAGACGATCCCTACGTTAAACACCTAATATGCTACGCTCCATGGCTCGTTGACAAACTCCAAGCTTGAACTTCTGAGAATCTGTCAAAGACCAAGTCTGAGCGCCGTAGGTGAGAATTGGAAGTATGCACATGTCTATGAGTTTCCGCTTGAGACACATAGGCAAATCGCCTAATATTTTAAAAATAATTTAAAGTAAAAAGAAAATCGCGTAAAATCTCTTATTAATCCTTACTAATCCAGGAATAAAACGAGAAGCTCGACTATACCGAGAAATAAGTACTCGTAAAATAAAGTTACGGGAAAGATTCATTATCAGTATTATTGCATTATCTTAATGGGCAGTAAATTTAATCCTTATTAAAAGAGCTTTTCTTTTTATATCGGTAATATAACTTCAGTGGGATGGAAGAACTGTTCTACTCCATCACTTTATATTAAAGACGTTTTTATTGGGTGTATTGCATTGCACACGGAATATTGCGGATCCGATTCTAACAAATGTGTGAATACTTGTGGAATGATCCCGTCTTACTTATACTATACAGAATGATCAATCCGTATGAACAGAAGCAAGGAAATAATATAGACTGTCATTCTCCTTAGGTATAATACCTAAGATGATATTGCCGATGTACGCCGTAATATTACGAGTATTACGACGTACATCGGCAATATCATATCATACATCAGCGATAGGCAGCGACATCTATTATCGTATTTATCACTTAGTTTATTTCGGGCGTACGCTGATTTGTTTGAAGGTTGTTATTCTAGGTTTGCCTTTATTATTTATGAAAGAGGACGACTGCCTGGATGAGTCGGGTGATCGGTCCTCCATTCGGAACCATTTCACCCTAGGTTTGCCTTACTTTTTCTATGGTATGGAGAAGTTGGAAACTATGAGAGATACTAATATATATTTTTTAAACTAACCCATCTATCTTCTGTTTCAAGGGGGCAGATTTTTAGGGGCGTTTTGTATGGGAGGAACTACCGACTGCTCCCCTCCCTTCGGTTCGCCCATACAAAGCGGTAATTTGGAAGGAGATGTTTCCCAGCCGAGTTGTATTTACTTGTATTGCATTATGTAATATCAGCATATTTAAATATTTGTTCGTGAGGTTAGAGTGCCAGCGCAACGAGGGTAATCCCGCCATTACGTACGATGCACACGTGCGGACCACAGGTATTGAGCCGTAGATCGTAACTGCATCTTCGACCATTTATATTCCTTAATAGTATGATGATGATTTCATCACTTGCTAAAAACAATAGCAGTACAGCTGCGTTAGATTTTTGATAGGGCATCACTTGATTCTACGAATTTAATAAAGTTAAAAAAAAATAGGTAGTCCGTTGGTTTCACCCTTGTTCATGGTACTTACTTACGTCTTCTGAAGGATTATCTGCGTAATAGAATCAGAAGTGATGGCATTCGCAATGAAATTGAACAAGGTCACATAACAACCCCGACAAAAATGTACTTAAAATCAACTCGGCGGAGAACATTACTTGCAGAATAGCTATTAGGCTGATAGGGCCCAATGACGTGCCAGTACGGGAAGTCCTCATCATCATCGATTCATCCGAAAGACGTCCACTGCTGTGCTGGACGTAGGCCTCCCCCAAAGCTCGCCACCAGTGGGACTCGTGAACCCCCCCCCCCCCAAATCTTAACATGTCCCCCACTCTTTGTCTGGGGCCGCTCCTGCTAGCCACTCAGACCGGTCCTGTGCTACTTGCTTCCACCGAATTTCAGCGACCTTCACGTGTTCGTCGCGACATCTTGTTGGAGGCTTATCGACAGCTCGTATTCCGATTCGTGGACGATACTCGAGAACTTTCTGCGGCCCCATCGGCCATCAGTTCGGCGAGCAATGTGCCCCGCCCACTGCCATGCGTTCGGTAGTCGGTGACCCTAGTTCTGCTGCGGATATCATCGTTTCTGATTCGATCACGCAGAGAAACCTCGACGTCTTTCAGATAACATGAATTATTAGACTGTCTTCACGCGAGATCCTTAGACAATAGTAAATGCCTGAATGATATGCAATAAAATGTCTCGAAATTCCATTCTGGAAACTTACCACGTTTACGACCTCCTTCGCTATTACTTCGGCCATCTTGTTTGATCATTTGAGGCCCAATCCATTGACCTATAATAAGTAATAACATATGGACGAAGCCTAACAGAATATGTCAAAATATATGGAGCAAACTGACATTATAAAATACGCTCCAATATGCTAATAACGCCTCTTTATAACGAAGGCCAAACGGGGCCATTTTCTCCGGCTGATTGTGAATCCTTACTTATAATAGATCAGTGGCCCAATCACATATTGCTAGACTGAGATGAATGTCTACATCTGCATCTCACGTGACGAACGTTACAATTCAAGCGAACTCTTGAAGAATTAGAGACAAAATTATGCGTCAATGCCTCAATTTCCATGCAGCGACTTCCACTCAGAAATTGTGTAACTTACTCTAGAATAGTAATACTGTTCAATTTCGTGTAGCATTGCATTGGTGCTTGAGAAATTAATTCGTGGTTGTAGGTTAAATGCTGTATGCTTACCGCCAGGCGGTAAACAGAATAACTTAACGCGCGGACAGTAATGGTTACCTTAGTTACATGAGTGAACCAATGTTACCGCACTGTTTATACATTGAACTAACTAACAAGATAAGCTTGCTCCAAAGGAAAATCTTGTGAAGCGGCACGGAAAGTTGGTGTTACAAGATGATATAGAGTCTGTCTAACGAATGCTGAACCTATCAAACTCAATTATCACGCGGCTACATTAGTGGTGCAAATATATGATAGGCTATATTTTTTTGTGAATTTCTTCTCTATAGCATCATACGATGGATCTATTCCAGTATTTCCAGTATCTACGCATTTAAATCATTTTATGCCGCATGCAGAATTCTTTCGATATCTTATCTTCTGAATGCTATTATTTACTAGCTGACCTTGCGGACTTTTATACCGCCTTGGATTTTTTTTATATGAAAAAAAGTACCTTACGTCATATTCTCAGACCTACTGAACATACACTCCAAATTTCATAAGAATCAGTCGAGCCGTTTCGAAGGAGTTTGGTTACAAACACTGTGACACGAGAATTTTATATATTAGGAGATTGATTCAGATTCAGATTTATTCAGTGCAGAAGTATTGAAGAAGAGACGTGAATGAAGAATAATAGGGTGAAAATGATAAACCCCATAAACACACCCCAAGCAGATCTTAAATAACCTTTTTAATACAGTTGCTCAAAAAGTGCCACTTTACGTAGCTGTGTAGCGTGCGCAAAGTTGGTTTTTGCGAACTAGTGCTTTTCTCTTTTCCACCAATGACCCAGTGACTCAATCTTCACAGACATGTGAGATTAATAATTCAGTCAGCCAAACACTTAATTTACCAGCAAAAACTTTCAATATCACACTCAATAATTGTACCTACAAATTGTGCCTTTAACTATTATGTAAATAAAAAATAAATAAATAAAGATAGAATATTTTTTTATTAGGAGATTTATTTTTATTTTTGTAGAACTTTATTATTTTTCAGTTCTATTGCAATTACAAAATGAATAATATAAACGTTTCTAATTCCTTACTTGTTGTTTTTCTTATTTTTTCGGAACTGTATTAAAAAACGTCGTTCGATACACGTGCGGAAGTGTCATTCTTCACTCGTCCCGAGTCTTGCCAGTCTTGCCACTCGCCTGCGGCTCGTGGCAAGATATCTCGTTACTTGTGAAGTAATGACACACTTTCCGCACTAGTATCGAAATGTACTATTTTTGTAAACCACTAAACTTAATGAAACTCCTCTCAACATTACTTCAAATTTGACACAAAAATAAGTCACAACTACTTTCGGAACATTCCTGGAACTTTTATTATTTTAATTAATAACGTTATGTAAAATTACTTTTCCAAACAGTTCATGTTCATCAAACTAACATAATGATGCTGAGAACAATCGCCACAGGAAACATACCAGGTCGTGATTTCAACATTATTACCTAAAAGTTACTTTGTAGCTACCGCTACTTTGTTTAGGTACCTACCCGAGAAAATATCCCGTTGCTTTCTGGAATTTCAACATAAAACTTAGGTAGCCTGGGGCTATATTCGAAGTTTTAAATAGGGATCTCGCTGTTCCCTATAGGATCGCTCACGCGTCACGGCGCTCAAGTTGAACTTTAAATCTAGCTGCTTAAAGTTCGGTTGCAATGCCGCGATGCGTGAGCGATCCTGTTGGGAACAGGGAGATCCCTATTTACTAGACTTCGAATATAGCCCCTGTGTGCTATTCTACATACTATAAATCTATCCAATTAAGTGTTAAATTTAATGTACGTAATAGGTCAGTTCTGCGTTTTAGCGTGATCGAGTAAGAAACATTCATCAAACTTTCGCATTTATAATATTAATCAAGGCTGACGACTGTCATTATTATTTTACCTACTTACGTAGAACCAGCCTATCGGAAAGGAAATACAAGGTATCAATAGAGACAATATTATTTAAAAGCCACATATCGATTCTCCATTTTACCTGAAGCTTAAATACAGTTCAAAAGAGTTAAATAATTAGTTAGCCTCCGCTGAACTGGGTTGTAGAGTAGGCATACATTATGCTAATATTATTTGATAGACACAAATTTGCTGCAAAATCTAGAGCAAACTTCCCGAAGGCTGGAGCGCAGGCCATTACCAAATTGAGCTTGGCTTTTAAACATTTTTAACGTAACTCGTGAGGGGTATGAAATTAATATTCAGAATTACTGGTTTGTATAGTTCTAATAATAATAGGAAAACTGAAAATTGTAATACCCCGACGTATACCACATGATTATACCACATTAGATGATAATGATTATGTTTTGACCGCTGAACCGATTCTCTCACATTTCAAACAAAAAAATCGTTTCACCTGCACGATGCCACAGACAGACAGACTCATGGACACTCGGCAAACCTAAACACAGACCTTTTTTTCGTCATGGGTTAAAAATATCCCAAGATAACACCGCAATTATTTCAGGATGGAGGTAGGGGTGCGGTTAATAGGCATTATCCTCCGCCTGATCAATGCGCTCCTGTTTCCCATCTTCTGGCTCAACAGCCGAAGCCCCAGGATCCGGCTGCCAGCACCGAAGGCCATCCATCTACGGAGTGCCACCGACCTGGCCAGGGCGGTTAGGGATGGGGAGGTAAGTGCTAGAAGCCTAGATGAGGTTAGAAGCCGTGGTGGCCTAGTGGTTCGACCTACCGCCTCTCATGCAGAGGGTCGGGGGTTCGATTCCGGCTCGCCCCTCTAAGTTTACTTATGTGCGTAATTCAATTTGAATTAACCACTGAGCTTTTCGGTGAAGGAAAACATCGTGAGGTAACCTTCACGCATCTGAGAAGTAATTCAAAGATGTGTGTGAAGTCTCCAATTTGCACTGGGCCCGCGTGGGTACTATAGCCCAAACCCTCTCGTGATGAGAGGAGGCCTGTGCCCAGCAGTAGGACGTAAGTAGGCTGTAGTAGTAGGTAAGTGCTTATTCCCTCCACGGCATGACAGCTAAAGGTCTACGTGTGACGTCTTAAGGTAACACTTAGAGCACCACGGCAGACGGTAGATGGCAATAGGCAGTTAGAGGGCGTTATCTCCCCCATGTAAGATTTGATGAGATTTATTAGCTTGACCCTCTTAAACACCTCACGTTATTTATGGAAGCTTCCTTACCCCTGGCCCTACGCCATAACACCGCAGTATGACTGCACACAGATGCTGTCGGTAACCTGCTGTTTTAGTGTCTGTCGCGGTGCTTGAAATTGTACCTTAAGACGGCACACGGTAGCCGCCAGTCGGTTTTGTATTGTCATTTGAGGATTCTTGACAATTTGTTGACAATATAGTAGGCACACTATGTGGTTTAGGACGCCATAGGCGTAGAGTCAATCAAAAGTGTCAATGTATATGTAAGATCCATAACAACGGACCTGTTCATAGTCGCGGGAAGATTCGGTGAACGCGAGTGGCACAGAACCGGTCTGAGTAGCACTTGAGAGAGGCCTATGTCCGTCCAGCAGTTGACGTCTTTAGGCTGACATGACGATGATGTTGCTAACTGAGGGATCAAGTAGGAGCTCGATTTCGACGCATAAAGTTGAACCCTTTATCTTGCTTCCGTTTCAAATCTATTGCTTTCTACTCTATAACGCCTACATTCCACAGATGACAAGTGAGCAACTAGTCACAGCCTTCATAGAACGGGTGAAAGAAGTGAACCCACTTCTCAACGCCGTCGTCGAGGAGCGCTATAGCGCAGCGATCGCCGACTCCAAGAAGGTCGACCAGCTGATACAAGAGGCCAAAAGAAGTGGCGACTTCGAAGCGCTTGTGGAGAAAAAGCCGCTGCTTGGTGTACCTTTCACCGTTAAGGAGAGCTGCTCTCTTGCTGGTAACTAACCTTGAGATATTACTTCACGCATAGGTAGGTACACATTTAGTTAGTTGCGTGAAGGCATCGGCACGGGACTTGTGTGGTGGCCGCAGGAGTCGAAATTATGGTCTCATCGGCAAAGCGGCGCGGGACTCAGCGGGCGCTTATTGGCCTTTCAGTCGTAAACATGCGCAGAAACCCCCCTACTTTCGATCACCGCTCAAGATCCGCGCCGGGGCCTGTAGCGAACTTTGACTACTTAATACCTCTTCTGGTAAATCTCCAGGTCTATCGAACGCAGTAGGCTTATTAGAAAACGCCGGTCGCCGCGCCACCACTGACGGCGCCGCCGTGAAGCTAGTCAAAGAAGCTGGCGCCATTCCTCTACTCGTCTCCAACACGCCTGAACTCTGCCTCGGATGGGAGACCAGTAATCTGCTCAGTGGGACCACTAACAACCCGTACTGCCTCAGTAGGACCCCGGGAGGATCGTCGGGAGGAGAAGTAAGTTATCCCCTAGGTTTACTAAGTTGGTCATGGCTGATACTGCAATGGCGACGTTTCGGTACTATATTCGTGCAAAAAGTATGAAGATGAACTCTTTCTGAATTGGGAGGCAACGAAATTTAGGAATCAGTAGAAAGAAAACGACGAAATCCTTGAATTAGACGAAGAATTCAAGGATTTCGTCGTTTTTTTTCTAGTAGGATTTCGTAAGGACGTCATTTTCAAACCGTTTCACAGGATAACCTCTTTTATATGATAGATTTCATGGACTTCTTAATAATTTTCCTGTAATCTAACGATCAATAACTATCCTCCGTATTTTTTCCAAAATTTTAGGTCCAGTGGTTTCGGAGAATAGGGGGGTGGGGGGAGAAATGGTCATTTTACGCCTATTTTCTTAAATAACTCGAAAAGTATTGACCAAAAAAGAATTAAAAAATATATATTTGAGATCCTCATAAGAAGTGCTTTCATTTGATATGTCACACGATATAGTTTGAAAAACGTCATCAATATTTTTTCAAATTTAGCCCCCAAAAATAGGCTCTATTTTAAAAAATCATTTATTTTCGTTACACGTCCGTCTTTGCGTCACAAACTTACATATACGTACCAAATTTCAACTGAATCGGTCTAGTAGTTTCGGAGAAAATCGACTGTGACATACGGACGGACAGACACAGGGGTGATAAGGGTTCCGTTTTTACCTCTTTAGTTTCGAAATACTAAAAAGTATTGTGTAAAACATCTAGTGTATCTTTATATTTATGATGAACTTCATCATAACAACATAGCACAATAAATTTCACCTAATTGATCCAAACAATAAAGTGAAATTCGACAATTGGTGTAATATTGTTGGTTTAATAACGCTTAATTATTGTGATATAACAGTGTTTTAATTAACTGACATTATTGTCTCCGGGGGTAAGTAATTACATCAGCTTATTACAAGGTCCTTCAGGTCTTTCATTCTTTGTATGTACCTAAGCGTATAGCACGATACAACTTAGAAGGCGCGCGGCGAAGCACTTAAAAAGAGGGTTTACTCCGAAAGTTGGCAACGTCGCAAATAGCTGTCAAATATTTCGCTGTTTTCATTAATTTCTGAATATTACTGAATGAAAACATGAATTATCGCTCTATGGTTGAATAAAACATTAAGTAGGTATGGATTGCAACAATTATGATAGGAACATGAAAATTTTAGGATTATGGAATGGTGTGTGTACCAGTATGCGGGCCAACGATTCACTCTCCATCTCCGGATGAAACAAATGACGGTAAGGCGAGTTGGGCGCGAGTTGCGCGCCGGCTAGATTCAGGCGGGTGATTCCGCGGCCATTCTGTATGTAGTACATTGATCTATTATAAGTAAGGATTCACAATCAGCCGAAGAAAAATGGCCCGTCAAAACGGGTGCCCGTACAACTCGGGCACCCGTGTGGCGCTCAGTAAATTTGACACTTAAGTCTTATAGTGTTATAAGGTATACTTTTGTATAAAATATCTATCTTGCTTGACACATATTATAAAGAGGCGTTATTGGCATTATTGGCGTATTTTCTAATGTCAGTTTGCTCTATGTATTTTGACATATTCTGTTAGGCACTGTACGTCCAGTCCATATGTTATTATAGGTCAATGGTGTAGTACTATTAAATATTCTATGGTTGTGTAAACCTGTACTCGAGTCGCTGGCGAACGCTAAGTGCGTAATATTTGTACGAATCGTTAACAGTGCCTACGCAAATCGCTAACATGAGAAATCCTCACTACGGTGGTACTATTTTTACATATCCAACTTACTTAGATACTAAAAAGGCAAAAATACGTTATTCTCGTATTATGGCGCTGACAAGACCTAAATTGCCTTTCTTTAAACAGTATTTAAACGAAAACCAGTCGATTTTGTAACGCGAGTAATGTAGATTTTAATATTCATTATCGTGGTGGCCTAGTGGTTCGACCTACCGCCTCTCATGCAGAGGGTCGGGGGTTCGATTTCGGCTCGCACCTCTAAGTTTATTTATGTACGAAATTCAATTTGAATTTACCACTGAGCTGCTCGGTGAAGGAAAACATCGTAAGGAAACCTGCACGCATCTGCGAAGCAATTCAAAGAGGTGTGTGAAGTCCCCAATCCGCACTGGGCCCGCGTGGGGTCTATAGCCCAAACCCTCTCGTGATGAGAGGAGGCCTGTGCCCAGCAGTGGGACGTAAATGGGCTGTGGTAGTAGCAGTATATACCTAAAAAACTTGCTGGTTTCATAAATATAAATTCATGAAATCGTTTCACCGAAAGAAAATCGTGAAGTTACGTCTTCTAATCCTATTTAAACGGTTCTATATGTTTCATTTTCCAACGCAGATGGCCATGATTAAATACACTATTCTATCATACTCATACTAAAAAGCCTGCTGATTTATATTTGTTGAATGGTTTTCCTGATCGACCACTCTAACGTTTTCTGATATCCTGAATTATACTTAGGCTTGGGGTTTCTTGACGCCGGCTTCCAAGCTCGCGGGTTCGAATCGCACTCGGAGGCCTGCAAACTCCTTAAACCTTCTGAAGACTGAAGAAAAGGCTTGATTGGCCGTTGAATGAAACTGTGTCACTGAAGAATATATTGGCTAAAAGTGACTATTTACAATAATTAAGGACCTCGTGCGTCCGCCCTGAGATTCTAGTCGAAGTGAGAGTGAGACAACGAATACTGTTATCTTTTATCCTGCTTACTCTAAGTTGCGTTCAAGTAGGCTGCGTTCTGATACTTGTTAATTTTAATTAACAATATTGTTCATGCAATTTTTTTTTAAATCTTCCCTTTTCTGATTTTCTACGTATATCGCCCACTTGCTTCGATGTTGCTTCTCGCTCCCTCCAATGCAAACAAACATTGTCCGCTCGTAAAGATTTTTTAATAAGGGACAGCTCATCCTCAGCAAATAATTATTAACCGCATACAGCGAGCCGATGCTGTGTTGATCTGGTGTACATATTTACAACTACACCAAATATTTAAATAATAAAAACCGGCCAAGTGCGTGTCGGGCCACGCGCAAAGTATAGGGTTCCGAAGTTGACGATGCCCACAGTACCTTTCTAAGACTTATTAGCATCTAGCTAGCCTGTGGTATGACGTGCCCGCCCGACGCCCCTGCCGCTCGAGAAAAATCATTGGTTTTTTAATCATTTCATAAGTTGGTCGACTATGACTCGTAAGTTTGTACAGCCTACTTAGCTGTGATAGTTTTCCTTTTCAACTACGTTATATATGCCATAACCGTGATTTTTTTCAGCCATCCAAATACCACCATTTAGCTCTAACAAAAAATAGCACTTTAAAGCTTAATATTTCACAAACGCATCACCTAAATCAAAAAATGGTTTTAACAAACCCACAATATTTTTTCAAGACCTATTCAACGATATGCCGCACCATGGGGTACGCAAGAAAAAAAAATACATCCCCACTTTACGAGTAGGGGAGGTACCCTATAAAAAAAATATTTCAAAATTTTATTGTACCACTTTGTCAGCGTAACTAATACGTATATTCATGCCAAATTACAGCTTTCTAGAACTAAGCATCTCCAAGCAATAGTGCGGATAGACGGACGGACGGACGGACGGATGGACGGACATGGCGAAACTATAAGGGTTCCTTGTGGACTTCGGAACCCTAAAAAATGAAATACTTCTGGGACTCTATTCGAACCGGTACTTACATAGGGCTATGGAGCGTTCAAATCTCTAAATAAAAATACACTTTCTGCCTTTTTAGCTAGAGATAATATGTATCGAGTGTTATTTTATTCTATATGTGATAGACCATCACCCTATTTAGGTAGGTAGCGATGATATACTAGTATACCTAGTCTAATATTGGCGGAAGATATTCTCTTACTTAGGGATATGGATCATTATGGACGCTCGCTATCCCTCCCTATTTACAGTTTCGAATGGAGCCCCTGTTTGATGTCCAATCAGAGCTTCTTTAATCCTTCTTTTTAGTATGCCATTCGACTTACTTATTCTTCCTTTTGAGGCGATGGAATTCTGTTAAAGCGCTAGTTCAAAAGACCACTGTCCTTTATTTGGCCTTCACTCGCACTATCAAGGTTTTATGCTAGTGTCCAACCAAAGGTCTAGAAATTATTAATTAGCAACGTAAACATCGTTTGTTTATACACCTAGAGCGATAACCCTTGGCTTGCTACTCAAGGTTGTGATACTTGTGGTCAGTAGCCCTTGGAGCTGTGACTTGTGATGACATGATGATAGGTACCAACATGGGCGTACCGAGGGGGAGGGGGGGGCAGCCTGGATCTTGGTCTGGCCACACAAAATGCCCTGAAAAAATTGATTTGCCCCCCCCCTGGATCTAAAGCTTAACACCCATGGGAACCAAAATGTAACCTTATTTTGTCCCTGCAAAGGTTGACTTCTGTTACATCTGTGTGGCAGCCGCAACAGATCAAAGAAAATAACTCGATTTCTGGTAAATTAAAGAAAGCCGAATGCATACAAACTTTTGATAAACCCAGTGTCACTGTCACAATCATGTCTGTCTGTCCGTCCGTCTGTCTGTCTTCTATCCCTTCACACACGGACGAAGTCGCGGGCAGAAGCTGACTATATATACAACTCCGTCTGAATGATTTTCTGTCTACTCTGTTACCGTGTTCACGCTATAGCTGAGTTCCACGCGATCGAAGTCGACAGGAGGTAATACTAAAAATATCCTCGACCATAAAATCGTCCACATATACATAACTACTTCACAATAAGTAGTACCTAAACTTTAGTACTTCACGGTCAATGTTAGCAAACATGGCCGTGTGGCGAACAGTACAAACAAACTTGTAAAAAGTAAACAAATGGTGACCAGTTTCAATGAGATGTTGCACATTAGAATGTCGTACTCAATCGAAAAAATTAAGATGTATCGTAAACTGTGTAAATGAATTATTGTCAGGAAATGATAATAAATGAGCTATTACCCGCGACTTCGTCTGCAAAGACTTTCGTACTAAACTTGCCCTCTAAATTAGACCAAAATTTGTACCTACACGCTGTTAATACCTACAAATTTATAATATTAACTAGCTTCTGCCCGCGACTTCACCCGCGTGGAATTCGGTTATCGCGTTCCCGTGGGAACTATGCGTTATTCCTATATGATATATGGATAAAAAGTAGCCTATCTCCTTGCCAGGGACTCCATCTATCTCTACACCAAAATTCGTCTAAATCGCTCCAGCGTGAAGAGGTAACGGACAGGCAGACAGAGTTATTTTCGCATTTATCCATACCTGCTATAATATTATAAATGCGAAAGTAACTGTCTATCTGTCTGTCTGTTACCTCTTCACGCTTCAACCGCTCTGGACCGATCGAGATGAAATTTGGCGTGGAGATAGTTGGGGTCCCGGGAGAGGACATAGGTTAATTTTTATCCCGGAAAAGCGCATAGTTCCCGCGGGTGCGCGATAATCGAATTCCACGCGGGCGAAGTCGCGGGCAGAAGCTAGTAATATTATAAATGCGAAAATAACTCTTTCTGTCTGTTACCTCTTCACGCTTCAACCGCTGGACCGATCGAGATGAAATTTGGCATGGAGATAGTTGCATTTTACCCCGGAAAAATTCACAGTTCCCGCGGGAGCGCGATAACCAAATTACACGCGGGCAGAAGCTAGTATTGCTATAAAGTATGGTATGTTATGGTTCAGGTATAGTTAGTATGGATGTTATGGTTAATTTTCTGTTACAGGGCGCTTTGCTAGCGAGCGGGGCGTCGGTGTTCGGAGTGGCGTCAGACATTGCTGGTTCTATCAGGGTCCCTGCGGCCTTTTGTGGCGTGTTTGGACACAAACCCACACCTGGTAAGTTGGAGTAAGCCAAACGGCGGACAAGGCCTATAAAAGCACGATTTCGAACACAATTCGAATGAAGTGTCAATATTTGCATGCGAGGACGTCTGTACAGCTCACATAAAATTCGATGTCGCCTTGTGAACGGGCTGTAAATGTGTGTGTACCAGTACGCGGGCCAACGATTCACTCTCCATCTCCGGATGAAACAAATGACGGTAAGGCGAGTTGGGCGCGAGTTGCGCGCCGGCTAGATTCAGGCGGGTGATTCCGTGGCCATTCTGTGGGTAGTACTATTAAATATTCCGTGACTAAGCCTAGCTGGGTTGCATTGAGAGAGTTAAGGCGGCTCATAGACCCAGCTCAGCCGTCACTGTCACTCGTAGGACGAGTGAAAGAGAAAGCGCTACGCACAGAACGCCCGATTTAGTTACTTTTTAACACGTTTTAATGTATATAAAAATACCGTCTAAAAAAATGGCATTTATAAAGCTGTCGATGTATGCATATAATATGTTTTTTTTTTGTGTTATGATTAGTTTTACACTGTTTGATATAATAAACTGGAGTAAAGTTGGATTAGCGGTCCGAGTTAGAGGTTACTTTGAAATTAAATTGTATCGAGCAAAGTTTCGTGAAACGTGTATCGAAAGCTGTCAATGTAAGGATGATATAATCAAATATAACATATGTTTTTTTCATATTTTTAACTTTTAACATTTCTTAGAAAAGTATAATCTTAAATTAGCAATTTGACGATGCTGGGTCAGGGAAGGGCCTTAACGTCCCTTAAAAGTAGTGCCAGCAGTCATTATAGAAAGGTCAGTTTCTCCATAGTGAAAATATCCATATCGGCGGCCATATTTAACTAACGTAACTTTCTTGATGCAACCCTGCCTAATATAATAAAATTATTGGTCCCTTCAGTAACTGACGTTGGTGCATTCAGTACCATCAACTATTGACTAGACAATTCTTTACAATATTATTTTTAATACAGTTGCTCAAAAAGTAAACATTTCGATACCTGTTTAGCGTGCGAAAAGTTAGTCATTTCCGAACGAGAGCTATTTGTTTTTTTTTGACAACTAGTAATCTTGCGTAAAGTTGCTTCTTACGCTCTAGAGCTTTTGCTTTTAGAGCTAGGTCCTGTTTGTTCGTTTCATACACGTGCGAAAATGTAATTTTCACTCGCCCCTAAGTAATATTAACGCTCGTTTTCGCTCGCGCCAACACATAACTAGGGACTCGTGATAAAATGACAAACTTTTCGCACTTGCATCAAAAAGTACTATTTTGAGTTCTTCCATCTATTAATAACGCTTCAATGAACTATTCCAGGGATCATCCCCATAGACGGCCACATACCAACCCTCAATGACGAGAACTACCCCAAGTTCCTGACGGTAGGCCCTATGACGAGAAAGGCCGAAGATTTGCCGCTACTCCTGGGCATTATGGCGGGAGAGAATCGACACAAACTGCGGCTGGACGAACCTGTCGACCTTAGCAAACTGAAGGTGAGATATCGTGTTATACTACTACTACTAAAGCCTATTGAAACCGTGGTGGCCTAGTGGTTCGACCTACCGGCTCTCATGCAGAGGGTCGGGGGTTCGATTCCGGCTCGCACCTCTAAGTTTACTTAATGTGCGAAATTCAATTTGAATTTACCACAGAGCTTTTCGGTGAAGGAAAACATCGCGAGGAAACCTGCACGCATCTGCGAAGTAATTCAAAGATGTGTGTGAAGTCCCCAATCCGCACTGGGCCCGCGTGGGGACTATAGCCCAAACCCTCTCGTGATGAGAGGAGGCCTGTGCCCAGCAGTGGGACGCAAATAGGCTGCAACAGGCAGACTAAAGCCTATTTGCGTCCCACTGCTGGGCACAGGCCTCCCCTCATCAAGAGAGTAGGGTTTGGGCTATAGTCCCCACGCGGGCCCAGCAGTACTTCAAAGATGTGTGTGAAGTCCCCAATCGTGTTATACTATCTACGAGATATACAGACCTGTATATACACCTCCCCTCCTCCCCCCCCCCCCCCATGCAAACCCAGTGCGGATTGGGGACTTAGCACATATCCTTGAATTCACCAAGGTATGTTTTTTAAATCTTGCAATCGCGATTCCTAGATTTGGTTGCCTCCCTTCCAATTCAGAAAGAGTTCATCTTTATACCTTATAATTATATGAGAGTCATCATCACGAGAGGGCTTGGGCTATAGTCCCCACGCGGGCCCAGTGCGGATTGGGTACTAAATTCACTTCCTTCGAAGTGTCAAAATAAGCATACATTTGGCACGGGACGTTAGTATGCCTTGACTATACTAGGCATCATCTACTTAAGATCTCAACTTCTAATGTTTTTTTCTTCAGATATTTTACATGACCGAAGCCACGAAGTCTGTAGCTTTATTGAGTGTACACAAGAGCATACAGGATATGACCAGAAACGCAGCCAAGTACCTCGGGAAAGAATGCGGATGCACCGTCAGCGAAGTGAGTTCATTTCAATTAGCAGCAATAGTAGAAAAAAAAATGTTTTTTTTTAATACAGTTGCTCAAAAATTACACATTTCGATATCTGTTTAGCGTGCGTAAAGTTTGCCGTAAAGCGTAAAGTGTGATTTTCTGCCCGCTACGCGGAGAGAAAATCTCACTTCTTGGCCAAGGCAAGACGTAAAACTTTTGACAACCCACGGGCGGTATTTCGTAAAGCCCCAGATCGCATATTTATGGCCCTTACCTTCGGTTCGGGCCACAGAAACCTGCGATCTGGGACATTTACGAATTCACCACCCTAGGTCTGTAATGTACTATAACAGCTACTGATAGTGCGTAAGGTTGCTTTTTACGCACTAGAGCTTTTTGTTTTTAGATCTTTGTCCTGTTTGATTTTAGTTTTTTATATTTTTTATTAAAAAATTACGTTTGATACACTTGCGAAATTGTCATTTTCATTATTTGCTGGTGCTAACGCTTGCGTTCGCTCGCGCCAACATAACTAGGGACTCGGTGATAATGTGATGAACTTTCCGCACTTACATCAAAATGTACCATCCATATCCATAGTCTAAATATATAAAACTCAAAGGTGACTGACTGACTGACTGCCATAGTGATCTATCAACGCACAGCCCAAACCACTGGACGGATCGGGCTGAAATTTGGCATGCAGGTAGATATTATAACGTAGGCATCCGCTAAGAAAGGATTTCCCGAAATTCCCACGGGAACGGGAAAAAACGGGATTTTTCATTTGAATATTTCTGCGCATACGAAGTTGTGGGGAAAAGCTAGTAATATTATAAATGTGAAAGTGATTTTGTTTGTATGTTTGTTTGTCCTTCCTTCACGTCACAACCAGTGGACCGATTTGGATGAAATTTGGTATGAAGATAGTTTGAGACCCGGGCAATAACATAGGATACTTTTTATCCCGATATTTCCACGGAAACGGGTATTCCACGGGTCAAACCAATTTTTCAATACTTCTATAACTATAACTGTCTATATGTATAGTATCATCGGGTACGCAAATTCTAAGTCTACGCGAGACGAAGTTCGCGGGCATCGACTAGTAATTTTGTAAGGCAAAGAAATACTACCAAAATGACGTTGTAATACATTTTATCTTGTTTCAGGAAAAGTTTGTGGAGTTGGAAGATTCTGTTGAGTTGTCCATATCGGTGTTCTTCGCCATGAAGGACATTCCAAACATGCTACAGGATCCGACTGATCCAAAGGTAGGTAAATAATCAATGTTTAATTAATAAGTATTTTCAAAAATTAAATTTTGGGACACGCTTTTATTGCTGACTGTACTTTTCTTTGTAAATCCTTCATCTTCCCTTAAAGACGAATCAAACGAGCCCAAATTCGATGGGTTTATGTAGTTTTATTACGGAGTTCCTATGGCCAGCCTTCCAGCTCCATCATCAGATCAGCTCCACGTCATCATAATATTGCATTGTCACGCGATTTACATATTCGTGCAAAATTTCAGCTCAATCGGAAATCGGAAAGTGGGTCAAATTTAACTTGCAAGATTCCATTACATAGTTACATACAGGTCGACCTAATAAAAGCGTGTTAAAAAATCGAAAGTCTGTGCATGGAAGATATTGTTGTTGTTGTTGTTTGTTGTTTTTTTTTTAGAAATTTTAGATTTTTTTACTGTTTGTCTGTTTATTCGACCGCGCATCACGTGAAAACTACTGGGCCGATTTTGATGAAGTTTGGTATGAAGATTGGTGGAGTCTCGAGAAAGGACATAGGCTACTTTTTATCCTGACCGATCTTAAGTGGTGAGACGGAAAAACGCATGCTTTTTTGTATAGAAGTAGGTAATTGGTACGCAAACGAGCACATAACTGATGGTAAGCGGTCACTGGGGTAAATGGACACCGAAATCTTATGTTTTCTCAAATGCCTTGCCCACCTTGAGGCCTAAGATGGAATGCCTCTATGCTAGTAATTTCACCGGCTGCCTTAACCCACCACCGGAACACAGCAATGTGTGAGCACTGCTATTTGGCGGTAGGTTAGCGGGTAAGAGGCAATTTGAATTTACCACTGAGCTTTTCGGTGAAGGAAAACATCGTGAGGAAACCTGCACGCATCTGCGAAGTACTTAATTCAAAGATGTGTGTGTGAAGTCCCCAATCCGCACTGGGCCCGCGTGGGGACTATGGCCCAAACCCTCTCGTGATGAGAGGAGGCCTGTGCCCAGCAGTGGGACGCAAATAGGCTGTAGTAGTAGTAGTAGGGGGCT
Source organism: Aethes cnicana (assembly GCA_963971205.1). NCBI lineage: Eukaryota > Metazoa > Arthropoda > Insecta > Lepidoptera > Tortricidae > Aethes > Aethes cnicana. The sequence continues at coordinate 12,956,314 of OZ020280.1, forward strand.
ACCAACCCGGACGAACATAGCACCAGGTCCTACCATCCCAGAAATTTACCGCGATTTCACGCGGACAACTCACAGGCAGCAACTAGTGATTCAACTTTGACGGCCGGATTGGTCCAGTTGAAAATGAAAATATTTATTAAGCAAATAGGCCACATCTGGGCACTTTTACACGTCACTTTTAAATGAATTTAACAGAAATGAATTTACCAGTTGGTAGTGACACTGCCTTCTGTTCCGATGGTCGCGGGTTCGAGTCCCGCTCGGGGAAAAACTTTGTGTGATGAACACGAATGTTTGTACTCGAGTCATGGATGTTTAGTATTTATATATGTATGTATCTCTCTATATAAGTATTTATATCGTTGTCTAGCATCCATAGTACAAGCATTGCTTTGGGGCTAGGTCAATATGTGTAAAATGTCCCAAGATATTTATTATTATTATTTGTCGGTACATTTTCATGTCACGGGTCCACGGGGACCCGGTCATTCGCATTCATGGGTCCGAAGCCAACATGAAGAGGCTTGTGGTACCTTTTACTAGAAATGTGAGATGGCCGCAACTGTGGAGATCTGTCCTCCCAATGCAACATGAGGCTGTACTGGCGGACAGCCCTCTCCAGTTGCCAAACTATTGCCGTGGAAGGAAGAGACTTGGAGTGGGCTATGTGGATGGGAGGTGTGGACTGGAAAATCGGGCTATGGAGTGAGATAACGGACATCTGCCTGATCAATATCTCACAAATCGAAAGCAAGGCAGACGGTGACTCGCCGCTTATGCACTAACCAAGAGGCTAGCCTTCGTGGGCCCCCTATACAGGCCACCGCACGGGTGGCGAGGGAGCAACACTGATGTAAGCAGCTAAGGGTGTGGAGAGGTGTGCACCGGTTTCGCCATCGCGGAGCGGGTTTCCCCGTTATTACGCAGATTGAGCACTTCCACCCTTTCAAGCATATAGCTCCTGCGCTCCACTCTGGGTGGCCAACTAAGGCAATCCAGAGGCGGAGAGGTGTGTAGCTGTGTGTATGTGTGTGTATGGCGCATGTGTGTGTGCGCCCCCAGGAGTCTCGGGTGCGAGGTGTCGCCGCTCACCATCGGCCCGCCACAGGCCGCCCTGCGCTGACTGACTGCACCGGTGGTACAACACCAGGTGGGCGATGGGGTCGATTATTATTCTTATTATTCTATATTTTTTATCGTTACGTTTTCAGCGGTCTCGCAGCCTCTTTTTCGAGTTGATTCGCCATTTACGCGGTGCGGCGCGAAGATCTTTGCAAGGGCTCGGGTTCGCGCTGATCGACAAGACCAGGCTGTTCATTCCGCGCCGGCGCACCGCAAGGTACCGCGCGCGGGCCAACGCGCTGAGAGATAGGCTTGAGGTTAGTGACCTTTATCATTTTAATCATCATCATCATTCACTAGCATCATCATCGTCGGCATCATCAAATTAAATCATTTATTCAGAAAACAGGGATGATGACAGAGTGAAGAAATCGAAATTCTAATTAGTCCGTCAGTCAGGTGATAAAAAAATATTAGACACATATTTTTTGTTTTATCAAATTAACAAAGACTAAGTTAAAACGCATTAAAGTTGGAGAGTGGGGGCTAACTACGTCACCGTTAGGCATAAATCGTACCTAACCGTGACGTCACGCGACATTTCAACTCAATATATCTCCGTATAAGTCTGATTACGTGAAAAAAGAATAAATACGTGTCCAATACTTTTCAATAATCTTCCTGATAGACTAACGAAAAAAAAGTTGTCGTCATCCCTATTGGCCACACAGGGGCACTTTTATACAGAAGTCAGAAATGAATTTACCAGCGCTTCCTAGTCCCATTGCTTGATAATCGCCGCAAAAACTCAGCTGAAGGCCTTTTTTCATCATCATCGTCAAAAAATTCCAATACACTTATGCAATTATCAATTTTGCCTTTTTAACAAAAATCCCTGTTACCTCCCGTAATTGACAAGAATACGCAAAGCTCGACTCAGATGGCGCTGCAAACGCTTGACCCAAACCAAAACCCAAACACTGCAGCTGACAAATTTTTACGGGATTTTTTATTGACAATTTTAAGTAGATTTGTTTAAAATTGTTAAATATTGACCACAATTTTAATTTTGGTTCAGTTATTTGTGATGAAAATGAAGACATACCGATGCAATTATACCTGCCCCAGACACATACCAAGTCTTTCGGAAATACGTGTCGTCCGTTCTCATTGCACCCTGGAACTGCACAGCGCGGCATTTTTTAATAATTTAAGTAAAACCAATAACAACAAATATTTCACTATGTAATTGACAAATGGTTTGGGTCAAGCGATCGCAGCGCCCCTAGTGGCCAAATTATGCAGATTTCTGGTCCATTCAACCGAATCCTCCATTTCCAGCGAACACTGTCCGACGACGGCGTATTACTCTACCCGGTGTTCTGTGACCTCGCCCACTATCACAACATGGTGTTCACGCGAGCTTCGGGCGTTATGTACTCTATGGTGTTCAACATACTGGGGCTGCCTGCCACGGCGGTGCCGGTGGGGACGTGGGAGGGACTGCCCGTCGCCATACAGGTGAGACAAACACCGTTTCAGGCAAACTAAAAAGTCCAGGAAGGATGAATAGACTTCTTATGATAATAGACTCCAGATGTACTTATTAGAAGCCGTGGTGGCCTAGTGGTTCGACCTACCGCCTCTCATGCAGAGGGTCGGGGGTTCGATTCCGGCTCTCACCTCTTAGTTTACTTATGTGCGAAATTCATTGAATTCACCACTGAGCTTTTCGGTGAAGGAAAACATCGTGAGGAAACCTGCACGCATCTGCGAAGTAATTCAAAGATGTGTGTGAAGTTCCCGATCCGCACTGGGCCCGCGTGGGGACTATAGCCCAAGCCCTCTCGTGACGAGAGGAGGCCTATGCCCAGCAGTGGGACGCAAATAGGCTGTAGTATAGTAGTAGTAGTACTTATTACCTCCATGTAAGCATCACGGAGGTAATAAATAATAATAATAATAATAATAATAAACTTTATTTCATAAATTTAACCTAGTTACAAGTAGGAAGTTATACAGATATAAGCTTATTTAAGGTGTTTTAGGTTAACTGGGTGCACCAAGGTTAGAGCCTCTGCTTATCAAAATAGGACAAAGCCTGTGACTTGATAAGTCAGCGGGTCGGCCGTGGTTGCACGCTACGTTACATTACACGGTGGAGTGTCTCATATGTACTGCCTGCTTATTAAAAAAGAATTAAAAGTAAAATATATGTAAGTGAAGGTTGAGAAACCTATGATGGTATTAATAATAATTATAGTTAAACAAAGAGTTTTCTTTACCATATGCTTATACTTATACTTATGTGGTTAAATAAGTACAGCTGGAGCGAGTACAGTCAATTTAAAAACAATAAAAATTGAGCTCCTAATGTGCCCAAAACGTGCCCAAAATTTCACCCGAGACTTCTTTTGTGTTATCTCGAGGTTAGATTAAAAGAGATACAAGCCTTTTATTTATGCGCCTCACCCCCTCGCACCTGGCACAAAATTTGGTCACAGGTAGTTCCAGCTATTAGTTACTACTTCTATGGTAAACAAACGTGACGTCAGAGATGATCATAGACAATGACTAGTGATTGGATATGTCGATAAAAATAGGTGCTATGTGAACGATAACAATTAATTTCGGGATCCTTTTAGAATAGATGGTCCGTGATTAATTAAAAGCCGGGATCTATTTTATTTGCTGAAAGAAAGTATCTTTGTGTAATTATTAAATGTTTATTCGTTTTTAAATCGTAGTATACAAGTTATACAACAGTGTATAACGATGAGTGTCATCTTTTCAGGTTATAGCGGGGCCGAATCAGGACCGTTTATGTTTGGCGGTGGCGCAACAGCTGCAGACAGGCTTCGGAGGGTGGCGACCACCGCAATAATCAACTCCGTGCGACGGTCACTGCCAATGAATTGGCTATGGGTGAAAAATGACAATGTGCTCGATTCTTTTTTTAACGATAGAAATAAACTTCCATATCAAGAGAAAAAAATCTCAGAATTTTCGGTGCCGTAGATTCTGCGTATAAAATAAAATTGGTTTTGCGTTACGACGATTGAAATAAAGGTGTTTCCTTGGTCCAAGTATGCATCAGTACTGCTTAAAAAAAGTGTTGACACTATTGACATTGTTGATTTTTTCAAGTAGTAGTGCTGCATACTTGGACCAAGGAAACACCTTTATTTCAATCGTCGTAACGCAAAACCAATTTTATTTTTTACGCAGAATCTACGGCACGGAAAATTCTGAGATTTTTTACTCTTGATACGGAAGGTTATTCCTATCCATAAAAAAATAATCGAGCACATTGTCATTATTCACCCATAGCCAATTCTCCGCTGGAGGCGCTTGAGTCGCGTGAGCGGTAGTGTTGCCAATGTAGCTCATCAAGCGCCATATTATACGCTAAATTGGCAACACAGAGGTCTCCGACAACTAAAAGTTACTGTCATTTAAAAAAATAATAGTGACAGGTATAGAGGTTGTTATGTTACATTTGGCGCCCAAAGTTTAAATGAAATCGACGCGCCGAGGCAAAGATTTCTTTTTTTCAACGGAAATGTAACTGCAATATTAAATACTAAAAATCACCAATGGTAACCATTAAAAAGTAATCACATAACAGTAAAATTAAGATCTGTCTGCATCCGTAAATTTGACTCCGGTTTAGCAAAAGTAAATTGATATTTTATAAACGAGTCAAAATTAATATCATCATGTCTTAACGGAGTGTCTATTCTTCACTTCAGCCCGATTATCATAATTCATAAGCTCATAACCACAAGTATGGCGTGGTATGTTTTGTATGGTGTAGTGTAAAGTCAACTCTGGGTGTATTATACTACTACTACAGCCTATTTGCATCTCACTGCTGGGCACAGGCCTCCTCTCATCACGAAAGGGTTTGGGCTATAGTCCCCACGCGGGCCCGGCGCGGATTGGGGACTTCACACACATCTTTGAATTACTTCGCAGATGCGTGCAGGTTTCCTCACGATGTTTTCCTTCACCGAAAAGCTCAGTGGTAAATTCAAATTTACATTGAATTTCATTGAGTGTATTATAATGCAGTCGATCGTAGACGGAAAACTAGTAAAAAATATCAAGAATGCATCACAAAAGTAAAAGTAGGTATCAGGGTAAGATATAAAAAAAACTATATTAATTATAGACACCATTTGGCAGGCGAATAAATTTCACCATGCTCTAAATAAACAAATATTACATCAAAATAAATTATCAATCTCGACTATATTTATGGAAAGTGTATAGTGGGGTCAATAACCTTATATTTATATGTATTTGGAGTGGGGTAGTTTCGGAGTTGACATCATAAGAGTTAACATATATACGTTTTAATCGTTTCTATTTTATACTACGATGTTTATTATTAGTTAGACCAATTAAATTGGTATTGTAGTTATGTATAGCACGACATAACTAAGAAGGCGCGCGGCGAAGCACTTAAGTCGTTGACGCAGAGTCTATTATTGCTTCCACGCGCCTTCTAAAGTGTGCCTTGCTATAACCCCTTATTGGATGCAAACACGATTTCTTTGATTGATTATACTCGTAAAAAGGATTTGTATTATTTTATCAAGTTTTGACTAATTGATTATTTATTTGTAAATAGAATCTAAGATTTATAGTAATTTTCAGAGAAATCGTGTTGGCATTAATTAAGATAGGTTGAAAATCATTATGAAGGGCAGTACACATCGTATAATATTTTATATTCAAACTAGCTTTTCCCCGCAACGCAGAAATATTAAAATGAAAAATCCCGTTTTTTCCGTTCCCGTGGGAATTTCGGGAAATCCTCTCTTAGTGCTCCCCTACGTTCCCTAAGGAACCTTCATGCCAAATTTCAGTTCTCTACGACCAGTAGTTTCGGCTCTGCATTGATCGATCAGTCAGTCAGTTTCTTGTTTTATATATATAGATAAGTGATCGTTTGTATTGCGAATGGTTAAATGAAACATTAAGCCATACAAAATATGACAAATACACATCCATAACTGAAACTATTCGTATTTTGAAAATAAGTTTTGAATATTGCCCTTTACATTATGATACCTATAAGATATCAAATCGTAATTTTAGATCGACATGCAACTGTTTTAATTTATTGTGAATAATCACTTTATTTACCTACCTATATTTATTTTATTATACTGTATCTTCGATTTGTTTTGACTAAACGCGCTGTGACGAAAATATACTTTGTATAAAGGTTTTGAAGAATATTTCGTCTACACTATGACCCTGTGTAGACATTATTTTTTGTATACACTCTCTTTAAAAATTTTGCAACACTGAATAAATATATTTAAATGGTTGTGCTTTATTTTGTTCCGCGAACCTCACCTCTATAAATTAAGCGTACGGCCTAGGACCCTAACTAACACAGCCATGTCTAACTAGCGCAGTCAAACTGTACTCCAGTTTTGTGGGACTATTTTTATTCATTCAATTGTATTTGTTCTCAATAAATAAATAAATAAATAAATAATAATAACTTCGGAAGTAGGACGGCCGAGCAATTCTATTTTTTTGCCACTAAGAGTGGCAAACAAGCTTACCCCACAGACTTGCTCCCTAAGTCAGGCAGCAAATATCTGTACCTACGCATGTTCTCTAACGAAAAATTAGGTCGTGTTCAGATATTTATGACCACCTTGTTCGCTCAGATATATCTGTTGGTGACTGTACCTATCAGTAAAGTAACTGCTAATTTAGGCTAGGTATGTCCTTGAGTTCCTACGCGTCGGTACGCTACATACCTACCGATTTCCAGTCTATAGTTATTGGTCAAGTTTGTAGCTTGTGTTTTTCGACTGTGTCAGTGACTCGTGCTGTGTTTGCGCGGATTTGTTATTGAAATAAAATAAGAATGGTTGACGAAGTTGATCTAATGTCCGACGAGGAGTTGCGTATAAAAATGGTGGAACATGGATTCCCGCGCCTGCCTATTACAAATTCGACAAGACATTTGATAAAGAGCAAGTTGAAACTGGTGCTTTGTAAAGCACAACGCAGTGATACGAAGGTGGAACCCAGTGCGAAATTTAAATTTTTAATGCATTATTTTTCATGCTTAGCTCGCTCCATTAACAGTTTATATATTTTAATCATTACGCTGTCAGTGATTCTTAATTACATAATTATACATCATTATAAATAACCACGCTGAATGAATGACCTTTCGATTCAAGAGATTTGACCTCAACGTCAAGGTTACACACAACATGGTTTTAGTTCTTAAATTCTGAATTTAGTTTTGGGTAAAGCAAACATCCCGTTGAAAGGTAGGTATCTCAAGCTCAACTAAGATTTTAGACAAAAACAAGCTACCTAAATTGAGTGAAAGCATTGAAGCAGGAAAAAAGTATCGATAATCGATCGTAGTTCATGTTACGTCACTGTTTTTTTTCGCTCATCAATGTCAATGTAACATTTTTTTTTATATGACACTAACTATATGATGTAAAATAACTGGTAAATTAATCACCGATTAAAAATAAGTTGATTAAACAAAATTTTAAAAGAGAAGAAATGTGCATGTGCTTAAAATAAAATTACTAATATTTATTAAAACATGTTTGGCAAGCGTCGACTGAACGCCATACGGCCAAAGCATACGGCCGACCTACTCTGCGGCTTAAGCTTATAGAAGCTTGCCGAGCGTGTAAACCCACCATAAGTCGTCTGTCTGTGGTGGGCTGTCTAAAAACAAAAATAAGCTGTTGCGACTGGCAACACTGTATTTAACGACGTTCTTTCGAGTGCATGCGACATGACGCGCCGGTGAAATTTTACATAAATTGACGTAATTTTCTATTCATATATCGCAAATAAGGTGAAAAATCATTTTCTGTGACTCATTAATCCGTTTAACGTTCAGTGAATGTGTACATAACCTGCATTGTTCTTGCAGATTTCACAATGGCCGATCGAGTGGACTCGATGTCAGACGCGGAACTCCGCACGAAACTAGCGGAGTATGGGTTCCCTGTTATGCCGATAACAGCTTCGACCAGAAAGTTATTAGTGAAGAAATTGAAACTGGTGCTCGACAACAAAACCAAGCCGCGAGTGAGCGGCGACAACAAGGCAGAAAACAGGCGTTCTCTCGCGCGGTATTCGAGTGGGGAAGAGTCTGATTTGGACACGAACAATGCTCGCGAGAAGCGCGGACGCCGTGCCACCACCGGGGGCGCTATGCTGCCGCCAGCCGCCGGCAAGACGCGCCGCGCCACGCCGAAGAAAGACTCACCGCTCAAACAAGATTCCGACAAAGGTTCTGAGTCGGATGAAGAAGCTACCAAATCGCCGGTGCGTACTCACGAGGAAGTTGAAACCGTGACGACGCGCCGCGTGACGCGTACATATGCCAAGGACGCCGACGACTACGAGACCGGCTCCGATAGTGATGTGGACGTGGACAGAAAAACAGCTACGCCCTTCCGTAGCAACTCTCGGTCCAGTGACTACATTTCAAGCACCCTGCCCACTGTCGATGCAGCGACCAGCCCACCCAAGTCTTCCTTGTTCTCCCGTCCGTCCATATCTCCCACAAATTATTCTTCATCTCTATCTTCTGATCATCTTAATTCTATTCGGTCCCGCCTTGGCCTGTCTTCTTCCATAGGTGAACGACCTTCTGTCAGCAATTATGCCTCCAATTACACCACAACCACTTACCAGCCCTCCACATCTACCATAGATGAGGTTGAATCTCCCTATTTAAGCAATTTTACAAAACGCTTGTCTGCGCTGAAAGTTGATCCAACAAAACCTAGTTATGTAGAGAGAGACATAAATAATGGTATCAGTACTCTCCCACGCCGGTCCTACATCTCAGGTGTTTCTCGATCAGATATTGGGGACTTCAAATCCTCAAGTGATAAAAACTTCTTGAAAAACAACCTTGTGTCTCTCGCTCTAGTTGCCTTAGTGGCACTTTTTTTTTTTTGCTTATTTTTCATGTATATAGTGAAAAGAAATGATATTACATCTGTCGTAGATGACCAAAACAGTGTCCTGCCTATTTGTCAGCTAAATATACCTGGTAACAGGCCTGGGATCAACTGTGTGCCCCGAGAACAGATAAGTTATGCTAAAGATCTGATGAAAGTTATACATCCTGAACTAACCAGCAGGGTTGCCGCATTTCAGTGTGGTAAGCCTGGGGCACTCCCGTATTTAACAGAAAGGGAAATCCTTGACATAGCCAGCACTAGGGCAGAGACATCTGATATCAGTCAGTGTAGGATAGACCTCAACAACTTAGAAGTACTACTGGTTAACAACCCACGCTGGGGTCTGAGCGTGGTGCAACTGACCAATTTGTACACTAAAGATGCTGAGTTCATTCCTATCAAATCTGCTGATGTGGTTGTACAACAGCGCAGCAAGGGCAGTGTAGCCATCACCATCATTGATCCCTCCACTCCAATCTCCTGTCTTCTCATTAACACTTTGTACTCCACTGGGTCTTCACTGATAATAATAGGGCTTCTAACTTTAGTGGCCCTTGGATCCCAGAGAGGTTATAAGTACTATGTAGCCTACCGCAAGAGGCAAAGTGACGAAATCTATTCAATGGTGGAGCAAATAATTGATGTAATTTCTCAAGAAACTGAGGATAGCGGGGAGCCCTACATTTCCATAGACCATGTGCGGGATACTCTCATTTCACCTCAGAATCGGGAGAAAATGAACTCCATATGGGATGCTGCGGTTAAGTTCATACAGAAAAACGAGAGTAGAGTCCGGATGGAGGTTCAGTCTGTGGACGGGGAGGACTGCCGGGTGTGGCGCTGGAGCCCGGCGCACAGCAGCCCCAAGCGCAGCGCGGCGTGGCAGGGACAAGCTTTCGAGACACAGGAAGGCTCCGTGAACAATCTGACCGTCTCTCCGACACCGTGCCTGAAGATCCGCAGCATGTTTGATAAGAACGACACAAACCCGAATTTGAGGATGGTGGTGCAGGATGCGATTCTGGAGAAATGTGGGGAGCGTTGTAACATTTTGCACGTCGACGTGGACCGGGCCTCGTGCTGCGTGTACGTGAAGTGCGCGAGCGCTGCGGACGCCGGCGTGGTGTACCGCTCGCTGCACGGCTGGTGGTACGAGAGCCGCCTCATCACCGTCAAGTACTTACGCCTCGAGCGCTACATGCAGCGATTCCCAAACTCTCCCTCCGTTGGACCCTACCTCAAGATGTCCCGTCCGAGACGCACCTGGGATGAGTAAACTCAATGCTACTATAATCCGCGTCCATTCTTTGCGTTTTTAAATTAGATAAGTAACATGGCGTTCACATGCGGGATTCTTATGAGCACTAAAAACAATAAAAAACTTTTAAGTAGACTTAGCGATTTTGACATGTATTGTTAAGTGCTCTTAGGAATATATATATTTAAGACCTACATAATGTGTGCCTAGAACTGTATAAGTTGAGTTCACAAATGATATTCAAATTCGTTATTTGTTGGTTTAAGCTTTGTGAAATTGCCATCATTTCAAATGTTATTAATGTTTGTATTCAGACAGAGGTCTATCATTTAAAAACTGTTATATTAATTTAGGAAGCCCCAATTAAGTGAAACATTTTCCAGGAGACAGCTTCATATTGTACTGTGGAATGTTTTACTTCATTTTTCTTCCTGTATAACACAACAATTTCCAATTTTGTCCTGAGGTAATCAATAAGAAGTTAGGTTTTTCATTAGATCTAGGGCAAAGTTGTATGTGAAGAGTTAGCACAACTTGTTATTATCTCCTACAACCTGTATGTAGTGCCTACATACAGGTTGTACGTACTGGCTAGCTGGCTACCCACCAGATTTTCTAGTCTTTGGGTCTGCATTAAATTAATACATTCTTGTTTATCTAGAAAAGCTACCCATCCTTTAATGTTGAATTTGAGATAAGAAATTTATGCCTACATAATTCTGTTGGAAAGCCAGAGCTAATTAATCTTATAGATTTTATGTGTTAGTCATACTCATGTTTTGTAAATGTCAACTTACATTTTTTCATTTTTAAGTAATTCATTGTTGTAAGGATTGATTCTCTACTGTTTTTAATTATTTCACTGTCAATAGTAATTTATTCTGATGAAATTTAGTCCTGAAATATTTTCTTTGGAGAATCGATTCTTTTTTATGTTATAAGGCTATGCATAATATAATCATTGTAGTTTGGCAGACATTCTGATTTTTTTCTTGAGAACTACCAATTTTTAATAATGCCAATTCTTTTATAGACGCTAAGGAATGCTTTTCGAAGAGTTTTATATTATCAATGACATAGCTCGACAGAGGAACCATTATCCCATTTTATATTAATTTGGTTATTCACTGTCGAAGTACATAATTTTGTAGAATATACTGCAAAGCGGATAAATATATTCGTCAATTAAAATAGATGATGTATGACATATCAGTCAATTGGATTTTTTATGTTTGTGTTGTTAGCCGATTCGGCAAAAAAATACACTGATCTGATTTATCTAGAGGTGCTGGTCAGGAAATATGCCTTATCTGTAAAGCTTTTCTAACGCTTCGTCTATTTTCATTATAAATATAGAGTAGATAATTAGATTCGACTTCAGATTAACGTTGTAAATATACGCAATCACAAGTTCCGGATTCACAAGTCTGCGGCTTGCGTTTAGTTACTAAATTTACTGTTTTGGAACAAATTGTTATACAAATAATTGTAAGTAGTGATAAGTTTAATAAGTTAATAGGATATTCTGATTTTGATTTAATTTTCCAGTCATTCGACGGCACAGCGTATTCTAGTGCGTAATTCTTTCATGCAAAGGTTTGACATGTTTATTTTTTTAGTACACTAATTGCTGTTTTATTTTGTAGCGTTTATGGATTGATTTTTAATTTTTAATAAATAATTTAAGAAATATTGTTGTTTTACTGTGAAATGTGTGGGTGACCTTACTAATCTTCTCTTATATATAAAAACCGGCCAAGTGCGTGTCGGGCCACGCGCAAATTATAGGGTTCCGAAGTTGAGGATGCCCACAGTACCTTTCTAAGACTTATTAGCATCTAGCTAGCCTGTGGTATGACGTGCCCGCCCGACGCCCCTGCCGCTCGAGAAAAATCATTGGTTTTTTAATCATTTCATAAGTCGACTAATGACTCGTAAATTTGTACAGCCTACTTAGCTGTGATAGTTTTCCTTTCAACTACGTTATATACGCCACAACCGTGATTTTTTTCAGCCATCCAAATACCACCATTTAGCTGGCAGGGGGGGGGGGACACGTGACTCTAACAAAAAAATAGCAGTTTAAAGCTTAATATTTGACAAACGCATCACTTAATCGAAAAATGGTTTTAACAAACCCACAATATTTTTTCAAGACCTATTCAACGATATGCCACAACATGGGGTACGCAAGAAAAAAAAATTACATCCCCGCTTTACCAGTAGGGGAGGTACCCTATAAAAAATATATATTTCAAAGTTTTATTGTACCACTTTGTCACCGTAACTAATATGTATATTCATGCCAAATTACAGCTTTCTAGAACTAAGCATCTCCGAGCAATAGTGCGGACAGACGGACGGACATGGCGAAACTATAAGGGTTCCTAGTGGACTTCGGAACCCTAAAAATGAATCGCCGTGTGTTAGTCTGGCTAGGCTCAAGAACTGCTAGACCGATTTGGCTGATTCTTTTTTTTGTTTTATTCTCCGTGATTCAGGGAAGGTTTAGTAAGAAATAAAATCGGGTAAAGTCAAACGGAACAGCTATGGAAGGAAGCTATTCCACATATTCTCATACAACGATCGCTGGCCTGACGTAATATCCTTTGTGCCTTGCCGTGCCTAAAAGTGTGTATGATCTTCAGCATACGTATTTGGCCTGTCTAATTGCTGTCAATGTATTCAAACTACTAGTTATCTTCTAGTTAGGAAAATTGCTGATTAAGGCATTCACTGCCACTTCTGTTTTGCGAACTTTCGCCAGGTGCCACATCTGTCATTAAGGGAACATTGCAACGCACATGTGCGTTCAAGGCACTGCGGGAAAGTCAGCAAAACGCACATATGCGTCGGTGGTTAGTGAATGCGTTAATGTATCATGGCCCTAGAATAGCACCTTAATTAAACACATCATAACTTTTATTAGAATAGGTAGGTATATGTGCAAAAATGAGAAAACAGTTCATTTCATAACATTTAATTAAAACCTCAACAAATAACATTTTCTTATCGTTTATACTCAACAAAATAATAATATACATGTGTGGAATGTTACATATTATTTTAAGAAATCCAGGATGTACGAAATTGAACTTGAATTTACCACTGAACTTTTCGGTGAAGGAAAACATCGCGAGGAAACCTGCACGCATCTGCGAAGTAATTCAAGGATGTGTGTGAAGTCCCATATCCGTACTGGGCCCGCGTGGGGACTATACCCTATAGTCCCCACGCGGGCCCAGTACGGATTATGAAATATGAAGGCGCGGGACTTTAGATAGTAGATCTCTAGTCGTGGATGACTTGTGTAATACAAGTTAGTAGTCCCTAAGTTGTTGTAGGGCTGCGAAGCAACGCCATTTATCGGGGAGGTAGAAGGGTTCAAAGACGTGTGGGAAAGGCGCGTCCCAGCCCGCCACGCGCGATACAGGCGCCTCCAGATGCAGGAAACAATCGTTCTGAAACAAGCCAGTAGCCTATATATATATTTCATCATCATCATCATCATCATCATCATCATCATCATCATCATCATCATCATCATCATCATCATCATCATCATTATGTATATTTATTTAAGGAAGTAAAAACTAATACAAAAGGCGAACTTAATGCCATAAGGCATTCTCTACCAGTCGAACCTTTGGGCAAAGCAGAAATTGTTGTAGCGGTGCAATCAAAGCCATTAATTTACATATAAGGCACATATCTATACTAATAATAAGTCTGTAGAAGAAGCCGCGTCTGTAACTTGAAAATTAAAAGAAACAATAAAGTCGAGGGGACTATATAAAAGATACTGAACACAATTAACGATTTTTAGAAAAAAATATTATATACATGGTGGGTCAGATTATATAGCAAATAATTAACCCACAGTATCGGCTATCGATTCTAAGCATATTGTATAGGTCTTTATGTTTTTTCGAGTTGGTATTTTTTTTTATTGTGTATGGGATTCAGGCGTCGCTCTCACAACCAATCCCATATAAAATTATTTCTTTTACCAACTCTTATTTGCTATATGATCTGACCCACCATGTATATGTATGTATGTCCGGATTTACTGGTCCGATTGCAACAAAATTTTGTATAGGGGTAGTTTATAAAACTGGTCACCATATAGACCACTTGTTATCCCGGAAAAACGCATGGTTCCCGCGGGAACGCTATTATCAAATTCAACGCGGATGAAGTCGCGGGCAGAAGCTAGTACACCAATGTATAAATACATACATATACATAGGAAGATGCCAAAAATAAATAAAACAAGTGAGTACCAAGATGATCAATTCTGCTTACATCATTGATCTATTTTAAGTAAGGATTCACAATCAGCCAAAGAAAAATGGCCCGTTTGGCGCTCAGGAAATTTGACACTTAAGTCTTATAGTGTTAGGTTTACTCTTGTATAAAATATTTATCTTGACACATATTATAAAGAGGCGTTATTAGCATATGGGAACGTATTTTCTAATGTCAGTTTGCTCCATATATTTTGACATATTTTGTTAGGCACTGCTCGTCCATGTTATTATAGGTCAAAGGCTTACATAGAAATGCATGTATGTATGACGATTCTTATATTTTGACGTGATAACGTCTTATAAATTGAACGCTGGCTGCGCCCACGAAAAAACATGACGCAACAGTAGCGTTGTAGCGTTACCTAACGTTATCACGTATAAAATAAAAATAAGTCGGGTTTTCCTTCCTGACGCTATAACTCCAGAACGCACGAACCGATTTCCACGGTTTTGCATTCGTTGGAAAGGTCTCGGACTCCGTGAGGTTTATAAAAAAAACTAACGCGGTACGAAGTCCGCGGGGTCAGCTAGTCACGTATAAAATTATCGTCCGTAAACCGACTTTACAGTCAACCAATTTTTTATGATTACCTGAATGGTAGCAGCTAGTTCAGCGCCAAATCCAGACGTCAGCGGCGCTTCGTGTGCGATCAGACAGCGGCCTGTTTTCTTCACCGACTGAAAATATAGGCAAGGCATAGACATAAATAATACTTGGTATGGACCCGGCCTAACGTAGATACCTACATGTCATGTTTCCACACTTCATTGGTGTCCAATCCAAAGTTAAACTTATATCGTGACACTAAAGCTGGGTCAAATTTTTTCAACAACGAGACGAGTTTTTAGATACTGAGAAACAGTTTCGAAAAAAGTTTTTTTAAAGACGCTTATTGTCACGCACGCTCGGTGACAGAACTTTGGATTGGACACCGTGGAAGTGGGGACATATTACGTGTACGTTAGACCGGTTCTATATTATTTACGTCTATGAGGCAAGGGCCAAATAAGGACAAGATTTATCCATTTCTTTAGTATAAATAAAAACAAAAAGGTAAGAAGAGAATAAGAAAAAACATTATTTCTTTCGTACAAGCATTTTTGTCTAAACTTTAATAATAATAAGTATCGTGGGACATTTCACACCTATTGACCTAGCCCCCAAACTAAGCAAAGCTTGTACTATGGGTGCTAGACAACGATATAAATACTTATATAGAGAAATACATACATATATAAATACTAAACATCCATGACTCGAGTACAAACATTCGTGTTCATCACACAAAGTTTGCCCCGAGCGGGACTCGAACCCGCGACCGTCGGCACAGAAGGCAGGGTCACTACCAACTGGACCAATCCGGCCGTCCCATTCAAACTGACAATCAAACATCGTGAGGAAACCTGCACTCATCTGCGAACTAATTCAAGTACGTGTGTGAAGTCCAGAATCCCCATTGGGCCCGCGTGGGGACTATAGCCCAAACCTTTCTCTTGATGAGTGAGGGGCTGTGCCCAGCAGTGGGATGCAAATAGGCTGTATTAGTAGAATCCATACTAATATAATAATTGCGAAAGTAACTACATGTCACCTTTTCACGCTTCATCCGCTGGACCGATTCAGATGTAATTTAGTATGGTGATAGTTGGAGACCCGGGGAAGGAAATAGGCTACTTTTTTATCACGGAGAAACGCGGAGTTCCCGCGGGAACGCGATAACCGAATTCCGCGCAGGCGAAGTCGCCAGCAGAAGCCAGTTTACGATATTTAGGAGTTTCTTGAGTATCGCGAGGAAACCTGCACGCATCTGCGAAGTAATTCAAAGATGTGAAGTCCCCCAATCCGCACTGGGCCCGCGTGGGGACTATAGCCCAAGCCCTCTCGTGATGAGAGGAGGCCTGTGCCCAGCAGTGGGACGCAAATAGGCTGTAGTTAGTAGGAGTTTCTAGTAAAAATGGAACACCAATCACTTTCACTCACATTGCAGACGGTTTCTTGGTCCCAGGGTAAGATGGATTGAAGGTCGATGACGTCACAGGACATCCCGAGTTTTTCCTTCGCCATTTCAGCCACCTCCAGCAAGATGTGGATCTGCGTGCCCCACCCTATGAGGGTCGCCGCGTCGCCTGTTCAAATATCAACATTAACAAAGTATAGGCACTTTCAAGCCGATTATGTACTGTGGAGACTGGCCGATAATCAGTGAGTTAACACATTTTAGGTTTTTTTAAACGTAGAATTGTTTAGTTCAATTTGTTTAGTCTTTTGATAGCTCTTGTAAAGTAACGATCTCTGGATATACATATAATATGAATTTCAAGTAAAGTCTATTTATTAATTAATTAGGGAAGTGTTAGGGCCAGTCTCATCATCATCATCATCATTTCAGCCAAAAGACGTCCACTGCTGGACATAGGCCTCCCCCAAGGCTCGCCACTCAGACCGGTCCTGTGCTACTTGCTTCCACCGGTTTCCCGCGACCTTCACGAGGTCGTCGCTCCATCTTGTTGGAGGCCTACCGACAGCTCGTCTACCGGTTCGCGGGCGCCACTCCAGAACTTCCCGGCCCCATCGGCCATCAGTCCTGCGAGCAATCTGCCCCGCCCACTGTCACTTAAGGCTCGCAATGGGGGCTATCGCGTGTTAATTTGCCACATTCACTTTTCACTGGTTTTGGCGGGCTTCATGATATAAATAATATTTTTTTTAATTTACCTGTTGAAAAATGATCTCCTTCATGAAATTATTGCAAATATGATTTATTTGGCGATGAATGTGAACGCTTGTAAATATACAAAACAAAAATCTGAACAAAACGGAACTGCACAACATTGCGGCATAGCTACTCAATATGATGATAGTTATTTATAATTAATAAACTTATTGACATTTAAGATTTAAAACTTTGTTTCGGCGCCGATCTTATAAAGTCGCTTTTGACAGCTATACCTCTGGACCTTAGTCAACAGTGGCGCCAACTGGTGAGCAAAGAAACGATAGTCCCCATTATCGCGTCTATGTACAGCATTCGTCTAAATGTTGAGTGACCCTGCCCAGTGCCCAATGTTCCAAAGGTTGCGAGTTCAAATTCTGCTAGGGGCAAACTTTGTGGCCTATTTCCAGTATTTCCCAGTAGTCCGCACTGAATACCACCCTCCATTCTTATGTGCGGATTTCAATTACGATGTAATAAACTTTTTTGTAGAAGAAAAACTTCGTGAGGAAACCTGTATAGCACGACACAACTTAGAAGGCCGGTGAAGCTCTTAAGCCGTTGGCACAGTCTATTATTGATAAATTCATGCACCTTCTAAGTTGTGTAAACTGCAAATTCAAGTACGTGTGCGAAGTCCCCAATCCACATCGGGCCCGTGTGAGGTCTATAGCCTAAACCCTCTCGTGATGAGTGGTCGGACAGTGGGACGTAAATAGGCTGTTGTGGTACGATACCTTCTCTCAACACCTGAGCCTTCCCCAGCGGCAGTGTATAATCTTCAACCGGGACTTCCTCCGTGGCAGAACGATACAGGATCTTGGGCTCGAGGAAGATGCAAGGGTCCGGTTCTCGGAGACAGGATAGCAGCAGACCCTTAGCTGTGATGGGACCTCGGGGGACTACCACCTGGAGTATGAAGTTTAGCTTTAGTTATTTGTTTTTTGAGTTACATTCCCAACATTTCTTGTGGCCTAGATGTTCAAACATATACATATTTTTTTTTATGTATAGTAGACTATGATAACATGGTCCTTTCAAATTACCATTTCAGTGTGTTTAACTTTAAGTCAATTCACATGATCACATTGTCACGAAAGAGTGTGTCTCAGCACGCACACATGCGTTTGGACTCTTCGAGATGCTTTATGAATACTTTCACTAATACATTGAATCGTCTTTAAGAGGGTTTATCCCGAAAAGTGGCAACGTCGCATATAGCTGTCAAATGTTTCGTTGTTTTTATTAATTTCTCAATATTACTGTATTAAAAAAGAAGTTATCATTCTATGGTTGAATGACGCGTCTCATTTTATATTTATTGGTTAGGCATTCAAATGATAATATTACATTAAATTGCATGGAAAATGCGATGGAAAGTTTTCAAAAGATAGATAGTACTTCCATAATCCTAAGATTTTCGTGTTCCTATGATAATTGTTGCAATCCATACTTAATGTTTTATTCAACCATAGAGCGATAATTTATGTTTTCATTCAGTAATATTCATAAATTAATGACAACAGCGAAATATTTGACAACTATTTGCGACGTTGCCAACTTTCGGAGTAAACCCTCTTAAAAAAAAACACAAAAATACAGTTTACAGTAATAAAGAGACACACGTACAAAGGGGAGCTGCAGAGCTTCTCCCTTTGAGGGATTTCTTCCAGCTCAAGAGGTTGAGTGATATTTGAAGTTTAGAGGAGCGGGCCATATTATCGTAGTTTCTCTATGTATGTAAGGGGCATGTCTGTATGTTTGTACAGGCAACGGCAGACTTGAGCAGTGACCTTTGATGCGCAGAAGTGAATATAATAGGGTCTCACCGGCAGAGGGGCGCAGGACGCAGGGGTCGCTTCGTCGTGCGTGCCCGCTCATTGGCCCTTCAGTCGTAAACATGCGGAGAAATCCCTCTACTCAACTGCTCAAGTAACGTGCCGCGACCTGGTTTCAAAAAACAAGTTTCGGAAAGTTACCCGGAGGCCGGCGGCGTGCGCGAAGTAGGCCTCGGGGCTCTGCGAGTGGTAGAGGCCGCCGTGGCCGACGGCCCCGCTCGGCGCGCGCACTGTGAGCCCGCCCGCCGCGAACTGCCCGCCCGACCGGTAGCGGGCCTTCGCTGCCTCGTTCACCAGCTGGAATAGAAGGGTGATAGTCATACGACAGAATACAAAACTAGAGGATGTAGCATACACAATCAAACACCAGAAATGAAAATGGGCACACCATGAGAGGACCCGAGAAGTGGAGTAAAATAGTAGAGATCTTCTACTATCTAAAGTCCCGCGCCTTCTCATTTCAAAACGCTTCAATGTATTTAAAAAGCACCACCAACACTCTCAACACATGTGTGCGTGCTGAGACAGCCATCAACTATGCGTTGAGTGTTGGTGGTGCTTTTTAAATAATAAAAAAAAATTGAACCGTTTTGAAACGTGAAGGCGCGGGACTTTAGATAGTAGAAGATCTCTAACAACATGATACCCAAGATGAAATTGTGGAAATGGCCGGCAGAACATGGACCAGAAAGGTCACTGATAGGGAAGAATGGAGGAGACTGGGGGAGGCCTTTGCCAGAAGGCACACAGAAACTGTAGTTTTAAGTATTTTATTGTAAAAACTAGCTTTTCCCCGCAACTTCGGATGCGCAGAAATATTAAAAAGTAAAATCCCAATTTTTCCCGTTCCCGTGGGAATTTTGCAAAATCCTTTCTTAGCGGATGCCTACGTCATAACATCTACCTGCATGCCAAATTTCAGCCCCATCCGTCCAGTGGTTTGGGCTGTGCGTTGATAGATCACTATGTCAGTCAGTCAGACACCTTCGAGTTTTATATATTTAGACTAGCTTCTGCCCGCGACTTCGTCCGCGTGGAATTTGTTAATAGCCTTCCCGCGAGAACTATGCATTTCCTCGGGATAAAAAGTAGCCTATATGTTAACCAGTGTTATAAACTACCCCCATACCAAATTTTGTTTCAATCCGTCCAGTAGTTTTCGAGTTAAATCCGGACATACATACATACAGTATTTTTTTCTAAAAATCGTTATGTTGTGTTCAGTATCGTTCATATAGTCCCTTTGACTTGATAGTTTCTTTTAATTTTCAATTTTCAGCCGCGACTTCATCTACAGAATTATTATTTATTATATGTATAGATTTTTCCTTTTTTTTCTCTGATTCATTAATCTCTTATGAATAAACTTATAATGTATAGTGTGACATTGATATTGTTAAAATATGGGCTCTGCCTGAAATAAACGTAATTATATTATTACTAGCTTCTGCCCGCGACTTCGTCCGCGTGGAATTTGTTAATAGCCTTCCCGCGAGAACTATGCATTTCCTCGGGATAAAAAGTAGCCTATATGTTAACCAGTGTTATAAACTACCCCCATACCAAATTTTGTTTCAATCCGTCCAGTAGTTTTCGAGTTAAATCCGGACATACATACATACAGTATTTTTTTCTAAAAATCGTTATTTTGTGTTCAGTATCGTTCATATAGTCCCTTTGACTTGATAGTTTCTTTTAATTTTCAATTTTCAGCCGCGACTTCATCTACAGAATTATTATTTATTATATGTATAGATTTTTCCTTTTTTTTCTCTGATTCATTAATCTCTTATGAATAAACTTATAATGTATAGTGTGACATTGATATTGTTAAAATATGGGCTCTGCCTGAAATAAACGTAATTATACTATTATTATTATTATTATTATATGTATAGATTTTTCCTTTTTTTTCTCTGATTCATTAATCTCTTATGAATAAATAGTTTAGTGCCAAAATTCATTATTTAGGTAATAGCAGACTGGTTTAAAGAATGTTTTAGTGAACTCATCAATCATTTCCTTTTTACTGGACAATAGGCAGGTAATCTAACAGTAGGTAATCTGCATAACGTGTTTCTTGAAAGTGTTTGTAATCTAGGATTATAATTTAATTTTTCCCGTTCCCGTGGGAATATCGGGAAATCCTTTCTTAGTGCTCCCCTAAGCTCCCCAAGGAACCAGCATGCCAAACTTCAGCTCTCTACGATGTTTCCCGCGACTTCGTACGCGCCTAAAAATTCAAATGTATAAATCCCTTTTTTCCCCGTTCCCGTGAGAATTTTGCGAAATCCTTTTTTAGTGCTCCCCTACGATCCCCAAGGAACCTGTATGCCAAATTTCAGCTCTCTACGACCAGTATTTTCGGCTCTGCGTTGATATGTCAGTCAGTTTCTTCTTTTATATATTTAGATAGATAGATAGCTGTTTCCCGCGACTTCGTACGCGCCTAAACATTAAAATGTAAAAATCCCATTTTTTCCCGTTCCCGTGGGAATTTCGGGAAATCCTTTCTTAGTGCTCCCCTACGCTCCCCAAGGAACCTGCATGCCAAATTTCAGCTCTCTAATACCAGTAGTTTCGGCTCTCCGTTGATATGTCAGTCAGTCAGTCAGTCAGTCAGTTTCTACTTTTATATATTTAGATAGATAGATAGCTGTTTCCCGCGACTTCGTATGCGCCTGAACATTAAAATGTAAAAATCTCATTTTTCCCGTTCCCGTGGGAATATCGGGAAATCCTTTCTTAGTGCTCCCCTACGCTCCCCAAGGAACCTGCATGCCAAATTTCATCTCTCTACGATGATCCCCGCGACTACGTACGCGATTTAAAATGTAATAAACCCATTTTTTCCCGTTCCCGTAGGAATTTCGGGAAGTTCTTTCTTAGTGCTCCCCTACGCTCCCCAAGGAACCTGCATGCCAAATTTCAGCTCTCTACGATGATCCCCGCGACTACGTACGCGCCTTAAAATGTAAAAAAACTATTTTTTCCCGTTCCCGTGGGAATTTCGGGAAGTCCTTTCTTAGTGCTCCCCTACGCTCCCCAAGGAACCTACATGCCAAATTTCAGCTCTCTACGACCAGTAGTTTCGGATCTGCGTTGATATGTCAGTCAGTCAGTCAGTCAGTCAGTCAGTCAGTTTCTTCTTTTATATATTTAGATAGATAGATAGCTGTTTCCCGCGACTTCGTACGCGCCTAAACATTAAAATGTAAAAATCTCATTTTTCCCGTTCCCGTGGGAATATCGGGAAATCTTTTCATAGTGCTCCCCTGCGCTCCCCAAGGAATCTGCATGCCAAATTTCATCTCTCTACGATGATCCCCGCGACTACGTACGGGTTTTAAAATGTAATAAACCCATTTTTTCCCGTTCCCGTGGGAATTTCGGGAAGTCCTTTCTTAGTGCTCCCCTACGCTCCCCAAGGAATCTGCATGCTAAATTTCAGCTCTCTACGATGATCGCCGCGACTACGTACGCGCCTTAAAATGTAAAAAAAAACATTTTTTCCCGTTCCCGTGGGAATTTTGGGAAGTCGTTTCTTAGTGCTCCCCTACGCTCCCCAAGGAACCTGCATGCCAAATTTCAGATCCTTACTATGTTTCCCGCGACTTCGTACGCGCCTAAACATTAAAATGTAAAAATCCCTTTTTTTCCCGTTCCCGTGGGAATTTTGCAAAATCCTTTCTTAGCGGATGCCTACGTCATAACATCTACCTGCATTCCAAATTTCAGCCCGATCCGTCCAGTGGTTTGGGCTGTGCGTTGATCGATCACTATATCAGTCAGTCAGTCACCTTTGAGTTTTATATATTTAGATAAATAAATAAATAAATGTCAGTCAGTCAGACACCTTTGAGTTTTATATATTTAGATTTCTGAAAAGAGGCTATAAATAAATAAATAAGTCATACGACATTATTTTCTAAGTGGGGTGGTAAGACCTAGTGCAGGCATCGGCACGGAACTTAGCGGAGGCCTTCGATGCGCAGAAGTCGAAAATAAGGTCTCATCGGTAGATAGGCGCGAGACTCAAGGGGCGCTTTGTCGTGCGCGCACGCTTATTGGCTCTTCAGTCTTAGTTTTAGTATGTAAAATGTAGTTAAAAATCAACTGATTTGCTATAGGTACACTAATGGAATTTTTCTATTAACAATTACCATTTTTTTCGTTTCGATACATCCTTAGAATTGTATAGTACAGTTACCCATGGAGGTAATAAGTGTACATCGGGAGCGAGTAGTGTCAATCAATCAATAATTTATGCAGCAAATTGGCCACATAGGGGCACTTTTACACGTCAGAAATGAATTTACCAACTTGGAAACGATAAAAATTTAGATTAAAGATGTGAGCCCATAAGTTAGGGACTATACATCCCTTAAATGTAATTTTAGTATGTACCTATGTATGTATTTTATACATATTAATGTAAATGTAATGTGAATCTATATGTTTAAATTTTGAAAAGCCTTCTGCTGAGTTTGTTGCAGCGCTTCTTCACAAGCAATGGGTCTAGAAAGCGCTGATAAATTCATTTCTGTTAAATTCATTTAAAAGTGACGTGTAAAAGTGCCCAGATATTTGCTAAATAAATATGTTGAATAGATTTTTTGATTTTGAGTCGTAAATACAGAAATCCCCTCTACTTTCGGTCACCGCTCAAGAGCCGTGCCGCTACCTGTACAACTATTATTTTCTAATGGTGTTAGCCTATTGGTGCTTCTCATGCAGAGGGTCGGGGGTTCGAATCAACTCACACCTCTAAAATTCAATTTGAATTTACCACTGCACTTTTCGGTGAAGGAAAACATCTTGAGGAAACCTATACGCATCTGAGAAGTAATCTAAGGATGTGTGTGAAGTCCCCAATCAGTAAGTATTGATACTTTTAATTAATTTACTTTGAATTGATTCGGTACCTGATCAAAAGCAGGGAAGATGTAGTCAGCGAACTGTATCTCCGCAATCGCAGTAGCGCCTGCTGTTGCCAACCCGATGCCGAACCCTGCGATGCCTTGTTCACACAGTGGAGTGTTGAACACTCGGTCCTTCCCATATTTCTCCTGTAATCATCATCATAGGGTGACAAGGACAATAAAGTAGAAAAGACTTGAAGTCTTTTTAAATATACAATCAAGAATTCATTGTGAATGTCAAAGATCATAGAGTATTTTTCACTCACAACATAGTAAAAGTTTAGCAGGTAACATTCATGTGAATAATCAAGACTTACATTTAAAAAAAACATACAAGACTAGTTTGCAATATGGAGGGTTGATGTAAAGGAGCGCAATCTTTATAGTTCCAAAAGTGGACACCAAATCGGGTAAACTGGGGGCACTGTGGTCGCCACAAGTGTCAAGCCACCTAGGCGGATAGTCTGCAATAGCGCCTTCAGATGGCGCTGCTGAGGCGAAAACGGTTGTGAGAGTGTGTTTTGTTTTGTTGCTTATCAAATCCGCTGGACACGTTTTCAACTTCGCCATATAAAATTGTGCTCCTTACCAAGACACATTCCACACTCCATAGTTTGCAACATATGTACCTGTAAACCAAGTGCACACCGGAATACACCTCCGAAGGCGACATCTTCTCCGAACAACACAGCTGAGGGATCATTCTTCAAGGTGATGTCCATAGCATTGTTTATGGCCTGCATCATGTTCAACTTTGTGGTCTCACCTAGGAATTAAAAAAATGTACAATACAATGAAAAACCATTTTTTTTCAGAACTAGACATTACCTGGTTTAAGGCATTCACTGCCACCAACGCATATATGCGTTTTGCTGACTTTCCCGCAGTGCCTCGAACGCACATGTGCGTTGCAATGTTCCCTTAATGACAGATGTGGCACCTGGCGAAAGTTCGTAAAAAGAAGTGGCAGTGAATGCGTTAATGTAAAGGATAGAAAAATAATTATTATGAAAAAAATCTACACCGCACTGGCAGGATAAATTGTAACAGGCCACATATTATTACAGTCCTTCTTTCATTATAAGTAAAATGTTCATGTATTACAGTTAAAAACAAAAAATGTTCCTAGTTTAAACACATGGAAATGGAACATCCACACAGGACAGGAAACAAACAACTCGACTAGTTCATTGTAAGTCAGAAACAAATTAGAATTTTTGAGAACGCTTACCTTCCACAGGTTTCTCATTGTCAGGATAATAAATAAAATGCGAGGATAACCTCTTTGGTCCATTGGCTACATTTTTCAGGGCCCTCGTAAATAAAACGAAGTTTTTCGTAGCTAAACTCGTCATGTCTGTAAAAACCCGACGGATCAACTGCGACTGACTTCAAATACAATAAGTAACTCATCTTATCAGCAAGTATAATTAAGCTTTGATTGTCAAACGCCACTGATAATATCGTCAAGGAAGATTGGATGGATGAACAACACTTCTAATCTGTGATGAACAATATGTTTACAACTTTATATCACTCCATCGTGGGGGGGAATCTGACGTCACTGGCAGCCAAAATGATGTAATTGAATTTTACCGTAATTTCAGGTGACTGTTTTATTTTATCCCGGAACATTAATATAAATCTATAAAATACGCTTAGGTACTACTTTTTTTAAAGAAAACAGCCGCCAACAACACAAAACAAACATTTCGTTCAAAGGTGTTTTTCATTTTACTTAAATATGTCAAACAAATTAGACTTGCTCGAACCACGTACAATAATACACTATTATCAATTAAAGCTTATGAAATAACAGAATAAACATGTATTATATTAGTGGTGAAAGTTAAAATATGTAAACTTTAGCAATAATAAGTATTTTTTACATGGTTACGAAGGTCACGTCCTCGGTTTGGTCTGCCATCTACCGGATGGGTGACGAATCTTTAGTTTCTGTTATCATACATAGAGGGCAGGGTAAGGGCAGACAGACGGAGTTACCTAAGTTCACATTCATTACTAATATTATTTAGTAATTATTTCCTAAAAATTTAAGCGATAAAAAAATGATTTATTTGCTACCAGCAAATACATGTTATTGTGACGTTTTACACAATATTGCTTTAGGCGCTGCTAAATGTGCCTATTTTGTGCTATTTTGAGTGACCTATTTAATTTTTATAATTATTTTCCTATTTACGAATTCCAAAGTAACTTATATACTTATAACAAAGTAACTAAGTAAGTAATATTGCTTTTTTAAGTGGATTTAATATCCTACCTAACTAGTTAGTATTTCAACAAAATGGAACGAGCCAAAGTCGCGGGAATCCAATGGATGACTGTGTGTTGTGAGTTGTGCAGTCTCCAAGCTGAAATTGTGAGGGTGAGTATTGAAAGTTGAAGTGAACGGGGAGTGATCGGGTAAAAAGGTCAGGGAAGGGCAGGCAGTTTACGTCATAATTAACACTTTAGACCGCTAAAAAAATCCGTTAAGTCTGTTATGGATGGATTGGATTACCTTATTGTGTTCATTCAACGTATTCTATACTAATAATAAGTCTGTGGAAGAAGTCACGTCTGAAACTTGAAAATTAAAAGAAACTATCAAGTCGAGGGGACTATACCTATAAACGATACTGAACACAAAATAACGATTTTTAGAAAAAATGTTTGTATGTATGTACCGGATTAAACTCAAAAACTACTGGACGGATTGCAACAAAATTTGTTTCTAACACTGGTCAACATATAGGCTACTTTTTATCCCGAAAAAATGCATAGTTCTCGCGGGAATGCCATTAACGAATTCCACGCGGACTCTGTCGCGGGCAGAAGCTAGTAAGAAATAAATATACCGTTTTTCGAATGTCGCAAAGACGGTTCCCTAGTAAATGGTGCATTCTGTTCTCAATGTCAGAGCGAGCGGTTGCGGCTCGTGCGGGACTTTTACTTTCGTCCGGCCGATGACTTCACTGCGGTGGACGAACAAACATAACACGGGACAGCCCGGGGGACTGTTGCGAATTCACGCTAGTCGTTAGATAACAATTTGGGAGTCAATTAATCAGATTCTCTCCCACATGTTAGTGGTAGGACCTGGTGCTGGGTACCACCGTCTTTCCCCGCTAACCTGCCGCTAAATAGCAGTGCTCGCACTGTTGTGTTACGGTAGGGGGTTAAGGCAGCCGGTGAAATTACTGGCAAAGAGGTATTCCATCTGAGGCCTCAGGGTAGGCAACGCATTCGAGATCTTTTGGTTTCTTAATGGGGGATCATAGTAAAAAATATCAAACTAGCTTCTGCCCGCGACTTCTCACGCGGGAACCATTATGCGTTTTTCCGGGGAAAAAAGTAGACAGAGTAACTTATATTCGTATTTATAATGTTTTGTTACTATGGATTGGTCACGTCTTCTATGGGCACACGTCTGTTTTGAAACTACCAGCACTTCGGACAGAAATAATTACCTACTACGACATAGCTACTTGGTTCGATACATCTTTTTGAAATGAAATGAAATGAAATATCTTTATTCGGCTATTTTGAACAAAACAGAATAAACAAAACCAAAAATAAATACACTTCCACTTAAAAGAAACAACAGAATTTTTGCAGTCGACTTTACTCTCATAAAAGCCGCTACTCACCCATGCCTGAACTTAGTAAACTTAATCCATACAATTTACTGGCTGAATTTGACGACTAATAAAACTAAACAGTATGGCCACATGAAGTTTACCCAGCATCGGGGGGAGGGCAGTTCAATTTTTGTGCATTTTGGCATTTTGTGTCCACTGATTTAAATGTTACACCTCTATTGTTATGTTATGTTATATTGATATTATTATGTTGTTATTATATTATGTTGTATTATATTGTTATTATGTTATATTGTTATGATATTGTTATTGTTATGTAATGTACCTCAGTGATCAGAACAGTTTATTACATTTGGCACTATGCTCGGGGTTTCTCTGCGTGATAGAATCAGAAATGAGGATATCCGCAGTAGAACTAGGGTCACCGACATAGCCCGAAGAATTGAGAACCTTAAATACACTTCCACTTAAAAGAAACAACAGAATTTTTGCAGTCGACTTTACTCTCATAAAAGCCGCTACTCACCCATGCCTGAACTTAGTAAACTTAATCCATACAATTTACTGGCTGAATTTGACGACTAATAAAACTAAACAGTATGGCCACATGAAGTTTACCCAGCATCGGGGGGAGGGCAGTTCAATTTTTGTGCATTTTGGCATTTTGTGTCCACTGATTTAAATGTTACACCTCTATTGTTATGTTATGTTATATTGATATTATTATGTTGTTATTATATTATGTTGTATTATATTGTTATTATGTTATATTGTTATGATATTGTTATTGTTATGTAATGTACCTCAGTGATCAGAACAGTTTATTACATTTGGCACTATGCTCGGGGTTTCTCTGCGTGATAGAATCAGAAATGAGGATATCCGCAGTAGAACTAGGGTCACCGACATAGCCCGAAGAATTGAGAACCTTAAGTGGCAGTGGGCGGGGCACATTACTCGCAGGACTGATGGCCGATGGGGGCAGAAAGTCCTGGAGTGGCGGTCCGCGAACCGGTAGACGAGCATAGGACAGGACCGGTCTGAAAGGCGAGCCTTGGGGGAGGCCTATGTCCTCAGTGGACATCTTTCGTCTGAAATGATGATGATGATGATGACGAGGTGCGTATTGACGCAGCGCGCGCGCAGCCTACGCCGGCTACTCGCGGCCGCGGGTTAGATAAGTGCATTCGTGAGACAGGATGATCGCCGGTACGTAGATAATATTTAACTAGGAATTATTTTTTACATTGATTTATAGAAAAACCGGAAGTCTGTCTGTCTGTTAGGTACGTCTGAAATTTGGTGTGCAAATACCTAGTTTAAGTTGCGAGGAAGGACATAGGCTACTTTTTAACCCGGAAAACGCATAAACAGTTACAGAAGTTTCATACCTGATTTACCTAAAAATCATTACAATACGTGTTTACTACAGAGTAATAATAATAAATCGACTTGTTACATCCTGTATCTAAGTAAACTTGACACTTAAAATTACCCGCCGATGTTTGCCCAACACGCGCGCGACCCCTGGCTCGTGGAATTTTGATTCCATTTACGAAATTGTGACAGCTCTACAATGTTAGCCAACCTGAACGATTCGACATCGAAGTTCGCTAAATTAAACCGAACGCCGTTTAGAATTAATTGGATGATTAGAGGACTGTAATTGTAATTTTAAGTAACAATAACAAGAAGAGTTTTTGGTTGAAATAAAAAATACTTTATAAAAGTTGGAGTAAGTATGTAATATTATCTAGAAAGCGCTGGTAAATTCATTCCTGTCATAGTACATTACAGACCTAGGGTGGTGAATTCGTAAATGTCCCAGATCACAGGTTTCTGTGGCCCGAACCGAAGGTGAGGGCCATAAATATGCGATCTGGGGCTTTACGAATTACCGCCCGTGGTTTGTCAAAAGTTTTACATCTTGCCTTGGCCAAGAAGTGAGATTTTCTCTCCGCGTAGCGGGCAGAAAATCCCACTTTATGGGCAAGGGTGATGTAAAATTTAAAAGTGACCTAGATGTGTGTGGCCTATTTGATTTTTGATAGAAAAATTGCTCCTTTATTATAGTACCTATAGATTTGTTCAAAAATCGAGTTATTTTTATTAGTAAGTCTGGAGTTTCAATTTCTCAGCGGCACCGCGCAGCGCGGCTGGTTTGCATATGGCCGAAGCGTGTCGTCTGGCGCGACATGGTTTCTCAATCTGCACTTAGTACAACACGACACAACTTAGAAGGCGCGCGGCGAAGCACTTAAGCCGTTGACGCAGAGTCTATTATTGCTTAATCCACGCGCCTTCTAAGTTGAGTAAACCTGTACCACGATGTACACTTGCCGCCTTTTTTGGTTAATAGGCGAAAAGATTTACCACAATTAAGTTAAAAAATTGGATGTATAAATATACTAGCCCTTCGCTCGCGACTTCGTCTCGCTTAGACTTAGAATAAAATTTGCGTAAGTACCCGATGTTATTTACATATAGGCAGTTATACTACTGCAGCCTATTTGCGTCCCACTGCTGGGCACAGGCCTCCTCTCATCACGAGAGGGTTTGGGCTATAGTCCCCACGCGGGCCCAGTGCGGATTGGAGACTTCACACACATCTTTGAATTACTTCGCAGAGGTTTCCTCACGATGTTTTCCTTCACCGAAAAGCGCAGTTGAATTGACCAAATTGAATTTCGCACATAAGTAAACTTAGAGGTGCGAGCCGGAATCGAACCCCCGACCCTCTGCATGAGAGGCGGTAGCCGCGGTAGGTCGAAACACTAGGCTACCACGGCTTTTTATAGCTATCTTTATATAGCTTTTTATAGGCAGTTATAGTTATAGAAGTATTGAAAAACCTGGTTTGACCCATGACCCGTAGAAAAGCCGTTCCCGTGGATATATCGGGATAAAAAGTATCCTATGTTATTCCCAGGGTCTCAAACTATCACCATACCAAATTTCATCCAAATCGGTCCAGTCGTTGCGACGCGAAGGAAGGACAAACAAACAAACACACTTTCACATTTATAATATTAGTATGGATTATAGATTATAGTAGACTAATAGTTTCTGCCCGCAAATTCGCTCACGTGGAATTCGGTTAAAGCGTTCCCGCGGGAGCTATGCGTTTTTCCGAATTAAAAATTAGCCTATGTCCTTTCCCGGGAACTATCATCTCCATTCCAAATTTCATCCGAATCGGTCCAGCGGTTGAAGCGTGAAGAGGTACTTAACCGACAGGCAGACAGAGTTACTTTCGCAGTTATAATTTAAGTATGCATTATGCCCGCGACTTCGTATGCGCAATTGCGCAATAAACAACATTACGTAAAATCCCGTATTTCCCATCCGAAGAACGACATAGCTTCTTATCCCAGGAAAACGCACTGTTCTCGCCTGGAACACGATAACCGAACTCAACGCGGGCAAAGACGCGGGCAGAAGCTTGTTTTAAAGATATCAAACTACAACGTTTTTCAACGTCAATAGATGCATAAACAAATGGCTGTCGGAGGTTTGCAAAAAAAAAAACATAATCCATCCATATTGCATCGCATGGAGTGTGTACCAGTAGATAATGTAGATAAATCATAATCCATATGAATCCATATCAATATTATAAAAGCGAAAGTAACTCTGTCTGTCTGTCTGTTACCTCTTCACGCTTAAACCGCTGGACCGATTGAGATGAAATTTGGCATGGAGATAGATGGAGTTCCGTGAAAGGACATAGGCTACTTTTATCCCGGAAAAACGCATTGTTCCCGCGGGGAAGCGATAACCGAATTCGACGCGGGCGAAGTCGCGAAGGTGGAGTGACAATTTGCGCAAGATGGCCGGTGTAGATTGGACGCGAGACGCCTTGGACCGAGATCTACTACTACTACTACTACTACAGCCTATTTGCGTCCCACTGCTGGGCACAGGCCTCCTCTCATCACGAGAGGGTTTGGGCTAAGTCCCCACGCGGGCCCAGTGCGGATTGGGGACTTCACACACATCTTTGAATTATTTCGCAGTTGCGTGCAGGTTTCCTCACGATGTTTTCCTTCACCGAAAAGCACAGTGGTTAATTCAAATTGAATTTCGCACATAAGTAAACTTAGAGGTGCGAGCCGGAATCGAACCCCCGACCCTCTGCATGAGAGGCGGTAGGTCGAACCACTAGGCTACCACGGCTTCACCGGCTTGGACCGAGATCATTGGTGTACATTGGGGGAGGCCTACGTCCAACAGTGGACAGCTGCAGGCTGTTGATGATGAAGGCGCGAGCAGAAGCAAGTTATATATAGCCATCATACCAGCGATTATCACGACTAGTCATAACCGTGCTAGCCTTTGGTAACCACTCTCCCTATACTAGATATAAAGCGTGTAATATCCAGGCATCGTTAACTGCGAGCGAAATCCATTGAAGTACTAGGGTTGCCACCCAGTCAAGTCAAGTCAAAGGCAAAAATGATTTATTGAGTAGGCTTAGAAACAAGCACTTTCGAATCGTCAGTTATGCTACTTATTCATATGTATGGAGGAATGTGTTTATTTATAATTATATTATATTTTACTTATCAGTGTCTAGGTAACCTTGTTTTTTTTTCAGGAAACTGCAATGCTGATTGTATTGTTTGTGTTGTTTCGCCATCGAATTTGCGAAAATTATTACTCTCTGTCCCAAGTGAAAAATTCGGAGAGTTTTGGATAAAAATTGTAAATACAATACAAAAAATTACCATTTAACTGTAATAATAACATTACACTGAGATTCAGATTCTGTTCAGTTATATTTATTTGTATTATTTTAGTACATAATATTTTAGTTCATCAATTTAGAACCATCGCCATCCCTAACTGGTTGTCATACGTCATTTCAATGGATTTCGCTCGCAGTTAACGATGCCTAAATATAACCTACAGACAATCTAAAAAAAGTTTGTTCAAAATTAAAAGTTAGAATCGACTGAACTATATTTTAAGGCAGGTCTTATTTTTTCATTTCCGTTGTTTTATTGCGCCCTACCCATTGATCTATTATAAGTAAGGATTCACAATCAGCCGGAGAAAAATGGCCCCGTCAAAACGGGTGCCCGAACAGCTCGGGCGCCCGTTTGGCCTTCGTTATAAAGAGGCGTTGTTAGCATATTGCAACGTATTTTCTAATGTCAGTTTGCTCCATATATTTTGACATATTCTGTTAGGTACTGTTCGTCCATATGTTATTACCATTAATCTATTATAGTAAGGATTCACAATCAGCCGAAGAAAAATGGCCCCGTCAAAACGGGTGCTCGAACAACTCGGCGGACCCGTTTCAGCTCAGTAAATTTGACACTTAAGTCTTGTAAGACTTTGTCAAGATGTTAGGTTTACTTTTGTATAAAATATTTATCTTGATACATATTATAAAGAGGCGTTATTAGCATATTGGAACGTATTTTCTAATGTCAGTTTGCTCCATGTATTTTGACATATTCTGTTAGGCACTGTTCGTCCATATGTTATTATAGGTCAATGGTTATTACTTCTTATAAGTCAATGGCCTTACCCAAAACTTAGGTGATAGATGTCAAACGAAATAATAATAGTTAATTAATGTTTATCTGGAGATAATCCAGAAAAATGCACTAGCAGCATCTTCTGTTAATGCGAAATCCGTTATGTCAAATGGAGTGGAAACCTATGAATATGAATGCAAGGTAATTAAAATAGGTTAATTAGCAATAATAACAACATCGTGTAGGACGACGTATAACTAGAGGGCGCGCGGCGAAGCACCTTAGGCCGGTGACGCAGAGTCGATTATTGCTTTCCGCGCGCCTTTTAAGTTTTGTCGTTTGTAACTTTAAATCTAGCCGATCTAATCGAAGTTCGGTTATCGCGTTCCCGCGGGAACTATGCGTGTTTCCGGGATAAAAAGTAGCCTATGTCCTGTCCCGGGACCCCAAATATCTCCGTGTCAAATTTCATCTCAATCGGTCCAGCGAGCGGTTGAAGCGTGAAGAGGTAGTACCAGACAGACGGAGTTACTTTCGCATTTATAATATTAAATATGGATTAACCATTGATCTATTATAAGTAAGGATTCACAACAATCAGTCAGAGAAAAATGGCCCTGTCAAAACGGGTGCCCGAACAGCTTTGGCACCCGTTTGGCCTTCGTTATAAAGAGGCGTTATTAGCATATAGGAACGTATTTTCTAATGTCACTTTGCTCCAATATTTTGACACTTTCTGTTAGGCACTGTTCCATACGTTATTACTTATTATAGGATTAACGCTAAAACAATATATTTTCTAAGTAATTCCTTTTGGACACAGTGTAGAACTTGATATACGCAAACTGTTCAGTTAATTCATTAGTTTAAACAACTACCCGTAAAACGACGTAAAAGAACATTTGCAGAACATGACCTAGTCAATAATATTCAATGAGTGAAAACCTTAACATCACTTTTTAGCGTAGGTGTTGCGACGACAGGGTGACGACTGACGACACGCCTTGACACCCACTCTGGGGTCATCGAGAAAATGAGATAAAGCTGTACGTGTAGTTTGGTACATGTAGTTTTGCATAAATTTGAATACAACGCTTACTACTACTACAGCCTATTTGCGTCCCACTGCTGGGCACAGGCCTCCTCTCATCACGAGAGATAGTAGTAGTAATGACGTCTGAGCCAAACAAATATGTTTCCCTTTCGCTACTACTACTAGGAGCCTATTTATATTACAGCAGGACCGGTCTGAGTGGCGCGCCTTGGGGGAGGCCTACGTCCAGCAGTGGACGTCTGTCGGCTGAAATGATGACTACAGCCTATTTGCGTCCCACTGCTGGGCACAGGCCTCCTCTCATCACGAGAGGGTTTGGGCTATAGTCCCCACGCGGGCTCAGTGCGGATTGGGGACTTCACACACATCTTTGAATTCATTCTCAGATGCGTGCAGGTTTCCTCACGATGTTTTCCTTCACCGAAAAGCTCATGGTAAATTCAAATTGAATTTCGCACGTAAGTAAACTTAGAGGTGCGAGCCGGAATCGAACCCCCGACCCTCTGCATGAGAGGCGGTTGGTCGAACCAACGCTAAACGTTTTTAAAATTTCTGTTTTTAATTAAAAAAACTACGAAGCCTCCTTGTTCTCACAGTACGAACCTACAAACTTTCTAAAATAAGATCGTAAATAAACTTCTTTAACTTAGATAAGTCTAATGAAACTTTCGATTTTACTTTGCTTTTGTGAAAAAGAACGGAACAAGGGCAATGAAGAACGCATTTTCAATACTCTCTGAAATGTGACCTGAAAATACTGCAATTTGCAAGGAAACTGTCGACTCGAATACTCCTGTGGAGAAGAAATTGTTCCGGACTCTTAGAAACAATTTTTTGCAGCGAGAAAACTATTAGTTAAAGGCTTTTACCGTTACCAATGACGTCTGAAGCCGCTGTAAGCCGTGGTGGCCTAGTGGTTCGACCTACCGCCTCTCATGCAGAGGGTCGGGGGTTCGATTCCGGCTTGAACCTCTAAGTTTACTTATGTGCGAAATTCAATTTGAATTTACCACTGAGCTTTTCGGTGAAGGAAAACATCGTGAGGAAACCTGCACGCATCTGCGAAGTAATTCAAAGATGTGTGTGAAGTCCCCAATCCGCACTGGGCCCGCGTGGGGAGCCCAAACCCTCTCGTGATGAGAGGAGGCCTGTGCCCAGCAGTGGGCCGTAAATAGGCTGCTGTAGTAGTAGTAATGACGTCTGAGCCAAACAAATATGTTTCCCTTTCGCTACTACTACTAGGAGCCTATTTATATTACAGCAGGACCGGTCTGAGTGGCGCGCCTTGGGGGAGGTCTACGTCCAGCAGTGGACGTCTGTCGGCTGAAATGATGACTACATCCTATTTGCGTCCCACTGCTGGGCACAGGCCTCCTCTCATCACGAGAGGGTTTGGGCTATAGTCCCCACGCGGGCCCAGTGCGGATTGGGGACTTCACACACATCTTTGAATTCATTCTCAGATGCGTGCAGGTTTCCTCACCATGTTTTCCTTCGCGGTAAAGCTCATTGGTAAATTCAAATTAATTTTTGCACATAAGTGAACTTAGAGGTGCGAGCCGGGATCGAATCCCTGATCCTCTGCATGAGAGCCAGTAGGTCGAACCACTAGGCCACCACGGCTTCTGCTCTTTCGCTAAATGCAAAATATGTGTGCAGCGTGAAGAACACCCACTTTATCTAAATATATAAAACTCAAAGGTGACTGACTGACTGATATAGTGACCGATCAACGCACAGCCCAAACCACTGGACGGATCGGGCTGAAATTTGGCATGCAGGTAGATGTTATGACGTAGGCATCCGCTAAGAAAGGATTTTGCAAAATTCCCACGGGAACGGGAAAAAAAGGGATTTTTACATTTTAATGTTTAGGCGCGTACGAAGTCGCGGGAAACATCGTAGAGATCTGAAATTTGGCATGCTGGTTCCTTGGGGAGCGTAGGGGAGCACTAAGAAACGACTTCCCAAAATTCCCACGGGAACGGGAAAAAATGGTTTTTTTACATTTTAAGGCGCGTACGTAGTCGCGGGGATCATCGTAGAGAGCTGAAATTTAGCATGCAGATTCCTTGGGGAGCGTAGGGGAGCACTAAGAAAGGACTTCCCGAAATTCCCACGGGAACGGGAAAAAATGGTTTTTTTACATTTTAAGGCGCGTACGTAGTCGCGGGGATCATCGTAGAGAGCTGAAATTTAGCATGCAGATTCCTTGGGGAGCGTAGGGGAGCACTAAGAAAGGACTTCCCGAAATTCCCACGGGAACGGGAAAAATGGGTTTATTACATTTTAAAACCCGTACGTAGTCGCGGGGATCATCGTAGAGAGATGAAATTTGGCATGCAGATTCCTTGGGGAGCGCAGGGGAGCACTATGAATGGATTTCCCGATATTCCCACGGGAACGGGAAAAATGGGATTTTTACATTTTAATGCTTAGGCGCGTACGAAGTCGCGGGAAACAGCTATCTATCTATCTAAATATATAAAAGAAGAAACTGACTGACTGACTGACTGACTGATTGACTGACTGACTGACTGACATATCAACGCAGAGCCAAAACTACTGGTCGTAGAGAGCTGAAATTTGCCATGCAAGTTCCTTGGGGAGCGAAGGGGAGCACTAAGAAAGGACTTCCCGAAATTCCCATGGGAACGGGAAAAAAATGTTTTTTTTTACATTTTAAGGCGCGTACGTAGTCGCGGGGATCATCGTAGAGAGCTGAAATTTGGCATGCAGGTTCCTTGGGGAGCGTAGGGGAGCACTAACAAAGGACTTCCCGAAATTCCTACGGGACCGGGAAAAAAATGGGTTTATTACATTTTAAGGCGCGTACGTAGTCGCGGGGATCATCGTAGAGAGATGAAATTTGGCATGCAGGTTCCTTGGGGAGCGTAGGGGAGCACTAAGAAAGGAGTTCCCGATATTCCCACGGGAACGGGAAAAATGGGATTTTTACATTTTAATGTTTAGGCGCGTACGAAGTCGCGGGACACAGCTATCTAACTATCTAAATATATAAATAAAAGAAGAAACTGACTGACTGACTGACTGACTAACACATCAATGCAGAGCCGAAACTACTGGTCGTAGAAAGCCAAAATTTGGCATGCAGGTTCCTTGGGGAGCGTAGGGGAGCACTAAGAAATGATTTCCCGAAATTCCCACGGGAAAGGGAAAAAAAGGGATTTTTTCATTTTAATGTTTAGGTGCGTACGAAGTCGCGGGGATCATCGTAGAGAGATGAAATTTGGCATGCAGGTTCCTTGGAGAGCGTAGGGGAGCACTGTGAAAAGATTTCCCGATATTCCCACGGGAACGGGAAAAATGGGATTTTTACATTTTAATGTTTAGGCGCGTACGAAGTCGCGGGAAACAGCTATCTATCTATCTAAATATATAAAAGAAGAAACTGACTGACTGACTGACTGACATATCAACGCAGAGCCGAAAAACCTGGGCGTAGAGAGATGAAATTTGGCGTACTGGTTCCTTGATGGGGAGCGTAGGGGAGCACTAAGAAAGGATTTCGCGAAATTCTCACGGGAACGGGGAAAAAAGGGAATTTTACATTTGAATTTTTAGGCGCGTACGAAGTCGCGGGAAACATAGTAAGGATCTGAAATTTGGCATGCTGGTTCCTTGGGGAGCGTAGGGCAGCACTAAGAAAGGACTTCCCGAAATTCCCACGGGAACGAGAAAAAATGGGATTTTTACATTTTAATGTTTAGGTCGCGGGGATCACCGTAGAGAGCTGAAGTTTGGCATCCAGGTTCCTTGGGGAGCGTAGGGGAGCACTAAGAAAGGATTTCCCGATATTCCCACGGGAACGGGAAAAATTAAATTATAATCCTAGATTACAAACACTTTCAAGAAACACGTTATGCAGATTACCTACTGTTAGATTACCTGCCTATTGTCCAGTAAAAAGGAAATGATTGATGAGTTCCCTAAAACATTCTTTAAACCAGTCTGATATTACCTAAATAATACATTTTGGCACTAAACTATTTATTCATAAGAGATTAATGAATCCGAGAAAAAAAAGGAAAAATCTATACATATAATAAATAATAATTATGTAGAAGTCGCGGCTGAAAATTGAAAATTAAAAGAAACTATCAAGTCAAAGGGACTATATGAACGATACTGAGCACAAAATAACGATTTTTAGAAAAAAATACTGTATGTATGTATGTATGTATGTCCGGATTTAACTCGAAAACTACTGGACGGATTGAAACAAAATTTGGTATGGGGGTAGTTTATAACACTGGTCAACATATAGGCTATTTTTTATCCCGAGGAAATGCATAGTACCCGCGGGAAGGCTATTAACAAATTCCACGCGGACGAAGTCGCGGGCAGAAGCTAGTTGTTTTCATAATAGAATAAGTTTTTCAAAAATAAATTTTTTGGGACACGTTTTTATTGCTGACTGTACTTTTCTTTGTAAATCTTTCATCTACCCTTCAAGACGAATCAAACGAGCTCAAATTCGATGGGTTTATGTAGTTTTATTACGGAGTTCCTATGGCCACCTTTCAGCTGCATCATCAGATCAGCTCCACGTCATCATAATACCTATTGCATTGTCACGCGATTTACATATTCGTGCAAATTTTCAGCTCAATCGGTAATCGGAAAGTGGGTCAAATTTAACTTGCAAGATTCCTTTACATATCGACCTAATAAAAGCGTGTCAAAAATGTGGCAAATTTACCTACGTCCTACTACAACGGTACATGCCACCTTTTATAACGGGAAGGTAAGGGATTGGAGTAACAGCATTGGGATATAGGTACAATATATCTTTTATACTTACGTTTGATTACTTCGTGGTACTAAATTTAGTAAATTTCTGCTGATATCACCGCGGCTTACTTCTAGTTTTGTTTGACCAGCCACTTCTTTTCGGTCTGTTTATTGTGCCCAGTAATGAATATCATCGTGTATTTCTTCTTTTAGTCCATTCTGCTTATTAGGATTTCGGTCCAGCAAGTGTTTTTCATTGCCCTTTTAGCGAGTTAAGACAAAGCCGATCGGCGACTCGCATTGGCAGTTAGCAGCCAGCACTCTCGTATACGTTTCGTTCACTTAGCATTAACGTTTACACGCAAGGTTAATCGTCTCCCTAAGGCGAATCGTTTCCTACACGGCACACGGTTATGGGCCGTACAAAATACGCGGCGTAAAACAGTTAAAAAGGCCAAGTGCTGGTTTATGGGTGCATTAAATAGGGACACATTTGTGTTTATATTTATGACAAGTACCAACGACTCCTCACAAACCCAGGGAAGCAGGTAAGCACTGAAAACTGAGGTTGATAGAAATAACCAGGTTTTATTTTGGTTATCTAAAAAATATGCCTTCACTGACCTCAGACTGACCATATTACATTTGATTAAACATCAATAAAAGTGCGCGTTTATGTCTTTTATAAGAAACACCGGTTGGGAGATAAATAGTGTATAATAATTAATAATGTAATACCTATATGGATAGTCATACTACTTCATACATTTCATAATGTAAGATCTGCCCAAGGTAAAGATCCTATAAAGTCACATACATATAATAAAGCTAAAGAGGGTCGAAAGTCTGTACTGTACAATTGTAAAGGTTAGGTACATGGGAGATATTGGAAAAAAAGTTGGCTGAGGATAACCTATACTTAGAATCGATAACAGAACACATTCCAACAGGTTTTAGATTTTTTGTCTGTTTGTCTATTTATCTGTTTGTCTGTTTATTTGACCGCGCATCACATGAAAACTACTAGACCGATTTTGATGAAATTTGGCATAAAGATATTTGGAGTCCCGAGAAAGGAAATGCTACACACACTCTAACAAAAAATAGCACTTTAAAGCTTAATATTTCACAAACACATCACTTAACCAAAAATAGTTTTAACAAACCCACAATATTTTTTTAAGACCTATTCAACGACATGCCGCACCATGGGGTATGCAAGAAAAAAAAATACATCCCCACTTTACGAGTAGGGGAGGTACCCAATAAAAAAAAATATTTCAAAATTTTATTGTACCACTTTGTCAGCGTAACTAATATGTATATTCATGCCAAATGACAGCTTTCTAGAACTAAGCATCTCCGAGCAATAGTGCGGACAGACGGACGGACGGACGGACGGTCGGACATGGCGAAACTATAAGGGTTCCTTGTGGACTTCGGAACCCTAAAAAGTGGGTTGCCTATAAAATAAATATGTCAAAGGTGTGATACAGATAGGTCGATTTTTATTTAAACCTAGCTATATTGAAAATTTCGTCCAAATCGTTTGAGCCGTTTCAGAGATAGTTGGAATCTTGTACTGTGGTTGTAGTAGTAGTGGCAGCTTGCCTTATGTTATGATTATGATTCCTGAGTATTTTGATAGTAGATACTGCGTACACTTCAACACAGTAAAATTAAAACTTACATAATACACTCAACAGCAATGAATTCGGAATTGTATAAGATTTTCCATACAATGCTGTTCTGAATTCATTGCTGTTGAGTGCATGCTTACGTACAAAACATTGCGCTACTCGTATGTTAAAACATGATTACTTATTTGATACTGATCATGCTATTAAACGTGAACATAAATTTTAGCCGTAATAGTGCATTTTGCAATATTAACTGTCATACTGTTTAGTTTTATTAGTCGTCAAATTCAGCCAGCAAATTGTATGGATTAAATTTACTAAGTTCAGGCATGGGTCAGTAGCGGCTTTTATGAGTGTTGTGTAAAGTCGACTGCAAAAAGATGTATCGAACCAAGTAGCTATGTCGTAAGTAGGTAATTATTTCTGTCCGAAGTGCTGGTAGTTTCAAAACAGACGTGTGCCCATAGAAGACGTGACCAATCCATATTAACAAAACATTATAAATACGAATATAAGTAACTCTGTCTACTTTTTTCACCGGAAAAACGCATAATGGTTACCGCGCGAATAAGTCGCGAATATTTTTTACTATGATCCCTCATTAAGAAACCATAAGATCTCGAATGCGTTGCCTACCCTGAGGCCTCAGATGGAATGCCTCTGTGCCAGAAATTTCACCGGCTGCCTTAGCCCCCTACCGGAACACAACAGTGCGAGCACTGCTATTTGGCGGCAGGTTAGCGGGGAAATACGGTGGTACCACCCCGGACGGACCCATCACCAGGTCCTATCACTAACAAAATTTATATACCTACCTAAACATGTGTTGGTGACTACAAATAGATCAATTCACTTCTGAACCTTTTTCCTTATTGTAAGTAGGTGTTGTAGGTTAGTAGTTAGGTAGGTTGTAATGTAATATTCTGAACCTAATACAAATGAATAAATTCTTTCCGATATTCGATTTTCGTAAAGCAAAGCGTCCTATTTTCGTCACCCAGTAATTATTTATTATTTATGAGAGGGGACGACGCTTGGTCAGTGGTCAATCGGGTAATCAGCCCTTCGGGCTCATTTCACCATTTCCCCAATGATTACCCTACTTTGTCACCTGGGATTACCACCTACATGAAAATCCGATTTTGATGATTAAAACCTACTTTTAAGATACAGATAACACCTGTTCGCAGTAAGAGACGAAAAGTTGTTTGAATCGACCTTAACTAGAATACAAATAAGTAAAGCCGGCGCACATTCCCAGCATTGCGGCAAGTGGAGCCGTCAATCACGCCTCGACACCTGTTGGGCAAGCGGCCGGCTGATCAACACTCGAAACATAAGGGCCAAAGCAAACTATTGACTTTCCGTTTCGCCAGAATTGAATATTCATAACGCAACGCGATAAGACGGCTCGGCTCGA
This sequence comes from Aethes cnicana, assembly GCA_963971205.1. Taxonomy (NCBI): domain Eukaryota; kingdom Metazoa; phylum Arthropoda; class Insecta; order Lepidoptera; family Tortricidae; genus Aethes; species Aethes cnicana. The sequence goes on from OZ020280.1 coordinate 12,998,366, forward strand.
GCTTGGAGCGAGCTTTCCTTAAAGTATCCCTAAATCGTGACACCGCCGCATCGATTAGACGCGAACGGGCTCAGTAATCGAGTAACACGGTTACGAAACTATAAAATATGGAGTTAAGTTACGTTACGTGCCTATCTGTGTTGCGAATTCGCCGCTCGCCAGCGGCGGGCGCGGCGGGCGCGGCGCCGCAGTCTCGCGTCAAATCCCGCGCGCCCCGGACGCGCCGTGCCCCGCCAAACCACGTAAACAAACGTCGGCAGTGAGACCCGCGCTGCGCGTGCGGAGCGACGACCCCGCGTCCAGTGACAGTCGCACTCTGCAGGTGCTTACCAGTTTATTAATTGAAAAGTGATTGTAACGCGGTCACGGCCGCGGCACATATGTCCGGTCCAGTTTTCACGATCGCTGCCCCCGTCTTACGAGAATTCCACTAGAGCTTGCTTCGCTTTGTTTACCGGCGCTGCACTTGTTGCGCCGCTCGGCGCCGCGCGCTGCTCTCCCTGCGAGCCCTTACTTGGACGCGAACCGACGGTGTCTCACACATTCTGTCAGCAACACCGAAGTAAGGAACCGTTGGAGCGCAAATGCGCGACTACCCTCGGAATTGCCCTGCGAACGTTTCGAAAAATTCTCAGTCCTATCCTTCGAGATATTATTTCAAATTATTACGATATAATTTAAAGTAAGTAAACAGTTTCGCTCTGGAATGGAAACGTAGGCTTTCAAATGGTACGCTCTTGTGCGTTCATTATCATAGCGCTCGGGATTCGCGATGTTTTCATATGATCGCATGCGGCTCCGAGCGACGATTTTACATTAGCACCGCACCGGGCCCGCAGGCCGGTCCAGACTATTTGCTTTTATAAAACTTATCGAGACAAAACAATTACTGGCCTGTACAACAGTTATATACCTAATAGGTTTGATAAAAGTACCGATAACACCCATCAACGTACCCATGCAGTTATGTCAAGTTTTTCACGGATCTTCATTGAGGAAAACATCAGCTAGTTCCATTAATCGCGGCCTTCGCACCGGATCGACCTTTACCTGTCATTTTCGTTTTAGATTAAATACGCAAAAACGTGATGTCTCGACTAATCCGTTGGAGGCTCATCGGACGAGCCGCCTAATTGATTGTTCAACAAAAACCATCGGATCTTTGTTCTTGGAGCACATCCGCTGGGCCGTGTTATTCTTTCTCGGGGTGTTTCCATTACGCTTATAATGGCAATGGCTCATTTGTTGACGACATCATTATGACTGTCAAATGAACGACACTTTCCGTCTTTCCCATGGTTTCTTTTGATACTTGATGCCACTTTTCCCACCCTTACATCGAAGTTTACCATACTAATTTGGTTTGAGGCTCAAACTCTTAGACATCTATGAATAACCATAACCTACCAAACTGAACTTTTAATTAGTTGTTTCATCTCAATGACATCAAAAAGAAACCTATTTCTTTGTACAACAAAAGGTAAGAATGCTAATAACCGTTGTAAAGACTGTTTACCGGAACATATTTAATTTCGGAGATATATTGCGTCTTATTTCTCGGAACTGCGAGGTGCGTAGCGATATTCCACTTTTATATCTTCTTAAATTTTAATTAAAGTCTAATATATTAATTAACAGTTAGAAGTGGTTCAAAACTGTGGGATATAAGTAGAAATATTTACTTTCAATTATCCACATATTTAATAAATACGTAAATTACTTTGCGATATAAAAGTAAAAATCACTTCTATTCTCTTGCATTGACCTATAATAAGTAATAACATATGGACGAACAGTACCTAACAGAATATGTCAAAATATATGGAGCAACCTGACATTAGAAAATACGTTTCAATATGCTAATAACGCCTCTTTATAACGAAGGCCAAACGGGTGCCCGAGCTGTTCGGGCACCTGTTTTGATGGGGCCATTTTTCTCCGACTGATTGATGTGAATCCTTACTTATAATAGATCAATGGAATCGTGCCTTAAACTGTTTGTGATCCATCATTTTATACTTGACAGCAGTCACAACAAACATTACTTACTTGCTTCTTCATCGCCAAGTTTTCTTATTTATTTAAATAGAACTTACAAATCAGGTGCGACTTAATACAATACAATACAATAGTACATTACAGACCTAGGGCAGTAATTTCGTTAATGTTCCAGATCGCAGGTGTTTGTGACCCGAACCGAAGGTGAGGGCCATAAATATGCGATCTGGGGCTTTACGAATTACCGCCCGTGGTTTGTCAAAAGTTTTACGTCTTGCCTTGGCCAAGAAGTGAGATTTTCTCTCCGCGTAGCGGGCAGAAAATCACACTTTACGGACATGGGTGACGTAAATACTCTTTATTGAACACCACACAATAGAGAAAAAAAAGGACAGAACAAAAAAGATCAGGAAAACATGTTGTTAGGTATACAGCAGGCGGTCTTATCGCTAATAGAGCGATTTCTCCCAGACAACCTTTGAGTAGTGGATATCAAGTAAAAGAGATAAGTTACTACAGGTACTTGAGATTATCTTGGATGGAAGCCTGAACTATTCGATAATGCGTACATTTCTGTCCCAGGGCAATCTAACTCTGCAATTATAGGTACATCTTATCTATTTCAACTTGAGTAATGTTCGTATTACCATTTGGTCCTGTCCTGGACCGACATACTGTGTTACGATATTCTTGAATTTTGAAAAGTTAAAACCTTATCAAATTTAAGTTCGGGAGGCGCTAAGCGAATTAGCGCTTGTGATGTAATTTTATTAAGTCTCGTATCACCGAGTTTAGTTTAGTTTCTGCTATATTTCATTGTACCTACTGTCTTCTCTTTACCTTAATCATCTATTATACAATCACATATATTATGACCTCCAACGATTCCAAACTCAGTTATCCAACTTAGATTTTGAATTTTAATGTACATGTTTAGAATTAGATTAATCTATCATCATCATCATTTCAGCCGATAGACGTCCACTGCTGGACATAGGCCTCCCCCAAGGCGCGCCACTCAGACCGGTCCTGTGCCACTCGCATCCACCGCGTTCCCGCGACCTTTACAAGGTCGTCACTCCATCTTGTTGGAGGCCTACCGACAGCTCGACTACTCCAGGACTTTCTTGCCCCATCGGCCATCAGTCCTGCGAGCAATGTGCCCCGCCCACTGCCACTTAAGGTTCGCAATTCTTCGGGCTATGTCGGTGACCCCAGTTCTACTGCGGATATCCTCATTTCTGATTCTATCACGCAGAGAAACCCCGAGCATAGCCCTCTCCATTGCCCTCTGGGTGACCTTGAGCCTTCTTATGAGGCCCATCGTAAGCGCCCACGTCTCGGAACCATAAGTCATCTCATCACTGGCAACACACACTGGTCGAAGACTTTCGACTTAAGACACTGCGGTAATTTGGACGAAAAGACACTGCGAAGCTTCCCGAACGCTGCCCAGCCGAGTCGGATTCGACGATTGACGTCTTTCTCGAAGTTTAATCTATACTTATTTCTAATCCATTCCTTTTATTCAATACGAAGTTATACAGCTATATTATGGACGTGTTGAAGCAGAAACGAAACGCTGAATACCAGTCCTATAGAATTCCCAACTTCAATCGATTCATCAAAAATTCCAAACCCATTCTATTCAGGGCACCAGTCTATTGGATGTCTCGTTTTCACGATAAAGGACCCAATGAATATTTTGCCATCAATCAAGCGGACTATGGCGGCACGGAATAAATTTTACAAAATTTCCAATCAGTGTTTAGAGTTGGCATGTGAACCTGTACCTAATATAATCTAATATCTACAGAGAACCGGTCTATGAAACACATCAGAGTCCATGTAGTTAGGAAAACGAGTCTTTATTCCAATAACTGTAATCGATACTTTAGCAGTCAAACATAAAGAATTACGTACCTAACTGAAATGAGCATTTGCTGCAAAAATATCGGTGAAGGATAAAATAGATACGCTGATGAAAAGCAGCAATTCAACCGTTGTTGAAAGCGGCCCAATCAAATTATCTCTAAATAAAAACCACAATACGAACGACACGCTTGGAAATCTGATAAAGAAACCCCTCTGAAGACTACAAAAAGCCATAAGCATTCAATTATCCAATGGACATGTCCGAACTCACACAATCTTTGTCCATCCATTCGCTGCCTACGTTTTCATTCTGTTTCTAATGTCAGAGGTTATTGCTAAATGCCACAAACATTTTTTATTTGTGGTACGATTGCCTGTGTCGCTGCGGTCGCAAAGTGGTGCGGGGTCCGTACGTATTGTAGTTAGTTCCCGATTTTTCCATCGACTCTGGCAACATTGTAGAAACGTTCTGCGTTCGTTTAGAGCTGGATGGAGGAGTTATGTAACGAAGGGTAAATAATTTTGTATTGTGATTGGTTTTAGGGGAAATGAACTGGAATGTTTTCTATGGTGAAAGCGTATGTTAACATTTAAATAAAAAATATGTAATACCCCATAACCTATGTACCTAGTTGCCGTTCAAGAATCAATGCCAATAAAAAAGTTTCGTCTCTTCTATTCTTGACCACCCTCGATTGTGGTTAAATAATTTTTATTTTACAAGCTGTTTTTAAGAACGCATTTACACCTGTTTAAATTGACCATAGACAAAGCCGTAATTTAAAGATAGGACAGAAATTAAAATGGTAAACTGATCCGACGGGTTTCTAGCGTCAAACCGGAGGGCTCGGGAACCGGTCTAAGTTATTACGCTACCCTTACGGCGAATGCCTTACTTCATGCACAACTCTTGTTGGTAAACTTGGGCTAGGAATTATGAAATGCCAAATGCGAGCGTTGCCCGATACTAGGGTTGCCATCTGTCCGGATTTAGCTAGACATGTTTGGCTTTTTAAGTCTGGCCAAATGCTTATCCGTCCGGATTTTTGTTAGCGCTCATTTCCTTCTACTTATAGCTATGTGTGGCCTATTAAAGCTTTTATGTCCGGTTTTCCGTGTCGTGTCCGGTACAGCCCGAATTTTCAATCGTCCGAAGATTTCATACAAATCGGTCCAGCGGTTGAAGCGTGACAGTTACTTTCGCATTTTACATATAATATTAATGAATACAAATGACCTTAGCAATATTGATGGTAGTAGAAATTAAGACTTATGGCAAAAAGACTTAAACTCGATTTGCTTTCAGAATCTACATAATATAAAAGAGCTTGTCATCTTTTTATATTTATGTTATGCACCGAAATGCGTATCAACAAAAAAGTGTCGCAATTTCATTTTAACAGGTGGGTGTTCAATGACATGCTTTGAACTGTGCTTACTCTGTTGCGAACAAAAGTAGGTAAATAGTAGTAGGTAAATACCAAAATGTCAATCGAGTATAATATTAAACTTCATTCAGTGTAAGTATTATACAAACATACCTACATGGCTTTCAATTTCATTATTACCACGCTATATCTAATCAAATCAATTACCAGTTTTTTGTTGGTTGTACATATTTTAAATATACATTTATGGAACAAGTGCTAAGTTCATATTAATGTAGATTTATTTATAATTTATGCATTGTATACCTAATAGTGCAACTGAATGGTGACTAAAGAAACGGCCTGTGAGAAATGCCAAGGTTGTTTTTAGTCGAACTCCTTATTAAAACGTAATAGGTACCGATTTATGAGTTTGAACAAATGCACTGGGGCTACATTCAAATTCTTAATTAAGGATATGGGATTTCCCATCCGTATCCCTAAATCCCGATATCCCGATTAACTATCTCCCTATTTAGCAAGATATTTTATCATTTACTGAGCTATTCGGGGAAATGGATCTCCTATTTAATTTTTAAGGACTCTATTGAGGTAATTAATATCTCTATCTTATAATCTTGTCTCAGTGTTTGTAATCAAAGTCGTCCGAAACGGCTCGACCGATTCTTATGAAATTTGGAGTGTATGTTCAGTAGGTCTCAAAATAGGACGTAAGCTACTTTTCATACCCAACAAAAAATCCAAGGCGGTACGAAGTCCGCGGGATTAGCTAGTTCCGATATAATAATTATAATGTATTCTTTAGGTTACAATTTAGTGACAATCCAACGTCTCTATATAAAGTCATAATGAGAAAAAAATAATTAAACGAAATAACGTTTTTTTTTCATATGGAGTCAGCATACAACTTTGATGTCATTTTGTAGCATCAAATGCTCAATAATGTTACAGTTCAATAATGGTTACATTATATTTCATCTTGTTCATTTGCTTTCTCCGATCCTGTATTTTTGTTACTGACTTAACTAAGCACCCAATTAGGTATTAGGTATTTAATGCAATTTTCTATGTTTCGTTTTCTTTTGAAGTTTCATTGATTGGTCGGTGATTCACAGTTATTAATCAATGCGTTCATGCACTAGTTGCGCCGGCGGCGACGAAACCGCGATGTCACAATTTGTATTATCTTCAGCCTGAAGAATTTTTATAAGGCTCGTTTCATAAAACCCCACTCGTGTTTTAAGGACATTTATTATGTAGCAGTTACATAAACTACTAATACATACTTTATAAGAGTGTTTAGTTTTTAAACGCATAAAAAGTGTGGCTAGTGGAAACATTTAAGTGAAGACGAGGACATTTTTTTTTACTTCATTTCCACGCCTGCTGCTCCTGCCAGTAACATAAAAGGATGCCAGATATTGAATAAAAATATCGTTAAATGTAGTGCTGTTTTCACTAAAAAAAACATAGTCACAAAAGTCGCTTTCTATGTAGTTTTTAATTAAGCACTTATTATGCAACGTAATCCAAAAGTACACGCGCACGGCTTTTATCGTGTATCCATATTAATCCATACTAATATTATAAATGCGAAAGTATCTCTGTCTGTCTTTCTGTATCTGTATGTCTGTTACCTCTTCACGCTTAAATCGCTCGACCGATTGAGATGAAATTTGGCAAGGAGATAGTTGAAGTCTCGGGAAAGGACATAGGACACTTTTCATCGCCGAAAAACGCGTAGTTCCCGCGGGAACGCGATAACCGTATTCCACGCGGGTGAAGTTGCGGGCAGAAGCTAGTCATTTATATATATTTTCTGCTGGTTAAGTATAGTTATAAGCAAACGTAAACATTTAATTACCCACATGTTACAAATAGGTACCTATAACTAGTCGTTAACCTACTTAAGTATAAAGAATTTGAATTTTTAAATTTTTATGATACTTACTTGAAATAAGATAATAAATAGGTATGTTGTTTTAACCACTTCTGTACTTTATTAAACTACCGTATTCCCACAGTCAGTGCAGAATGTCACATAATGGGTGATAACCCTACGGTTATAATAACAGGATAATTCAGTAGGTAAGTAATATTTTCTAAATAAAATATGCAGATATATTTTGTTTACTAAATGCGGTGCTTAATATTAATAGTACATTACAGACGGCGGTGAATTCGTAAATGTCGCAGATCGCAGGTTTCTATAAATATGCGATCTGGGGCTTTACGAATTACCGCCCGTGGTTTGTCAAAAGTTTTACGTCTTGCCTTGGCCAAGAAGTGAGATTTTCTCTCCGCGTAGCGGGCAGAAAATCCCACTTTACGGCCAAGGGTGATGTAAACACATTTACAGCCACCATTTTTTGCAGACTTGAATAGTACCAAATTCAATCAGTTTTTTTTCTCGATTATAGTGCAATAGAAGCCTTTATTGAACCATTTATTGTGATACAAGCCATTATGAATACACTTTTTTGTGTTCAACTCGTTTCGGTACAGTGTTGCCAGCGACAGAATTTTACGATGTGTTTTATGACTTTTGAGGCACTTAAGTGTGTCGATAATGTCAGCGATGTATGGTGAATGGTCACCTACAAACTACGCGACCAGTTCGGTATATTATTATGCACATAAATTAAAATAAAAACATTAAGTATGTTTGAATAATTAGGTCGGTCTGCATGTAGTCCACTCGTGAGTGTTACTTACTTTCTTACTACTAACAAAATAAAATAGATGTCACTGCCTTGGTAGCCTCATAGACTGCGTACTAATTTAAACTCCATAAGAAACATCTAGATGGCGCTGTACAGGCGAAGTATGAAATTTTGAAGCTCCCTTATTAAAAAATGAGCTTAAAGACACGAACAAGAAGCTTGTTCTCGTTCACGATTCAAAAACACGCCCGAAATTTCACCCTAAGCTTCTTCCTCTTTATAAGTCTTAAGTACATTACAGAGATATAAGCTTTTCACGCCGCTCACCCGCGCACCTGGCACAAAATTTGGTCACACAGATGTAGTTCTTGTTATTACTTACTACTTCCATGTTCACAAAGTTCGTCAATAGTGGTGGTCTCACCTCACCATGCACCTCACTCACTGTTTGAAAATCGAATTTCCGAATTAGACATTGTAAAAGTCAAACGCACGTGTTACCAACGTAAGCAGCTGTTTTAAAGTTCAATTCTGGCGTGATTCGTGTCGAACTTGAATTGTTAGCCAAGCGTCCAATCAGGTGTGCAAAGCATGCGATGCTCTGTGGTAATCGATTGGCATCGCGGCTTATCGATAAGATGTTCCACAGACACACCGATTACCCACAATGGTTTAATTAACGAAGTAGTATTTTAAAAAGACTATAAAAAGTTTCTTGAACGCTTCATTGGTCGCAGAACTGATGGCCCAACCCAATTGGGTTGGAAAGTTTGCGAATGGTGTCTGCGTGGGTAGGCCATCAACACGATAGATAGAGTATCTGGTCAAACGTCCCGGTGGATCCGAGTGGCGAGCCTTAGAGAAAAACTAGCGGTGATTATTATTTAATTTCCTCCTCTTTTAAATTTCCATCCAAACGGCGAGTACAATCCTCCGTCATTCCTTTGCCATCTTGGGTCTTACGCAGACTCATTCTAATGCTTGTTTATAACAAAACGTAGGTCAAATTTTGAAAAGTTTTAAAGCCTATGCCTCAATTTTAAAAGAGAGTCCTTACTCAATGTATGTATAAGTAGCTCACATTGAATAGTACTGCCAATTACAATTATGACTATCCATGTCATGCTTAAGAAATCTTAGGCGTTAAATTAACTCTTGAACATGCGCTATTTCCCAACCGAAGAAGATATCTGACGCTGCAAGTCGTAACGGAGAGTCGAATCATAACCTTATTTGCTGAACAATTAAAAGTCGATTAAAATACTGAATTCGGACAGACATTGCAAATACTTCGCAATGCACACTGGACCATTAATTGTATTTATTTACAGTACCGATACATTTAAATTTCTCGTTGCGCCATAGCGGACTGTTTCAATGAATACTTATGTCGAGATGTACGTTTAGGGTAAGGATCAGATTACTTTTTACGAGTACGTTAACTTACTTTATTTACCCGTAACAATAATTCTCATTTCTTTTTAGTTGTACTTAGTAGATGGACTGTAGTAAAGTTATATGTATTATAAATATACCTATGTTGATCCGATTTCCTAAAGTAATATATTAATTGGTACCGATACATATTTGCAAGTGATTGTTTAGTCATTTGTATTTTATGAATCATCCCAGGCCTTTGTTATATGTAGTTAGGTTTGATGACCTTAAAATTGCCATATAGCTTAAATGATTCGTACAGGGTTCAATGACTTTCCATCTAAAGTTAGCTTAGATAATTTTGTCCCCAGTAATTTTATTAATAGTCTCTAATATAAATATACCCAGTTGTAAAGCAAACGTCGTGAACGTACATGAACTAAATAAGAGCCAACTTGTGGAGAGTTGGAGACGCTGTGTTTGCGTTGTGACACAATCACGCGAAACATGTCACGATTGTCACAAATGAGGGAATATTAGTTTATTCACAGATTTTTACAAATAAGTAAGTAGTTACATACTCGAATTAAAAAAGAATACCTCCTTAGGACTTTGTTCCGTAGATGACATGACATTATAAAAAATGGAAAAGTGAAACAGTTTTAGTAGCAGCCACATTAGTACAAAGAAATTGGTATGCGTCTTTGATTTTGATGAGAAATAGAAATGAAACTAACATAACAGTAACTCATTGCAAGCTCATGTCAGACCACACAATTTTCACATTGAAAACTACATTTGCTAGTGGTAGGGCCTGGTGCTAGATCCGTCCGGAGTGGTACCACTGTCTTTCCGGTAGGGGGTTAAAGCAGCCGGTGAATTTTCTGGCACAGAGGCATTCCATCTTAGGCCTCAGGGTAGGCAACACATTCGAGATCTTATGGTTTCTTAACGGGGGATCAAAGGATTCAGTGTCCATGGGCCGCAGTGACCACTTACCATCAGGTGGGCTGTGCGCTCGTTTGCCTATACCATCGACATAAGTCATCGGGTTGTCCCATACTTTCTTCTTCTCTTCTTCTTCTTCTTCTTCAGCATATATTTACTCACTGCTGAGCATATGCCTCTCCATATTTGTACCATCTTTCCCTGCTGGTGGTAGCTTCCATCTACCTCGGGCCTAGATGTGCCCTGAATCCTGATATCATCGCCCCATCTAGCTGGTTGCCTGCCTACGCTTAAAAGTGCCCCTATGTGGCCAATTTGCTGAATAAATGATTGCATCTTTTCCCAGTACGCGGTCTTCCCTCTAGAACGCTTTTGCTCCATCGTCCATCTTCTTGGCGGTAAAGATGGCCAGCCCAAACCCACTTGAGACGTGCGGCTCTGTGGCCCACATCTACGAACTTGGTTTGCTTGCGGACGGCGTCATTTCTCACTCTGTCGCGTATGGATATTCCTAGCATGGAGCGTTCCATTGCTCTTTGGACCACTTTGAGTTTGTGGATGTTGCCGACCGTAAGGTTGCAAGTTTCGCACGCGTATGTCATGAGGGTGTATGCATTGGTTGAAAACTTTCGTTTTTAAACATACTTTACCCAAATCAAATTCTGATTCGAAGTTAGGAGCTTCTTTCTTTACTTTAGTTACCCTTCAACGTTGAACATAGGCAGTTCTAATCATAATTAGGTAGCAGCGTTGTATTAAACATTAGATACATAACGGGCTTCCTTGCTTTTAAGGACGCGATTGCACGGCTTCTCTACGCTGCGACTTCAATGGCATCAGTAGTAACAAACTAATAACGTTTGCTTGTAAACATTCATTCAATCCCACAAATACTTTAGCTATTCCTTCTTTGACGCAAGTATTTTATGATTAAGGCCCGGTTCCTATATCCACGAAACGCCTCGTTTTGCCTACGGACGGTTGATTTTTGACATTTGTTCCATAGAGAATCTGTCAAATTTTAACCGTCCGTAGGCAAAACGAGGCGTTACGTGGATATAGGAACCGGCCCTAAATGAACTACTTTTTACTAGATTTGTCACGTGTTTTTACAGTCACGATGAATAGAGCTCGTTTATTTGTTAATTTAAATCGAACTATTAATACATCGTAGCATGCACAGCTGACCTAACCTAAGAAAGTGGAAAAAAAATGGCAGAATATATCTAGCTTTTTCTTCAGTTGTCTAAAGAACCTTAAAGAAGTCGGTTAAAAAGTATTCCAACCAAAAAACGAATTACGCAACGGCAAACTTCGCGTTTCCAAAATTAAGCGGGAGTTTTCCTTGGAGTTGGGAAGTTAACGTGTGAGGTGAGCGTGGGAGTGACACCGAATAGGTACCTACCTACCTACCTGTATTGGAATTTACCGATATGCGGCTTGCGGTCGGGCAGTATGAAGGATTCCATTAATAAATGAAAACGGTTCTGTTTGAATACGATTATAGATCACTAGCCTTCACGAGGTTGGATTTTCCAAAAATCCATTCTTTGCAGATGTCTGGGTCATAATACGTAACTATCGTCGAGTAGTTTGAGCTGTGCCGTGATAGATCAGTCAGATAGGCAGTCACCTTTGAGTTTTTTATATTTAGATTCTCCGAGTGTCATAAACTCATACTCATCACTCATCCGACTAACCTATCTCCATGAAGTAACAAATGTCACGGAGATTTACAATATTAATTTAAGTAACGAAGCATGTTCCAGCGAGGATAGCCAGCATTTTGTTCGAATTTGACGTAGGTACTTAACTACTTAGGTACCTATTTTAGGTATTCTGGTAGGGATGAAAGTACCCAATCAAAGTTACTCAATTACCGGTGACATCGGTCAATGGCATTTTAAAGTTAACTCGGCCATATACGCCTAAGTTCAATAAGATTTACCGACTCTGTATTTAGAAAAGTAAATTATCCAATTTAAAATTAGACTACTTAAGTTTGCAGCCTCTCCACAATTCCATTAACCACTATTTCATTTTGAACTGTATACAGGTATGTGAAATGCACGAATGAACGATGAATAAAATATGTATTTTAAAATACAGGTATTCAACATTTATCCGTCGTCCTTTAGCCCCCTGGATGCTACCACTAGAGCACTACTCAATAGTATTTACTTGAAATAGGTACCAGGTGACCAGGAATCACTAGCAGAGGTAGTGAAAGCATTTTTCCGTCTCACGTGGACTGGCGGCACGCACCGCTCCCACGGTATTGTAGCGCCTGTTCCGCATGCTGATGGGAAATCAGCTGGTCACAACTCAAATTAAATGTCACTTGCCTATGTTCTCCTGGTACCTAGGTTAGTTCTATGGTACATTAGCTTATGTTTGTTTTGGGAAATTTCCGTGACATGTCGAAAGTGGATTTAGTATAGAAACTCCCAAAATTGTCTGTGGTTTATAAATATTATTATATTATATTATATTATATTGACAGGCAGGCAGTTGATCAACTGATAAATGCCTGTATCCCAGTTGTTCTCAATTTAAGTATTTCTTGACCTGTTTAAGAATTTGTCAAGTCTGTTCTTGAACTGGTTAATGCTCTGTGCTGAAATTACGTCTTCTGGCAGCCTGTTCCATGAATGAATCACTCTGTTGCTTAAGAAGTGTTTCCGAGGATTGCTATGACAAAGCTCTGTTAGCAATTTGAGTTTACGTATTTTTTATGATAATTATGTCTGTGCTTCATGGGCTTAGTTTTGAGAGTTTTAAAATCGTAAGTAGTAAGTTTTTGTTCCTATATGGATGAGAATTTTGTTTGCACTCTCAACTTTAGTTTGTTACCATTAGATTTTGTTACCATTAGATTGGTTATTGATATTATTCAAAGTGTTATTGGAAGCTCTGCACCTTTGAGCTGGTGCTCAAAACCGTTCTCAACAAAGTACAAGTATAGCTTACTTTATGGCGTGTTTTAAACCATCACTAATCGTGCAAACCGTTTTGGTATGGTGGCAATCTAATCCATGTTTCTCGCTTGTCAGTTCAAATTGTGTTTGTTTTTCAAAGGGCTTACTCCTTTTGCGCAGTCAGTGCATCGAAGCGTGCAAGTGGAACGAAGGGCCTGTCCGCTAGACGATCACCACTTTCACTGCGCTGGCGCAAGAGCATCGGCTACCTAGCTTTTCGGTTAAAAGGGAAACTGTTGTGAGCGCTCGTTCATTGGTTTTCGTGTGCGAGTAGTTTTTCTATACGAATATAAGTATGTGCCGCTTGTATAAAGGTGATCCCAATGTCGACCGCTTTTCCAACCATGTGGCTGAACCTTGTGACCGATTAACCAGTTTGTTGTATTGATGGGGATAAGTGTTGGTAAATTTGTAACTATGCTCGAGACTTCTCTGCGTGATATAATCAGAAACTGCGTCGTCGAAGTTGTTGACCATTATGTATACCTGGGACAAACAGTCCAGTTAGGTAGGTCCAACTTCGAGAAAGAGATCAATCGTCGAATCCGACTCGGCTGGAAAGCGTTCGGGAAGCTTCGCAGTGTCTTTTCGTCCAAATTACCGCAGTGTCTTAAGTCGAAAGTCTTCGACCAGTGTGTGTTGCCAGTGATGACTTATGGTTCCAAGACGTGGGCGCTTACGATGGGCCTCATAAGAAGGCTCAAGGTCACCCAGAGGGCAATGGAGAGGGCTATGCTCGGGGTTTCTCTGCGTGATAGAATCAGAAATGAGGATATCCGCAGTAGAACTAATGTTAACGGCATTACCTATAGCCCGAAGAATTGCGAGCCTCAAGTGGCAGTGGGCGGGGCACATTGCTCACAGGACTGATGGCCGATGGGGCCGGAAAGTTCTGGAGTGACGTCCGCGAACCGGGAGTCGAGCTGTCGGTAGGCCTCCAACAAAATGGAGCGACGATCTCGATATATGTTTATTTCATTATTGTATGAAGATATTTTCATAACTTTTTCAAGTGGGTTAGTATCTACTCTAATTTTTTCGGTGAAATATCGGGGATTTCAAAAAGAAAAGCAATTTTCCCGAAGGACAGATTGACATTAGAAAAATCCTCGAAAGTTTTCGCATTGTCGTTATCGCTGCATTTCAACCGTCAACAAGTTTGGTTCACGAGTTTTTAATTGAATAAGTACTTGGGTTTAATTTAAATTACGGAGTTGTTTTTACACTAGGTATCATTTTACCAGAAAATAACGTAGATAACTTATACGTAAGTGAAGTTTCATAACCAAAATAATTTATTCGTCTATTCTAAAGTTTCTAGACTGATAGTCTAGACGTTTTCTCCGTATTCCTAGGAATAATTACTAGTTCTAAATCTAAATAAACTTCGATATGTAAGCTTGATTCGGCTTTAACATACCCATTTATCAGGCCGCGTAATTAAGAGCCCCATAATATAGTCAAACAAAAGAATTCAACACCGTTGTAATTAACTACATTTTAAAATGTCAATCAGCTATGTTCCACATAATAATGAAACAACTTGTTCAACGCAATCCAAACTTTACGCGCTCGCGTTAAACACCGTTTTAAACGCAGCCGCGATTTTGTTCTACAAATCGGCATTCACAATAAATAAATCGTTATATACAAAAGTGAGTGTCCCAAGGCTGTCCGGTGTTCACGCCGCTATCGTATGCTCGAATTTGACGTGTCAATCTAAAATATTCTTTATGACACGCAGCTAGGGTCGAGTTATGTATTTCCGCGTCGTACTCAGGTCGGCAGTGTTGCCTTATATGGGAGTAGCTTTCCTTGTCTAAGTTTGTCTGCGTTTGATTTATGGCTACAATGTGTTAAAACGGTGGGTTTAGTTTGAAATTGATTCGGTATGTAGGTGAGGTCGAGGCTCGATTACGGCTGGCCGGTCTGGTCTAGTTCTTTAATGGAGCGAGATCAGTTTAGCCCTAACATGGTTGCCATGGATTCAATTTGTCTTTATCTCTCTTTTACTAGTTGCAGAGAAAGGGACGCACTTAGACTTGTGCAAGTTGTTTGTTAGTGAAGTGCAGGTGATTCTCCGGCGCTGGTCTAGTAAATGTAGGTAGGTACTTATATGAAGTCATCAAGTTGCAGATGGAATAAGCAAAAGATGAATAAAGTTGGGACAATGAATACTCCTAACATAATTAACCCAAATACCCAATCGAAAATTTAAACTTCATTAACTTGCACAATCACGGCTTAAAAGGACTGCATCTTAAGCTATCTTTTCAATTTGTCCACACAACATTCTGGTTATAGCTATCAAAATTCACAAGTCATCTTTCCGTTATCTTATTCGAAACTTTTCATGGTAAAAGGAATCTTAATCTTGAAGAAACTAGCTCCACAATTGATCTGCCTATAGATTTGTTTGTACCACCAGCTAATTAAATATATTATGTACCTAGCAGCTGTAATATGATTTGGCAATGTAATGTAATATACTTACATAAGAGTCGTCAGCTTGGTCGTCAGTAAGCAGGGCGTTTCTCGACTTTTTATACAAACGTAGTATCGATTTATTCCCAAATGACTTAGCGGGATTACTAGAAATATTTTGCAAACGTAACCTATAGTATCAAAAGTAAAAGTCGAGTTATAACAAATAATTTTAATTTTAAGTAATAACTGAATTTTAACTTTGTATGCACGAAACAAAATTGCTCCTAGTTATATTATTTTTCATTTTATTACAGCCAAAATGTATGTTAGATACTAACCCCTGCTCGAACATTATTTGTAAAATTTTGTGGCAAATCCGATTAGAAGTTTTCGCGAGAAAACTTGATGATGAGGATGATGATATGGTATGGAGAAAGCAGCTTCTGGCGATTCGTAATGTATTCGATAACGTTGGAATTTAAAGGAAAAGCATTGTTATTAATACCCTCTCTCTGTGATGCGAAGTTTCTAGGTCCAAGGGAATATAAAATTGAACAATGCTTATGAATTGTAGTCGAGGCATGTTAATAAACTGCCTTATTTATCTGCTGTTCAAGCACACAATGAAATTGAGACGATGACTGGCATATTTTTATTGAAAACTGCCAACAAGTAAAATCATTCAAGTAACGCTGATGCGATGATTGTTCATTGCTTTCAATAATGTCTTGTCTTGTGTGAAGAATGGAAGGACATTGGTTGACGAGATTCAGCTGACGAGTGATGATCTTGCCAGGAAAGATCACTGTCACTGTCAAACTTTCACTATCATCACTCGTAAGCTAAAATACGGCCATTATTGAAATAGGTTCGCTACTAAGATCGGTTTTGCTTATCACAGTACCTACTTACTAAAGATACTGTAACATAATGGTGGGGAACACATCCACATATCGAAATGTTTGTGCTTATAATATAATAATACCGAAGTCCATTGATTACTTAGGTAAATTTTATTTGTGTTGAGTTGCATGTGATCATTTTGAAATTAATATATCTCTTTCTCTCTCTCTCTCTCAATGATAAGAGAATTGCAGGTTAATTTGATGTATTTATTCTGTACTACTACCTACTCTACCTAGTATGTACTAGTACTACCTAGGAAGTCCAAGGACCTCAGAGTTTTCTTCTCTCTATTTTATTCTAAGGGTATCTTCTGAATTCTTAGGAAAGGTCTAAGTACTATTGTATATTTCGTCAGCAGACAGTGAGTTTGTAAACAAGGCACTCTTTCGCGAATGTTTTCGCTCCCAACTAGACAGTTTACAATAGTGTCTCGTGTGTCGAAGTTAGCTATTAATGTTACAATTATATTGCGCTTCCATTGTGCTCTGCAGTCCGGCAAATCACACGTATTTATGCCTGGTAGCTCCAGCGGCGGTTGTGACATAGTTTACGCTGGTTTCGCTGGCAATTGCTAATTTGACGAACATTGATGATCGGCCTTTGATGAAACATGTGAGTTTTGAAATATTCTATGAAACGTTAATATTTTAGGTGCTAGTGTTCTTGATTCGCGTACTTTTTTTGCCGGTGGTAGGCCCCTGCATCAGCATGGTCCGTCAGGATGGCCATACTCACCATCTTACCCGCTAACCTGACGACAAACCACAGTGCTCGCATGAGTGACCCGGTGAAGTTTCTAGAATAGAGGCATCTCAGTCCTAAGGGTTAGTAACGCATGGTAATCCACTTACGATTCCTTATGGCCACAGTGATCCTTACCCTCAGGTTATCTGTGTGGTCATTTGCCGACCAAAGCCCTAAAAATTGGAACTTCTCTGAGAAAACAACGCATGCCTCTATGAATTAATGGTTTATCAGTCAACGTTATTACTACTACAGCCTATTTGCGCCCCACTACTGGGCACAGGCCTCGTCTCATCTTCTAGTGATGGTTTGGGCTATAGTCCCCACGCGGGCCCAGTGCGGATTGGGGACTTCACACACATCTTTGAATTACTTCGCAGATACAATAAAACGTTATTAAAAGCAACCTGCTTAAGTATTATTCCTTGGTATTTTCCGCACTTGCAATTTTGGTCATGCTCGTTATTACTAGGTACATGTGAAAAAAATCAATAAAATCAATGGATTTTTTAAATTATAATAATAATCGTAATAACATTGGATTTACTTATAAACTTTGTGCTATCGGTGGATAAATTCGTTGAAGTCAGCGATACAGTCCAATTGTTGATTTAGCTGACAGCGATTTCTTACTTGCCTACATTTACATTGCTACATACATACATACATAATATCACGCCTTTTTCCCATAGGGGTAGGCAGAGACCACTTCTTTCCATTTGCTACGACTCTTGCATACTTCTCTCGCTTCTTCAACTTTCATCCCGTTCCGCATACATGCTCGTCGGTTTAAAGTACTTTTGACCTGGCCTTTAATCAGATTGTCCTGAATTTGATCCAAGAACATTCGCCTCGGTCTTCCTCTTCCAGCACCTCCATTCACACTAGCCATATAAATACTTTTTGTCAGTCTTCTCTCATTCATCCTTTCCATATGACCAAACCAATATAGCATATACATTTACATTGCTGGTTAAGGTTATTGTGATTATTCTTGGCTATTTACATTGATATCGGTTTCGAATTGCGCAGGGAGCGGCGTATACCACGACTAACGTTCTTAATTAATTATGGCTTAATTAGACGAGGGTTAGATTAATTAAACTTGTATCGACTGCAAGCCTTTAGACAGTAAGGTGGAGTGAAGAGCCGAAAATCGCGGGAATTCGAGGAGCTCATACCATACCCGATAAAACAATTAATGCCTTTCAGTTGATGCTTAGTAAACTTAGAGGTGCGAGCCGGAATCGAACCCCCGATCCTCTGCATGAGAGGCGGTAGGTCGAGCCACTAGGCCACCACGGTTTCAATATGAAAGTAGCAAATTCAAATTGAATTTACCACTGAGCTTTTCGGTGAAGGAAAACATGTGTGTTCATTCGAAGATGTGTGTGAAGTCCCCGATCCGCACTGGGCCCGCGTGGTGACTATAGCCCAAACCCGCTCGTGATGAGAGGAGGCCTGTGCCCAGCAGTGGGATGCAAATAGGCTGTAGTAGTAGTAGTAGTAGTAGTAGTTGATGTTTATTAGGACTGAAACACAATTAATATTCACTTAACATGATCGGTTATCTGTCTGTCAAACCTTACTCATCTGAAGTAAGTGTAACAGAGAAAGAGATAAAGGGAGAAAGAGTTAATCTTCGCTAACTCTAAATACGTACACACGGGGATCAATACAGAAGTGACAAGGTTTCTTTAGGGTAGGCAAACCGGTAGGCACCAAGTGTTGCAAGTAACCACTGTAATTACTTTCTGGAGGGTCCTGTGCTTGCACTCTGGGCCCTATTGCATCCAAGCGGCGGTATAACCTCGAGTCAGACTAACCTCTGCAAAGGTTATTCTGTGCTAACCCTGCCACCGCAGTCTGATGATTATCCTTATCATCATCATCACATAGCTCACTAAAATTTAGCCTAGTAAAATTTTTGCCGACTTCTATACCAATACTTCAAATTCGAAAGTGTCTCTCTGTCTTTTTGTTACATTTTCACGCTTAAACCACTGGACAGATTTAAATGAAATTTGTTATGGACGTAGTTGGAATCCCGGAAAGGGAATAAACATGCACTTTTTATCTCTAAAAAACGCTAAGTTCAAAATTACCGAAAGTAGCGAATTCCACGACAAACCGAGAGACGAGCTGTCGGTAGGCCTCCCAATAAGATGGAGCGACTACCTCGTGAAGGTCGCGGGAAACCGGTGGGAGCAAGTAGGACAGGACCGGTCTGAGTGGTCTTTCGGCTGAAATGATGATGATGATGATGAAATTGCGTGGAAGTAGCTAGTAGGTAGTTTATAAAAATGTCAACGGCAATTCGACGCTAGATGAATATCGTTGTATTTTCCAGGTATTTTTATGAGCAAATGACCGACTGTTAGTGATCACTGCTTATTACGCGTGACGGGTAACCATTACCTGTCGTTGCTGCGTCACGATGACGACCTTTGGAGGGTATGATGATTCTGTTGTGGAGATTCGAATCAATCGCCATTTTTTAGGGTTCCGAACCTCAAGAGGTAGGTAAAAACGGAACCCTTATAGGATCACTCGTGTGGCTGTCCATCCGTCTGTCACAGTTAATTTTCTCGGAAACTACTGGACCGATTAAGTTGAAATTTGTGTAAGTTTGTGACTCAAAGATGGACGTGTAACGAATTTTAAACATAGACCCTATTTTTGGGGCTAAATTTGAAAAAATATTACTGTAGTTTTTCAAACTATATCGTGTGACATATCAAATGAAAGTACTTCTTATGAGGATCTCAAATATATTTTTTTCATTTTGTTTTTGGTCAATACTTTTCGAGTTATTTAAGAAAATAGGCGAAAAACGACCATTCCCCCCCTTATCTCCAAAACTACTGGACCTAAAATTTTCGAAAAAACACGGAGGATAGTTATTGACCTATAGATTACAGGAAAATTATTATGAAGTCCATGGTATTTGAAATCTATCATATAAAAGAGCTTATACTCTGAAACGGTTTGAAAATGACCTCATTGAAAATAATCAAGGGTCGGAAACCTCGCCACGCGAGTTTACCTCGCTTCTTGACCGGTTTTTTTAATTTAATACCAACCACAACAGCCAGCTTATTTGCGGTCCACTGGCTGGGTACAGGCTACCTCTCATCATAACACGGATTGGGGACTTCACACACATCCTTCAATTACTTCGTAGAGGGTTTTCCTTCACCGTAAAGCCCAGTGGTAAATTCAAATTGAATGTCGCCCAGTAAACTCAGAGGTGCGAGCCTGATTCGAACCCCCCACCCGCTGCACGAGAGACGGAAGGTCAAACCATTAGGCTGCCACGGTTTAGCTTAGGTAAGCAGATAAATACTTCAGTAAAATATGTTCCATGCAAAAACTAATTTTTGCTTCCTTAAAAAATAACATGTCACAATAATTCTTAATGTGTTTGACCGTCTAAACAATTTATAATTTTTGATTTTTATTGCACTCGAATCGAATTGATCAATTATTATTTGCCGTCCATGGATAGCGGAAGAGTGCGCGTGCGCGTGCGTCTGTTGCTAGCCAACAATGAATTGTGTGTGTGCAAGGACAAAACACTTAGGTATTTGTACATTACCGACTTTTTATTTTAGACTTTTTGCAATCGCCTAATTGATTATCAATCAAAGAATATATAAAAAAAATCTTCCGTTACTGACGAATTGATGACTGACTGATGACAACGCACAGCTGAAACTACTGGTCGTAGGAAGCGGAAATGTTGGCATGTCCTTGGGGAGTGTAGGGGAGCAACTTAGACGCTTACATATTAACGTAAATTTAATGTAAATCTATATGTTTAAAATTTGAAAAAAGGCCTTCTGCTGAGTTTGTTGCGGCGCTTCTTCTCAAGCAATGGGTCTAGGAAGCGCTGGTAAATTCATTTCTGTTAAATTCATTTAAAAGTGACGTGTAAAAGTGCCCAGATGTAGCCTATTTGCTAATTAAATATTTTCATTTTCATTTTCATTGAAAAGAGAGGATTTCCCGAATTTCCTATGGGAAAAAAGGATAAAATCGGATCGCAAAAGATAATTAAGTAGGTATAGGACCTAAAAACAAACGACGAAATGACAATGCTAGTAATACCATAAAGGAAGTTTCTTAATATTATAAATGCGAAAGTAGCTCTGTCTGTCTGTTACCTCTTCACTCTTGACCGATTTACATGAAACTTGGCAAACTCCCGGGAAAGGACATAGGGTACTTTTTTATCCCGGAATAACGCGTAGTTCTCGTATGGGAACCCAATAACCGAATTCCAAGCGGGCGAAGTCGCGGGCAGAACTAGCTTCTAATTATTATATTTGACACTGATTTAAGTAATGAACGGTTTTTACCCAAGAAGAAGAATCACTTATTTGCCAGAACATTTACAAAACCGGCCAAGTGCGTGTCGGGCCACGCGCAAATTATAGGGTTCCGAAATTGAGGATGCCCACAGTACCTTTCTAAGACTTATTAACATCTAGCTAGCCTGTGGTATGACGTGCCCGCCCGACGCCCCTGCCGCTCGAGAAAAATCATCATTATAAGTTGGTCGACTATTACTCGTAAGTTTGTACAGCCTACTTAGCTCTGATAGTTTTCCTTTCAACTACGTTATATATGCCACAACCGTGATTTTTTTCAGCCATCCAAATACCACCATTTAGCTGGCAGGGGGGGGGGGACACGTGACTCTAACAAAAAATAGCACTTTAAAGCTTAATATTTCACAAACGCATCACTTAATCAAAAAATGGTTTTAACAAACCCACAATATTTTTTTAAGACCTATTCAACGATATGCCGCACCATTGGGTACGCGAGAAAAAATAATTACATCCCCACTTTACGAGTAGGGGAGGTACCCTATAAAAAAATATATGTCAAAATTTTATTGTACCACTTTGTCAGCGTAACTAATATGCATATTCATGCCAAATTACAGCTCTCTAGACCTAAGCATCTCCGAGCAATAGTGCGGACAGACGGACGGACGGACGGACGGACGGACGGACGGACGGACATGGCGAAACTATAAGGGTTCCTTGTGGACTTCGGAACCCTAAAAAGGTGATAAGTACTTACATATTTCGTGTGTATATGGTAAAATGTTCTGTCGGAATATCGACGTGCAAATTTTTGAACATTACAGAGAATATTACGATTACTTTACCGAAATCTATTAAGTACAGTCAAGGGCATTAATATGTGTACACTTTTGCATCCTATTCCATTGTGTTAAGGTACAAAAGTGTATACATATTAATGCCCTTGACTGTACCACACTACGGAAAACCACATAATAAACTTAGGTACTGAACATGATTATTACACATTGTGATAATTTATTTCTCGAATAAATAACTAAATTCAAACAAAACAAATGATAAAAAACAATTATTTCACTGATTTTCCTTTTTTTATTACCCAATAGGCGTCACAATGTTATTAGTCTACGTTTTATATTACTCCTTTACAAAGCTACGAGTCGAGCCCTCTTAAACTGTAATTGGTTTAGGACTTCTGGTACCCGCTCTATCCCCCGGGATCTCTCCGGAAACTGCCCGGGATAGACATTTGAAAGCATTAATGAATTATGCAGGTCTTTTAGCGTTGGATTTAGCGAACACCGATGGACGTTATTGTCGGTATAATTCTTTTCACTGTGCTACCTATTGGGAGTTTGATCTGTGCGTAAAATTGGATTCATATATTTGTGTATTGTATTGTATAGAATACTCGTAGATATAACTGTAAACTACTACTACTACAGCCTATTTGCGTCCCACTCCCACTGCTGGACACAGGCCTCCTCTCATCACGAGAGGGTTTGGGCTATAGTCCCCACGCGGGCCCAGTGCGGATTGGAGACTTCACACACATCTTTGAATTACTTCGCAGATGCATGCAGGTTTCCTCACGATGTTTTCCTTCACCGAAAAGCTCAGTGGTAAATTCAAATTGAATTTCGCATATAAGTAAACTTAGAGGTGCGAGCCGAAATCGAACCCCCGACCCTAGGCATGAGAGGCGGTAGGTCGAACCACTAGGCCACCACGGCTTAACTGTAAACTGGATTATTCATATTATGTATTTTGATTCTATAAATGTGAACAAACTTAGATCAGCGGTCGTGTGTGACATGATTATAGAGATAGAAGTACCTTACGTCGTCATGCGATTTTCATAGCGAAAATTACAAAAGTTGTTCAACCGTATTCTAACTCGTCTATATAGTAAGTAATATAATTACCTATAACAAAGTAAGTATGAGGATATCCGCAGTAGAACTAGGGTCACCGACATAGCCCGAAGGCACATTGCTCACAGGACTGATGGCCGATGGGGCCAGAAAGTTCTGGAGTGGCGTCCGCGAACCGGGAGACGAGCTGTCGGTAGGCCTCCAACAAGATGTAGTGACGACCTTGTAAAGGTCGCGGGAACGCGGTGGATGCGAGTGGCACAGGACCGGTCTGAGGCCGATGTCCAGCAGTGATGATGATAACAAATAATATAATTTATTTCATCTTAACTGTGCACACTTGAATTTGTACGGTCAGCGTTAAAATTATGACAGTGGTTTTGTATGTCACTGTGATAACGACAATGAACTTTTGATGATGACTATACCTAAAGTTTATGCAATGCAGGCTATATTCAACAGTCATTTCGTAAGCACCAGAGGATAAAGGATAATGTGGGACTATTGAGGTGAACAGCAATCCCGAAGTTCACGCGACTCTAAGGTGACGTACCTCGTAGTTTCCTTGAAACTTGCGAACCACAAGCCCTTGTGAGTTAAGCTTGTCGATGGTCATTGGAGCTTGTAACCGGAAACTTTGTGCAGACTTGGTACATAGGCACCAAGGACTTACAAGGTACAAGGTGTGACTTATAGAAGTCACTTATTTTTTAATTTTGAAAAAAGATCAAGTGTCAAAGTGTATGATGTCTCAATACGCTTGCTCGCTTGGGAACAAAAGCGGAGGAGGCATGTGCCCAGTGTTGGCATCTGTTAGACCAACATTATTATTTTTTATTACAAAAATGTAACCTTAATATGGCAACACTGCCATTCATTCTCTTTGTCATCCGACAATACACCAGTGCACACAAAAGCTTGTTTTAATCCAATTATATTGGAAATCACAGACCCCGGACCTATAAAAGTGAGAATTTCTACACCCAGCAATTGGGACGTTAAAAAGGCTGTTATGTTTAATTGGTTTGTTTTTTAATTCGTCGAACTGAACGGGCTGAGATAGTGGGTTATATAGTAACCTGTCAGTGCCACAAGTTCGCTAGGTGAATGCAGTTGGTAAAAGAATTAGAGAGGTATGATCAGTGTCAACTGATTGTCAATTGACAATGGTCCCTAGGCTGAATTTCAGTCGGATACAAGAAGAAGTACGAGTATGGTCTTCGCTTAGCAACCGCCCAAGTCATAGCAAAATACCTAATCGGCGGTAACGCGTGAAGAATTCTGAACATGCGTCGTTAAAAATGAATTTTTTTTTCAATGATAAAATGAGATGTTGAGACCCTAGGTAGCTAGCAAGCAAGGTGATAGAGCCTGGTGCTGATTACCACCACAGCATCCATACGAATATTATAAATGCGAAAATAAATCTGTATGTTTGTATGTTACCTATTCGCGCTTCAACCGCTGGACCAATTTAGATGAAATTTGGTAATGGAGATAGTTTGAGTCCCGAATAAAAAGTAGCCTATGTCTTTACATAGGTTACTTTAGTGGAAAAAATATTAAAAGATCATACAAAATATTAATATCCAAATCACGCTTCGTCGGCAAAAGGACACACATTAAAGGACCACATGCTTCATCAAAAATGTCACAAAAGTCAAATATCCACCACAACCATAGGTTACTTTATTCCAGAAAAACGCATAGTTCCCGAAAATTCCATGCGGACGAAGTCGCGGCAGAAGCTAGTCGTCCATATACGTAAAGCAATCTCTTTCGTAATGCTGATTTCCCTGAACATTCGCATTTCGTAATTGTAAGGAGCTTACACATTGAAAACAGATTGCGTCATCGTTGTAATTGTAACGTAGATTTCCCAGAACGTCAATATGTAATCTATATAAATAAGGTTTACGTTGCCCGTTGAAACTGCGTAGGCCGTAACCTTTACGTGAAACTTCCGGTCGATCCTTTCAGGCCAGAATCTAATCGCGCACCTTATCGATACGGCAGGCCGTCCATGACACCGGTTATCGTGTTTATAAACCGCTGATTAAAAATGGCGGCCGTGGTGTGACGAATGAGCACGTGTCGGTTGTGAGTTGGTGAGTACAGGCGTCCACGACCAACCCACAGCTGGGCAAGGGACGAGTTCCCTTACCATTCCCAGCTGGGAAAACAACTCAGGATTCCTACTGTGAGGAATTCGTTGTAAAAAGTAACTTAGGAATATACCCCACAAGATACCACGAGAGTTCAGTATGAAACTAAGTTAATGTATGGATCACACTTTCAACTGCGAAAAGTGTCTAGTTCGATAAAATGTCCAGCAAACGCAGATGCGTTTGAGACGTTTCTTTAATGTCAAAACTTACACTTGCGGCACCTAGTCTTGGACATACTTAAGCACAGTATTAAGACGTTAAGACTGCCTTAAGACCAGGGCATCTGTGATTTAAGTTATTGCTTATGTCATAAGAGTTTTAGTGTCCATCACTGGAGCTTTGTTCGTGACTGGTGCCGTTAGGAATACTATATATACTATAGAATACTATATATAATACTATGTATACTATACTATATGAAGTCCCATGCCTCCATCATTCAAAATGCTTCAAGGTAGTTAAAAAGTACCACCAACACTCTCAACGCATGTTTGGCTCTCAGGCTGTCTCAGCACGCACACATGCGTTGAGAATGTGCTTGTGGTGGTGGCTTTTGAATTGTGGAGACGCGGGACGTATAGTAGATTATCTCTACCTTAAGTCTCCTCAGCCGCAGATTGGGAACTTAAAGTAACGGCACCACCCTTAACAGCCTATATAATCCCACTGCTGGGATCGGGAATGACGAGATTGTCTGAGCTCTTGTCAAAGAGCGAATAGATATACAGTGTGGATTATTTGTTATTTATTGACTTTGCACGCTTATTTAAATAACTTCGCAGTTGCTACAGTGCATGCTCACGTGCTGAAAGGTGTGAATATGGCATGAAATACATGCGTATGCGGTTCATTTTGGTTACTTCGAATATTCATTCCACCACATATTACGGTTGACTGTTCAGATCAGGTTGTCTTCAAGTTAATATTTTCTTTAGTCTCTTCGTCCTATTGATTAAATCATTATACCTTTAAGTGAAAGGTCTTTTCCAGAGTAAGGAGTTGCTTCATCATTCTTGCTATGGTTGAAATGGCTGGAGGGAAAAGGACAGCATGATAGGGCATCTCGTTCCTTAGCAGGGTCTAATTGAGTCGAGATTAGGCTTCCAAAGCAAGCCAATTGAGCTGCAAAATCAATTAATTAGCGTCATTAAGCCTCTTCATGCCTTAGTGCTTGAGTGTGCAGCTATTGTGCAAAAGTACCTTATCAATCACCAAATTACTTAGGGCCAGTTGTTGCAAACAGTTCAAACTAAGCGACGTTTGTTAAGGACGGAGAGTAAATGACGTTTCTGTATGGAATGATAGTTCGGCAGCCTTATATAAGACGCTGACTAGAGCCAATAACCTTGAGCAGTCGAGGCAGACAACTGTCTCAGTGGACAATGTCTGCTTGCATTGGACGGAGCGAGAAGCACGACCGCGGCATGTGGGCGATATAGAAATTAAGATTTTAAAAAATCCCACATTGCATGAATAATATAAATTCCCAATTTTTTTGGTGTGAGTATGACGAAAAAAGTGTTCTTAATTTTAGAAATCTACTACTACTACTACTACTACAGCCTATTTGCGTCCCACTGCTGGGCACAGGCCTCCTCTCGTCACGAGAGGGCTTGGGCTATAGTCCCCACGCGAGCCCAGTGCGGATTGGGAACTTCACACACATCTTTGAATTACTTCGCAGATGCGTGCAGGTTTCCTCACGATGTTTTCCTTCACCGAAAAGCTCAGAGGTGAATCCAATGAATTTCGCACATAAGTAAACTTAGAGGTGCGAGCCGGAATCGAACCCCCGACCCTCTGCATGAGAGGCGGTAGGTCGAACCACTAGGCCACCACGGCTTATCGGTTAATTTTAGAAATCTGCGTTAAATAAATAAACTTATAGGTAGAACCGTTTAAATAGGATTAGACGACGTAACTTAACGATTTTTTTTCATCGAACCGATTTCATGAAATCCTTGTATGTATATAATGAATATTAACATATATTTTACTTGCCTTACAAAATTCAATAGTTTTAGTATAAATACTGTTTAAACAATGTCAATTTAGATCTTGTCAGCGCCTTAATGTTGGCCGGTCCTTCAAACGCGATAGACGTAACTAACTGGCTTTTAGTAGATTAGGAATGCCGGGATGAAAAGTCCATGACACTGATTTGCACCAACACCGCTAACCTATAACTCTTGTGAAGTTGATACAACTAAATCTTAATTAAGAGACTAACCCGAGGTTAGCGAAAGTGCAATTAGTTAGACCTGAGTCTACTATAGGAACGACATAAAACATTATGTCGTAAGTCACTAAGGGCCCTCGACCACGGCAACTTTTTGTACCGTTGCATTATTGTAGCGACAGCACCGCTACTAACGCGCGTCAGTAACAGTAGGCGAGGCCAAACAGCTAGCGAACGCATTGCGACTGTATCGATGCGAACCCGCGACAACATCGCTACTGTATCACTACAAAAAGTCGCCGTGGACGCCGCTTACATGACAATTTTCAACTAAATCCATCCAGTAGGTATACCGTAAAAAAACATTCACGTGTAATAAGATTTATAAACATGAGTATATTTATTTATCGCGCAAAAATGCATAAGCGTAAATCTTCACATTATGAGCCGAAAGGCCCAACAATGCTGATATACCAAAATGAAATTGTTAAAAATGTTAAAATTACGTTTTACTTTGCTTTCGCATATTTTCACGGAACATAAACCATTGTTGACAAGCCTCGCTCAAGCAGAAACTCATGCCGTCGTGGATTCGGTATTTCAGATCGGCCATTTTCCTAGTTACTATGAGTCTTATATAATTATGTCCAATCTTGAAAACAAAGGACTGATTGAAAAATACTATTTATTCAAGTGTAAAGTAAATGTTATTAACCTATAAATGGAAACTGTTGCATTGTTTTTTCTTTTAATAAGTATTCTTGGGCACGTTTTGCTGGTTGTCTGACCTGACCAGCATTCAGATATATATCTTCTTCTTATATATAAAAATGAATTGCCGTGTGTTAGTCTGGCTAAAGGCTCGAGAACTGCTGGGTCGATTTAGCTCATTCTTTTTTTGTTTTGTTCCCTGTGATTCAGGGAAGGTATAGAAAGAAAAGGAACGGGAAATTCACATCTAAAAAAAAGAATACTAACTTTGTATGGAAATCTAAGGTAACACGAAGTTACTGGGCCAAATAGTTACGTATAAAACTATGATAGATACCTAAACGTCAATCTCAGGAAGGCCCGCGTGGTTTTTCTATGAATAGATCCATGTGAATGTGGATGGAAATTGGGGTAGATACACATAGATAAATAAGGATTGGATAGTTGAAAAAGGAAAAAAAGAAAGATATAGCTTGAAACACTTACCAACAGTGAGGTGCACAAGAACAGTCTATACGTCATGCCGTGACGCATACGTCACGCGTTCACACCGATCGATCGACGTCGTGACTGACCGAGTGCAGTTGCACTTATTGTCACTAACTGGGATTCGCATGCGCTATTTAAAGAACTCACACGCAAAGCAAGTCTATATACCTACTACTATTATCAGATTATCACCGATGAACATAGGCTTTCTTAACAGTCACTGGAATTTTGTTAAAGATGCACTAACATATAAATGATATGTACGTGCACATACTTTGTACAAGCACTAGTGACGATAGTCAGTTTTTTTGCGTATTTGGCTAATTAAAGTTTAATTGGGACTAATCCATACGTCATGCATCAGTGACGTCCAAAGTGGCAACGAATTCGGTAGTTGTTACTTTGCAACTTTTTTTTGTTCTGCGCACGTCATGTTATTTTCGGCCAGTGAACACTGTCCTATTCCTTTTTTTTCAGCATTTAGTTTTCTAATGTCTGTCTTACATGGAAGTAGGTTATGTATTCGTGTTTTTAAAGCGCTACCTATTCGTTTAATTTCCGGTGTTTTTCAAGTCCCAATGGAACTTTAACGTTGTTTCCAAAGGCCGCACTGCATTTTTTCTCGCATTAAATATTGATGTGTTCTTTCTTTTTGTGTCCCTATCGCGCATAATATTTTCTATAAATAACCGTACCTGTACAATTAATAATCAACAAATTTAGTTTTTGCGATTAATTCGCTTTCTTATAAATTATTTTTGTTCTGTAAAATATCATTCTACATACGCCGAGTATGTTTCATGTTGCTTGCGTGTAAATGCCTTTTTATATCTGAAGCATTCCGTATTTGAAATTAAAACAGAAATGGAATTTAATGACGTTACGCTATTTAGCTATTATGTATGATTTAAGTTATGGCGCTAAACGCGTGGTGGAAAATAAATTAAGAATGTGTAAATGTATTTCAACTGCCGCCACAAATACTGCCTCACACTATTGCCATTGGTTTCGGCCGAGGCAGCCATTGGCTGTTTTCGCGGTTTAACATTGACAGCATTACATTCCACCAATCACCGCCTCGAACGCAGTCTCCAACGCCAGTAGCGCTCGCTGGTGAGCAACAATACGGTAACCCTCATTGTTTGACCGTGTAAGGCTGAAACTGACACAATTTGTATTCACAACAAGTACAAAAATAGACCCCAAATCTAATTTCTTGTAACAAATACGATCATCGAGTATACTCGTAATACTGAATTGACGCGCGACGACTTTGATTACAAGTGCAACGGTCGGAGCGCGATCATTTGGTGAATGAACGGGCTGAATGAATGAATGAATGAATGCAACAAGTGACTTAGTGACCTTGGCGTTTTCGATGAGACGCGAGTTCACATTATGGCAGGGCTGTCGCGGTGCCGAGTAAAATAACAGTTTTTAATTTTGTTACCTTTCTTTGCCAATTAAAAAAATACCTCTTATAATTGTTTCGCTGATTTTAATGGATTGTCAGTGGAATTGATCTTAAATAAGTTAGTGTTAGTTTGTCAGCTATCCAAATTTGATCTCAGAGCGATGTCACCTGTAATGCAACAAGTTGGCATTTGTCCAAGTTGTTTATGCGTCTTACTTGATATTTTTATTAGAGAGCATTAAGATAGATGTCGTTTGTCGTTTGACTCTTAGTAGAAAGCAATAAAGTCCGTATTGGTTGCCTACATTTATCTATATCCTGTATTTGTTGTGGACTGGTATTGGCCAATTGTTGCCGAAACGACCACAAACTCGCTGGCGCGGGGCCAACGAGGGAAATATTGGCTATTAAAAGCGGTCTTTGATGATCCCGGAAAAGAGGAAATGTCCTGAAACAAGTAACAACTCCGGGTTAGGTAACTACCGTAACAAACAGTGTGCTACTTGACGAAGAGAGGAAATAGATTATAGCAAGTAGCACATTCTAAAAAAAAAACTCCGAAAGGAAGATTTTTTAAAATGATACTACTACCGCTTCCACAGGCGATTGGCACCATATATAATACTAATAATAAGTTCGTAGAAGAAGTCGCTTCTGAAACTTGAAAATTAAAAGAAACTATCAAGTCGAGGGGACGATACTGAACATAAAATAACCATTATTAGAAAAATTGTCTGTATGTCCGGATTTAACTCGAAAAGTACTGGTCTGATTGCAACAAAATTTGGTATGGGGGTTTATAACACGGGTCAATATATAGGCTACTTTTTATCCCGGAAAAATAACACAACTATAACCGAATTCTACGCGGACCAAGTCTCGTGTAGAAACTAGTTTTGAAAATAAAAGCAGTATGACCTTTCCATGGTCTAAAAATGTCTCCAAAACTATCAAACTTCATCTAAATTGGTTAAGGGGCTTACGTTTATGGCATTTATTGGTAAGCCAAGAACTTTAGTCACCACCCTACCCGTGATTCCTACATCCAAAATATAACGAGCCGATTTAATAAAAACAATTACAAATTCACATTTGCATGACGCAAAATGTGTCAAATCAATATGCCGTATCAAACGCACTTGTGAAAATTCAATTATCTCTCTCATTTTCATTACACAAACTGTTTACACATTTATTGCATAAAAACTGTTGCCAGAAATTCATCGTGCCAATTCTACCCTTGCTTGCCAAGGTCACTCGCGAAATGGCAACTTGTTGCTTGGCATGACCCTGACCTACTTGGCGCGCCCGGCGACGCCCGCTTGTTGCTTCGGGGATCTATGAATGGTGTCTAGTGTCTGTTACAGGGAGGTTTATAACGACATGGCGGTTGTATTCCCTATTATGCGCTGCGATTTATCTTGTTTCATGTTTTTTTTGCTTAAGCTTTTTTAGTGATATCTAGATAGTTGCTGAAATATGGTGTACTAGCCGATGTTCGCGAACTTCGTCCCGCGTAGACTTAGAATTTGCGTACCCTGTACATATACCTAGACAGCTATAGTTATAAAAGTATTGAAAAATTGGGTTGACCCTTGGAAAACCCGTTCCCGTGGAAATATCGGGATAAAAAGTATCCTATGTTATTGCCCTGGTCTCAAACTATCTCCGTTCCAAATTTCATCCAAATCGGTCCACTCGTTGCGACGTGAAGGAAGGACAAACCAAAAAATTAAACACCCTTTCACATTTATAATATTAGTATGGAAGTATGGATTATGGAAGATAAATTATAATTTTAAACCTCATTCAAGACATAAAAAAATACAATAAGTAGACTTAAATGAGGTATAGCACGGCATAACTTAGAAGGCGCGCGGATTAAGCAATAACAGACTCTGCGTGAACGAAGGCGCTTCTTCTCAAGCAATGGGTCTAGGAAGCGCTGGTAAATTCTTTTTCTGACGCGTAAAAGTGCCCCTATGTGGCCAATTTGCTGAATAAATGATTGAATTTGTACCTCTAAATCATGTGGCTAAGAAACAGTTCCCTTCAGTAAGCGCAGTGAAGAGGAAATTCCACCTTCAAATGACAACCTACAACTAGCCATTGAAAACTATTCAGTCGCAGTTTTCAAAGGTCAACTAGAAAGGCTAGTCTTAACATTAACCTTGCAGAGACAGACCTTTCTTACTGAGAACATCGCCACAAAGCTTTGAAATATCTTCATATGACTATGTTAATCCGCTGGGTCTCATTATGCAGGCAATATCTGTAAATTATAAATATATACTACCTACTATTACAAAGCTTTAGCCTCGGCCCGCAGCGGCATTATATCTAAAGTCGATTGCGCGAATAGGTATACCCGTTTTCACCTTATCTCCTTATGATAAGGTGCACAAGTGAGTGCCGTTGACTGTAACGGGGCGTTTTCAACATTTTAAATCCCGGTTTCAAGCCAGCTAATGAACAAACGCCGCTACAAAATGGCACCCGATGAGCGCATTGGCGTTTATTCGGTTTTATTTAATGTTTATCTATTTTATTTGTGAATATATCGTCTCATAATCCAATACTTATGTCTAGATTTTAGACTCTCACATATTAAATGGCAAGGCTCTCACTGGTTTGATTTTTCTATGACTAGTCTCCTTTTAAGGTTATTTTAACTATTTTTAGTGAAACTCTTAAAGCTTAGCTATTTACGCTAGTAAGCTTTTTTCATAACGTAATTTCCTTCGTCACTTCAATACGTCACTGCCGTGAGTTCACCCGGAAAAATGTTTAATGCCTTTTAAGTTTACGTACAGTAAGGCCGCTCAAAAGAAAAAGCCGCGATGCGACGTGAGTTGCGAATTGACATTTGTATCCACGACCTTCGGACGAGCGACGGTCAAATCACTTGGCTACCAATATAAACGGTTCAGTCAGTGCAGTTGTAAATTTTGAAATTGGTTGGTCTATTCAAAGTTAATATGTACCACAGAATATTAGTAGTACGTACAGAATGGCCACGGAATCACCCGCCTGACTCTACCCCGCGAGCAATTCGCGCCCGACTCGCCTTACCGTCATTTGTTTCATTTGAAGATGGTGAGTGCATGGATTACCTATTGGCCCGCGTAGTAGTACACACACATTTACTAATGTACATTGACACGTCATTCGAATTGTGTTCAAAATTGTGCTTTTATAGGCCGCCTTGTGTCTGTACCTAAATCTTAAGTTAATCTCGTCGTAGGTTTCGTATAAGTCTCCAAGGAGGCATTATTACTCACTAAGTGTCAGCTTTACCGTAGTAACATTTTTTTGGGATTCCAAACTATTTGTCAGACTTACTTAGTATCCGGATGAGACTGGACCAAGGCCAGCGCTGACGGCTGTGAGCCTGTGACGTTTGCGAACTTGGTAATCTTTGTAGAAAGGTGTGGCTATAAAAACTTTAGACGAAGCTTGTAGTAGATATACAGTACATAATCTTACAGATTTCTGCATTGATATCCAGTACCTAAGTAATGTTGCTGGATGTGAGAAATTTAAGTAAATTTTATGGTTATCGTGAAAATTTAGCAATAATTTTTAGTCCAAATATAATAATTACACTAAACAACGAATTTGTCATATTTACTTTAAGGCATTCACTGCCACCAACGCATGTATGCGTTTTGCTGACTTTCCCGCAGTGCCTCGAACGCACATGTGCGTTGCAATGTTCCCTTAATGACAGATGTGGCACCTGGCGAAAGTTCGTAAAAAGAAGTGGCAGTGAATGCGTTAAACAAGCTAATAATATACTTACCCCATTAGAAGCAATTATGATTTAATATATCCTTACCGCAAGCTTTGTAAATTAATCTAAAATTGAAGTCTATTAGTTTGTAAATTCCGTTTCGTTTCCAAGAAATCCCTTTACGATACAATCTACAAATCACATCACGTTTTCAAGTTCAACGAACTCGCCAACTAACCTGACCCTTTGTCCGCAGGGCGGCAACAGTGCAAACAGTGTGGCGAAACAGTATGTAGTGGACCCACGAGGTACAAGTGCAACGATGACCGACTTACTGACGTGCGACGTCGAGGTCGACATGACCTCCGAGGACGGGTACGAGTTCGACTCCCTGAAGATACCAGAAATCGTGACCCCGGATGACATGAACGAGTCGGGGTATCAGGAGGGATCCGAGCAGAGTTACGGAGAGCGGCGGGATTCTAAGGAAGGTTTTGGGGGGGAAGGGGACTCGGATAGTGGAGTGGATGGGGTTAGCAGCGGCTGCAGCACGGCGGACGACTGTCCCGTCGTCTCGGTCAACGACGTGGTCGCGTACTATGACGACATCCGGCCGCGGCGGCGGCACGTCCCGCAGCTCAACTTCTACAGCCTGGACCTGGAGAAGATGGCCATGGACGCTGTTAATCAGGTCAGTGCGCTGTTTATAATTTTCTTAACTAGCTAATTACCAGGTCACTAAGTATCAGTCAGTAGTGTAATTTTTATGAGAAACACAAGTGTGAAAGTTACAAAATTACCTACTACGGCTACTCAGGACCGGTATTTGACGGATTCGAATCGGACAGCGGTGCGTAAACCCACTTATGCCTACTCGCCCATGACTTCGCGCGACCAGCGTTTTAGAATTACTACAGTATATCTACAGTACCGACACATAATACCCCGCTCAAAAATAAGTAGTTTACCATATTTCAGTGTGCAGTTCCGGTTCCGTTTGTATGGAGTATCGCGGGTGTTACATTGTGCGATCGTTACTGGAATTGTTGAATCATGCGATTAATTAAATGTTCTTGCTAGAATAAATGTTAAAGTAATTTCTCTAGTCAAAAAGAGAGGTAATAAATGTAAAATAATTATTCAGTGGGGCGATGGAACTTTTATGTAAACTTAAAAAGACTGGTGACCTAGTGATCTTGAAAATGGAATACTTTACCTACTCATTCTCATAGTCTAGCGTGCCAGTCTCAAAGTGACGTTTTGTTAAATTTTTCACAAACACAATTACCTAATAGCAAGCGTATACGTGTATAAGCGTATAATGTGTAAAGTTCTTATAAGTTGCGAAAAAAAAACAACAATAATATTTGATTTCAAGACGACGGTTTATCCGAAATTCGTGGCCACCCATTGTTCGTATCCACTTACTCGCTTGTTTGAAGTACTTTGTGTAAGGAGATCCTCGAAAACCACAAGTTTTCGAACAATTCTTCTTCGATAAGCGATCATTATAGGTAAGTACTGATTTTTTCAGCAGTTGCGAAAATACTTCATATTATTGTTAGAGACGTCTCGCTAGTCCTATTTTTCCCGTTCCCGTAGGAATTTTGAGAAATCCTCTCGTAGTGGTCCCCTACACTCCCCAAGGAACCCTCATACAAGTCCTGGAGTGGCGTCCGCGAACCGGTAGACGAGCTGTCGGTAGGCCTCCAACAAGATGGAGTGACGACCTTGTAAAGGTCGCGGGAACGCGGTGGATGCGAGTGGCACAGGACCGGTCTGAGTGGCGCGCCTTGGGGGAGGCCTATGTCCAGCAGTGGACGTCTATCGGCTGAAATGATGAGTTAACTTCTGTTCAAACATTTTTGACAACAAAAATGAGGATCTAGCCTTGGAATTTCTCAAGCTTTCTAGATCAAATGCCAAATTTTTAATGCGTGATGGTTGAGTCTAAAATTATCTAAAGTATCGCTCTTTAGCGATAAGACCGCCTGTTGTCACCCTTCTTCTTTGTTTATTGTATTTACTTGTGTAATTGTTTTTTGGTGTTCAATAAAGTGTATTTGTATTGTATTGTATCTATTTTTCTACTAATTATAATATCACGCATTCAGGGTCCAAGTTAATTCATTGCATATACTCATACATGCGCACAATTAAGGTAGCCTACTATAAAAATGAAAGTTTCAAACTTTGACGGACAGCCCGTTTGAAACTTTCATTGAAGTGACGGATAGCCGAGACTAGACCGAGACCGTGATCTTTTACCCCTTACATTTAACAGCAAACTGTCCATAATCTTGTCAAGCGATGATGAACGCACTTTGACCTAAACTATAAGGCTCTGTTATAGTCGACCTTCGTCAAATTACGTAATAGAACTTATTACATGTAGGTGCTCTTCCTCTGTGATAGTGTAACGGTGTAATTATGTAATGATGTAATGTAATTGTACATTTGCATGTGAGATGTACGTTGCACCTTTCTAAGATTCTAGCTTGATTTCCGAACGTATTCCCGTATGAATAAGTTTCTAAGCTTTTTAATGAAACTGGTTGTAGACCCCAACCAGTTTCATTAAAAAGCTATATTTTGTTTGATTTTAATAACGTAATGAGTTTTATGAAATTGTAGAATCTGTTATTGGAAGCGGTCGCTCAAGATCGGAATATTTTAGAGATATTCGATGGAAACTATTTGATTAATATAGTAATAATAACTAATCCAGTGAACCTTTAGTATATTAAAACCATAAGTTATTATTACTCATCATCATGATGATGATGAGTAATAATAACTTATGGTTTTAATATACTAAAGGTTCACTGGATAGGTTCAAAGGAAAGGTTGAAAGTTCAAATGGATGTTTACCACAACCAGATACTATATCCGTGTATAGTAATTATCTGGTTGTGGTAAACTTCAATTTTTTTGCTCCTGTTACAGGCGACAACAAATGAAAGATTGACCCTTTAACTCATCGGTAATTAAGTTCAAATGGTTTCAATTAATTCTAAGACTATTTACCGTTATTTCTAACAAAATTAATCGAGCCAGCAGTGTATTGCAAACATTTTGCCCAGTCGCAATATTTGACATTGCCATTCATGCTTGTTTTCAATCATTTTAAGTACATTGATTATGGGTTGTAATTGTAACTTTAAATTACTTTAGCTCCGATTGAGCGTTACGATTAGATCAAGGTAACTGCGTATACTCTGTGGAATCATCTCTCAATTTTTGCTCCTATTACAGGCCACACCGGGTATTTAGGTAATTTCAAATGAAGTACTTTCTACAAGAAATTGGATACGAAATTGCTAATTTTTTACTTAAGTAAAAGTATAATAAATCTTTATTTTTCTATGATATAGAGGTATTATAAGGAGTAAAAAGACCAATAAAACTTTTTAGTTTACTCGTAATACATACAAATCTACGTTCATACCTGGTTCATACCCATTTAAATCATGCTAATGCAATCGTATTAAATGATGGTTGCGGCCGTAATTATGTAATGATTACTCGTAGATAGATAGATTCTAATCAACTTAGCCTTTATTTTCGACTAATCAGTTTTGACCCCAGCGCGTTCTAGAAAGAATGTAGACTCGTAGAGACTTGTCTAAAGTATTATGTATTAGAACAAAGTGGTTACGTAACCCGAGCTTCGTTACAAAACGGTAACTGGTGCCTTTCTCTCGGCAACTGCAGAAGCTCAGTATCACTGCAGTTAGGTAAAGAACCAGGAAAACGTAGAGTTAATTAGAATTTCGTAGATGCATCCAATCTAACTCGTAAGTGAATATAACAAAAACGTGCATAGCTAAGTGCCTACAAGATACTGTAGATAATAGAATAGGATTGTCCACTCTCAACCGACAGCAATCAGACCAGTAGATTTCGAGTTAAACCTGGACATACCTACATGTACATACAAATTTTATTTTTACTAAAAACGTTTTTTTTTTTGTGTTCAGTCTATATAAACTACTAGCTTCTGCCCGCGACTTCGCCCGCGTTTAATTCGGTTATCGCGTTCCCGCGGGAACTATCCGTTTTTCCGGGATAAAAAGTAGCCTAGTTATGTTCTTTCCCGGGACCCCAACTATCTCCATGCCAAATTTCATCTCAATCGGTCCAGCGGTTGAAGCGTGAAGAGGTAACAGACGGACAGACAAGACAGACAGACAGAGTTACTTTCGCATTTATAATATTAATATGGATAGTCCGCTCGACTTTATCGTTTCTTTTATTTTTTAAGTTACAGACGCGACTTTTCTACCGATTTCTTATTAGTAGTATAGTGTAGACCTAGGCACTCGTAACATTTTTCGACTAGATTGTGTACATACGATGTTTAGATTGTATTATCAATGAGAAGACTACAAGTTGATGCGAAATGTAATGTATATTTCCAACCTCAAGATATATCCATTTGCTAGACGCACAGGAAAGCAATATCCATTATTAGGTTCGTGGAGAACGCGCTTGCAGCGTTATTTGCAAAATTCAGGGCATTTCAGGCATTAGAGTGCAGTCAATGACATATTATGACATATTGCAAGTCTTGACATAGTTAGGTAGAGATGAATTATGAATTGACCAATAAACATTAGTCGCATGTTTGCTAAATTATGTTCTCTATACCTTTTAAACAATACATGAACATTAAGGTTTTACAAAACAAACAATTAGTAAAAATAAAAGAGATTCATGTTTAAGAAACCCGACAGCTGAATCTATTAGTATGAAATAATGATTATCCGTTTGTTTTTCTAAATGCTGAAAATATTAAAAGTCCTTACTGCATTTTAAATATGCATAATAATTAATATGTAAACGATCACTTACCTACGTCATACGTGCTTCATTATGTCAGTGTACAAAAAATATTGCTCTATAATAAAATTAACAGTAACAGAAATATCAAGCTACTTAAGTAGACTAAATTTATAAAATACGACATTTATTTTATGGACTAACTCACAATAATTTCAGTAGGTAGGTACATTTATCAAGTTTAAGTATCTTAGACCACAACTCCACATCTTCCTGTCTCTCCAAGTTCCCACTCCACCTACACTTCCGTCTGTATCTACATGGCTCACCGGTAGCTCGGATAGAGGCCACGTATACTGAGGGCATGGGGAGCAGTCTCAGAGATCTTTTCATAGGCAGAGCCTGGGGGCAGCATGGTATACTTTAGGCGGTTAGCCGCAAGACGGGCAGTAGCTTAGTTCGGCATCTGCTTGTCTAGGCAACCACCGAGTGATAGCATGCATCTTCCAGTCACACCCTTGATCACATAGATGGCCCCCCACTTCCCTCAGTAGGCGACCTTGGGTCCTTGCAGCAGAACTGCTGGCTGGTGTTGTCAATTGAACTGAACTTTAAGTATCTTAGACCACAACTGTTGCTAATATCAAAGATGAACAATCCATCACTTCTGCAATTACTTGAAATGTGAAGCAAAATTTTCTAATACAAGTTATTTCTAAATAAATTGTCAGTTAAACCCTCGTATTTATTCAGAAACGAATGCAATAACTTCAATAAAATCTCGTTTTAAAACCAACAGTACACGCTAAGTAATAAACATGCAAGAATGATGGCAGTAGATTGGCCATTTATTTTACTACTCGAGTGGTCAGTACGCGTTGGACCATGTATTTCTATTTTACAATATAACGGAGCTGGTAAGGTCCTCATACAAATTGCAAACACCCATGCTTTTTAGACAAACTGTGATTTCAATTAGGTATTGCTTAAGCAGTTGGGATTGGCCCAAGTTTCGAGTGCATGGCCGTGTTATTTTTTTATATTATACTAACTTCTACCTGCAATTTCGTTACAACTATGCGTTTTTCCGGGACAAGAAGTATAGCCTACTAGCTTCTGCCCGCGACTTCACCCGCGTGGAATTCGGTTATCGCTCTCCCGCGGGAACTATGCGCATTTCCGGGATACAAAGTAGCCTATGTCCTTTCCCGGGACTCCAACTATCTCCATATCAAATTTCATCCAATTCGACTCAGCGGTTGAAGCGTGAAGAGGTAACAGACAGACAGACAGACAGACAGACAGAGTTACTTTCGCATTTATAATATTAGTATGGATGTTCTTCCCTGGACTGGAAATTTGCATACTAAATTTCATCTTGGTTCAGATATTGAAGCGTGTAACTGGATATAGGCAGACAGACAGTTACTTTCGCAATTATAATACCTACTCCTATTAGTACGGATTTTATGTTTTTCTTTAAAAAATTTTTCGTTCTGTTTCATTGCTAATAATCCATATTATCCATATTACATATCCATACTAATATATATTATAAATGCGAAAGTAATACTGTCTGTCTATCCTTCCTGCTTCAGCCTCTGGACCGATATGGATAAAATTTGGCATGGAGATAATTCCCGATTTTTATTAAAATAGTTTTTATCTCTTAACTTAAACCACGCGCGTTACTCAACTCTCGGATCGGCGACCGTCTTGGTTTCGGCAGCGCGGGCGCAGTGGGTCACTAGCTCATTTGCCCGCCAAATACATAGAGAACATGCACGAAAACTTACTACTTACCCATGTAATATTTTTTATTATGTGTATTACATTTTTTCTTGTTACCTTGAGTTGGTTGCCTATTGATTTAAGTGTGGCAACGAATATTGCGGCTTATCTAAATAAAAAACTAACATATTATTACGTAGCCTAGCCGTCCATTTTTTAATTAATAAAGTAGCAGTTTAAAATTTATGCTTTATTTTTTAATGGAATCTGTACAACTTTACAAGAAATCCTCACAACTATTCCTTTATAACAGGTCGTATTTAATTCAATTTGCCAAAAACCTACACAATTATAACTTATTTTTTTAACGTTACGTACTCATATTATAATCCGGTTTTTTTTTTCTGTGCATGTTCTTCATAATTGACGAGATTAGGTAATCAAGTAAGCTGAATACTGACGATAATTTGATAACTATGATTTCGAGTTCCGGAGGTGAGTGACGCAATGTTACGTTTTCATCTTTTTTAGACTCCGGTGATTGGGATCTGAAAGTGATTACAACGAAATAGAATCATTGAATTTAAATTGTAGTGTCGTATCTTTTCAAATGCGTCACAATGCCTATTTTTAACCGCCTTCAAACTCCTACAACCTTGCAAAGTCGGTCCAGTGAACCAACCAACATTTATTTTCCGGCTGCAGTTTCTAAACACATGACGGCCGGATTGTTCCAGTTGGTAGTGACCCTGCCTACCGTTCCGATGGTCGCGAGTTCGAGTCCCGCTCGGGGCAAACTTTTTGTGATGAGCACGAATGTTTGTACTCGAGTCATGGATGTTTAGTATTTATATATGTGTGTATTTCTCTATATAAGTATTTATATCGTTGTCTAGCATCCATAATACAAGCTTCGCTTAGTTTGGGGCTAGGTCTATATGTGTGATATGTCCCAGGATATTATTATTATATAGACGAAAAGTATCGTTGTTAGTCTTTGAATTTGATAGATACCAAAAACATACAAGTGCTTATTAATTTTGAGGGGTTCCCTCATTTTCTCATGGATCCCATCATTAAAACATTTTCATTACATAAAAAAAAGAATCATCGAAACTTCCTCCTTTTTTTGAAGTTAAAAAAAACTAATACACCTGCCGTTCATTCCCGTGGAACGCAATAAAGAACAGCGTATTGATTGTGTACGAGCGAAGGCAAACAAGAAGCCTTATGTACCAATCTATGGCGATCGATCGGAGACGGATGTCGCCCAAGGGCGGAGCTCCTAATCCGCGGTGCAGCGAGCGCCACTTAGATTTACACAGCACAGTCCCACTGCTGGGCACGGGCACATAATATTTAATAGTACTACGTACAGAATGTCCACGGAATCACCCTCCTGAAACTAGCGCGCTCGCAATTAGCGCCCAACTCGCCTTATCGTCATTTGTTTCATCCGGAGATGGAGAGTGGATCATTGGCCTGCGGGGTGGTATACATTTACAAGTGTATACAAACGTCCTTGCATGCACACATACGTCTTCGCACGTAAACATTGACATTTCATTCGAATTGTGTTCGAAATCGTGCTTTTTTATAGGCCGTGTCCGCCATGTGGCTCCGGGCCGTCAGGGCCTTGGCTATAGAATCCACGCGGAACTTGCGTTTTTCCGGGTTAAAAAGTAGCTTATGTTCTTCCCCCGGGACTCGAAAAATCTCCATGCCACATCTATATTGGTCCAGCGGTTGAAGCCCGAAGAGATAACCGACAGACAGGCAGAAATACTTTCGCATTTATAATATTAGTATGGATTGTGCCCAGTAGTGAGACGTAAATAGACTGTTTTGATATTCTTCCTTATTGGCTTTTGGCTGTGTAGTTAAGTTGGGTTAGGTTGAGTAGTATAAATAACCAATTGGCGTGTAATAGTACATTACAGACCTAGGGTGGTGAATTCGTAAATGTCCCAGACCGCAGGTTTCTGTGGCCCGAACCGAAGGTGAGAGCCATAAATATGCGACCTGGGGCTTTACGAATTACCACCCGTGGTTTGTCAAAAGTTTTACGTCTCGCCTAGGCCAAGAAGTGAGAATTTCTCTCCGCGTAGCGGGCAGAAAATCCCACTTTTCGGCCAAGGGTGATGTAAAAACTATTAGAATATCGTATAAGCCACGGTAGACACAGCGCGGTGATTAGGCGTACGTTTTCAATCCACAAACAGCGCAGCAGACTAACAACTGCCCGCTGCTACGGAACAAACAATGCGTGTTTGCTTTGCACAGACCTGATCGTCGCAGCGATCTCGCTATGTTTAAAACGCTTGTTTTCGAGTAAATATTTAAAGGGAGTTTAGTTCACTGACTGCAAAGTGCAAAGATGTGACCAATTTTCTGAATAAATTATGTGGAATTTGTATTGTGACTGGGATTTGAATGGGTGAATTTTAGAAAAGAAGTACCATTTAAGTATAATCGTGTCCCTAAAAAAACCATAGATTTAAAAATGCGCTATGATTTGTAGAAACATTGTAATACTCTTATATTCATAATTTTAATTGTCTGAATTCGGTTAAAAATATTAAGGAACCATTGTTTTAAACTTCAAAAATATTTTTTCCCACGAACATCCTTACACAGTGACTTAATTAATAATTCGCATTTTTTTAGTTTTTGCTGATTTTTAAAACGTCGACTAGCAGGGAAGTACACACGCCATTAAGCTCGCATTTCGTTTATTGTTTGTCTTATTTGTCTGTATTAAAATAAATAATTGTTTCTTTCCGTGAACTTTAAATTATATCTAAATCTATAAGAACTCATGGCATTTTAAACTTTTTTTAAGAACAGGTGTTTACTGTGTGTGGGAGAACATTTTGATAGCATTTTAAGCTGTGGTGCAAATAGGACGGACAGTGGAGTCGGATTGCTTTGTCAAGTCGTGGAGCCTTGATTACAGTCGGTGGCTGATTTAACAGGCTTTACAGGATATTACAGGTTTACACAGTTTAGAAGGCGCGTGGATGAAGCATAATATACATAGTCTGCGTCAACGGCTGAAGTGCTTCGCCGCGCGCCTTCTAAGTTGTGTTGTGCTATTTGGCTGTACGAATAGACACCAAAGGTAGCCTAGTGGTTAGTTGTACCGCGTCTCACGCGCAGAGGGAAGGGGGTTCCATTCCAGCCCGGCTCGCACCTCTGATTTAACTTATGTACGAAATTCAATTAGAATTTAGGTACCACTGAGTTTTAAGATGAAGGAAATCATTGTGAGGAAACCTGCACGCACCTGGGAACTAGTTCAAGAATGTGTGTGAAGACCCCAATCGGCCCTGAGTCCGCGTAGGGACTATAGTCCAAACCAACCGGGTCCCACTACCATTCCATGAGAGTCTCATGGAAAGAGCTGAACCCAATCTCATGATGAGAATGGGTTAAGCTCTTCCGTGAATCTTGCCCACTTCCAGGGACAGATGGCAATAGAGATAATCTACTATAGGAAGTCCCGCACCTCCACATTTCAAAACGCTTCAACGTATTTAAAAAGCACCACTAACACTCACAAGCACACTCTCAACGCATGTGTGCGTGCTGAGACAGACGTCAACTATATGCGCGCTGAGAGCGTTGGTGG
Organism: Aethes cnicana; assembly: GCA_963971205.1. NCBI lineage: Eukaryota > Metazoa > Arthropoda > Insecta > Lepidoptera > Tortricidae > Aethes > Aethes cnicana. Next base: position 13,042,719 of record OZ020280.1, read on the forward strand.
ACTTGGTGGTGCTTTTTAAATAATAATAAATGCATTGTAGCGTTTTGAAATGTGGAGGCGCGGGACTTCCTTTAGTGGATTATATCTACAAGATTGAATTTTGGAATAAAATTATATCCATGTATAAAACAGCAGATTCTGGTAATTTAGTGAAAACCCACAAGCGAAGTGAACGTCCAAGAACACTGATTAAATACGAACTCGCCAAGGTCGCTACGTGAAAACATAATTAAATTAACGTGTTTTCCTCTACAATTGTTAGGGGTCAAATATATTCTGAGAAGTAGGATTAAAAAAGAAGTCCCCAATCCGCACTGGGCCCGCGTGGGGACTATAGCCCAAACCCTCTCGTGATGAGAGGATTTGGGCTATAGCAGGCCCAGCAGTGGGACGCAAATAGGCTGTAGTAGTAGTAGTAGTAGTAGGATTAAAAACAAAACCAGCGCAAATAAATTAAAAACCAACAGTCGGTGCATTATCACAGTGTTATTATAAAATGTAAGATTGGATTTGGTACGTCAGTATTAATAGAAACTGTAAAAAGTTAATTAAGAGTCCCCTACCTCAAGTGTATTTTTCGGACCTGGAAAATACTTCTCGATCGCGTTTGCGTTTACATCAAGATTGTATGAAAAGTTGAACAGCGCCCCTAACGGTACGTTTTGTAACAAGGTTTAGCGAGTGTATTTTGATGAATACGAATGAGTGACGAGCGAGTAAGTGAGTAAACGAAAACGTTCACGTTTTCGAGTGACTTTTAGTATGACAGAAACGCAGTAGTATACGCAATTCGATCTGTCAAGGTCACTGTCAGGCTAATAGTTTGAACATTTTTGAAGATACTAAACATGGAGATAAAATTTAGAAGATACGCGGCATGCTGGACTTTTCAGTGCCTTACAAAATTGCTGGTATTGCCTACATGGCTATCTGTATAGCTAGTATTTGGGGAAGAAGCGAAAGAGAGAACTCGGTTGAAGAGTTTCCTACCATATTATAGTTGGGACTTAGGAGTTGTTTACAAGCATAGTTTACAGGAAGAAACCGGATATAGCGCTGCGAGGAAAGTATATGGAATACCGATTAGGCTACCGCAGGAATGTTTTTTAATGAGGAACTGTTCCTACGATAGTTTTACAGAGATGTTTAAGGGAAGATACTTAAGTATTGCTAATGTTGTCTCGGTCCAAGAAGGGAAAGGCCAATTACAGAAATGTTCACAAGAAGCGTAAGAATCGTCATACTCCGCCCTACTCTAACGCCGCCTTATGATGGCCCATTTATAGTGGTTGAGAGGAGGAGCAAAGCGTGGGAACCTGATTAATAGAGAAGGCAAAGCGACGTGCGAATCAATCGGTCGCTTGAAACCAGCCTTTTTGCTGAACGATGAAGAGGCGTACATCGCGACGTAGTCGATATAGGAATAGTCTTTCCAGGCGTGGAGGATTGTGCCAGCACCATTGGCATCGTCCACAAGGCACGGCACGGAAGAGAGATAGGCCGTGTCATGGATTATCGTTTCGGTAGACATAAGTACATATTGGGTGATGCTCACAAGAATTTCCAGTGTGTGACGGCACATTCTTGTGAGCCCCACCCATTTAAGCGTTCTAAATTATTATGAAATAAATCAACTTGAAACTAGCCAAGAAAGTAGTTTGTTCTCATCATCACCACTCCCGCTACATTTGTGGTAGATTAACGTTAAATAAATCATGTAAAGGGAAATACTATAAATGCAAAATTGTGACTTAGTAGGTACTTATAGCTAAATAGAGCGGCCAACATTCTTGACTGATGCGAATACCTAAAAGCATTATATCAATCTAGCTTATTCCGACGGTGACTTCATTCACGTGGAATTCGGAGCGTTCCCGCGGGAATTATGCTTAGTAACACCCCCCAATTCCCCAAGAAACCTATATGCCAAATTTCAGCTTTCTGCGGTTAGTAGCTTCGGTTGTGCTTTGATCGATCAGTTGCTAGTTGCTGACATTTGCTAAAGAAATATACATACTTACAATAAATAACACCAATAATAAACTCAATGGAATATATAGCATGATTTATTAGTGTTTAAACTACTTAAAACTTGATGAAATTCTGGTAGGAATCAGCAGTTGGCTCAGCCACGGGGTCTGGTCTTAAAGTTGCCACAGTTCCACTTGACTTGCTGGGGCAGAGCCAGAAGGAACACTGAAAGAAAATGTAAGTGTATATTAGGTATTTAATTGAAGCCGTGATGGTGGCCAACTACTAGGCCACCATCACCTATTTATGAAAGGGGACGACTGCCTGGATCAGTCGGGTGATCGGTCCTCCATTCGGAACCATTTCACCCATACCATCACTTATAGAACTCTTCATGCAGAGGATCGGCGGGCGTTCGAATCCGGCTCGCATCTCTGAGTTACTTTCGTGCAAAATTACCTACTACTTGGCTTTTCGGTGAACGAAAACATAGTGAATCGTAAAGAAACATGCACGCATTTGCGAAGTAATTCAAGAATGTAGGTACATGTGTGAGTCCCCAATCCAAACTGCGCCTGTGTAGGGCCCAAACCCTCTGGTGATGAGAGGAGGCTTGTGCCCAGCAGTGGGTATTGCATATGTCAAATAAAAATAAATACTATTATTTTGTCTAATACTTACTGTTTCTTGCTTCTATGCACGCATTCTCCTTTGTATTTGATAAAAGTAACACGAGCTGCGCCAATTCTTTCTACGTTACAAGAAATTTGGCTCAATTCAAAGTATGGATCTTAAAATATAATTCTTCTCTTCTGTTCTCTTATATAATGGCTTCTTTCTAAGTATATGCAAGACAATTTTGCCACTCTCAAGTATGGCCTACGGGCCGCGCATTGTATGGAGGAAACAATTAATGTACGATATAAAAGATAAATCAAGTAAACTTGGTGAGGCTGAGGTGAAACAAACGTCAACGTCCATCTTCTCAACTCCAAACACTTCGAGTAATCTATTCGTAAAACGTTCATCTTTAACCTTTGAGTGCATTTGTCAACACCGTTCTCGCACACGTTCATGTATTGTCACCATCACTTTGCGACATCCGCTATACACTATAAAATTGATGGTTTCTGTCTTGGACACTTCGCCATTATCAAAATATTGGCCTCAGGCCGGCAATTATTCAATAATAAACATTTAATCAATCAATCAATCGCGGTTAATGGCAGCAGAGATGCCTATGCCAATGTCAGTTTAAGGCAGATGGAAGGTAGTCGTGTATTATTTGACTATGATAAGATTCTGCTCATAGAGTCAAGGTTTGAAGGTAGCAAGGTATTTAAATTAAGAAAAAAACAAGGAAACGGGACGGGAAACTGCAATCTGAATCACTGTTAGAGTAATCTGAAAAGAAAAACAAAATATTCTCTTACAAGTGGATATAAATATATATATTTTTTTCTCTTTACAATTTTATGTTATTAGACGAGATAAAATTACAAAAAATTTGGATGAAATCAGAAAAAACAAAGCGAAGCAGGGACTTGCAGTTAATAGGGCGAGGGATAGAGGAAGGGAGGAGGTCATAAAGGGAAGAGCTCAACCTAGAGCATTCAAAAAAGATGTGGTCCACAGTGCCTTAAATAAACATTTAAATTATCATTAATATCAAATTTGAGGAGGCTTGGTAAACGTCAATCATGACAATGTCAAATATGTGACGGAAGGCAGTGAGTTATAACGTCTCGATCGCGTTTGCGTTTCTTCAGGTTTTTCTGTCAAAATTGTCAAAATGGCCGTAAGTGTTGCCAAGTTACCTACATTTTCTAAAATTTCTAGGCAACCCGGAGTAATTTATGTAATTTAGTTTTTTGTTAAACCAAATCGAAGTACATAGTTATAGGTATATTCGTCACAAACGTGGAGTATCTCAACATTAAAAAAGAAAGACACACTTATACGTATGCGAAGAAGCTTAAATAAATAACATACTAAGTAAAAAATATCTCAAGAACACAATACAAGCATATTAAGACATAGACGACATACATATATCATTTATTTCACTTAAAAAATCTAAAATTTTGAAGTAAATTTGGATTTGACAGGTTCGAAAACCTAAGTTCTCACGTTCTCACGTGATAAAGTCGGGTGAGTAACTTTACTTCTTACGTTTCGTTTAATTTACTTTTCAAACTGTCAAATACGAGCTTACACTCGCAGTTAGTCAGAAAACGTGTAAACGAATTCACATCCGTTTTCGTAAAGTAAATGTCACTCGCTGAATTGACTCCATGTTTTGCCGCTAGGGGTGCTGTTTGTGTTCTCATACAAAAATGATGAATAAACTAAAACGCGTTCGATGCGTTTAGCGCAAATAAAGATTTACACTCATGTGAGAAGAGGTAAAAACAAACCGAGCCCGAAGTTGAAGCTTACACTCGCGTGTTAAAACAAAACTGATCGTGAAATCGTAGTTTACTCGAATAACTTCGTGACATCGTTTTGCATTTTTGGTGTAAAAAATACACTAGACCTATACCCTCCTTTCTCCATACAAACGTAGTTACGTTTTATTTCGCAAAGTTTTATCAGATTGGCACCAAATTTTACAAGTCATAGTGGAGTAGAGATATCAGTGTCCAAAATACACTTTGATTGTAATAAATTGAATACCAAAGAAACTAGGACCATTTTAGTTTCCTCCATACAAACTTCAAAATTCAGTTTTGTTGGCTGTAATTTCATCGTGTTCTATTTTACCTCGAGTTTTACTAATTTTGGATACTCAAAATAATGATTTTATTATGTGTAACAAGTTTCGAGTCAATCTGTTAAGTAATTTGGGAATAAAAGCGAAACTACGTTTGTATGAAAAGTTGAGAAACGCTGCGTACCTACTCTTAAAAAAATGCAAAAAGAGCCCTGTCTCCTTATGTTAAAAAAAAACTGAAAAGAACAAAACTAGTTACTTGGCGCTAAGTGTACGTAACGTAACGATTTCTACAGTTGGGAATGGGGGGTCCATTGTTAGGGAGATTTTAGCCTAGACTTTTAATGGGTTCCAACTGCAGAAAACAGAAAGTATAGAATGGGGATTAGACACCAGAATCTTTGAATTTACCGAAAGTCTCAAATAGCAACATAACTAATATTCAAATCAAATCACTTTATTTGCAATTAAAACATTGTAACAATGCATGCAAATATTACATAAAATTAAGACAATAATAATTCTAATGGATAATAATAGTACATTACAGACCTAGGGTGGTGAATTCGTAAATGTCCCAGATCGCAGGTTTCTTCATAAATATGCGATCTGGAGCTTTACGAATTACCAACCGTGGTTTGTCAAAAGTTTTACGTCTTGCCTTGGCTAAGAAGTGAGATTTTCTCTCCGCGTAGCGGGCGGAAAATCCCACTTTATGGCCAAGGGTGACGTAAAATAATAATTATAAAATTCAAATAATTTGTGTCTAACATTTGTACACTGTAATGAAATTTAAATTATAATGGAACGGTAAAAAAACAATAAACATAGTCATATATAAAAATGAATATTAAGTATAATGCAAAAGTAACCATGTCTGTCTGTTTCCTCTGATTTAGATGTTTGGCGCGGCTTTTTACAAATGCATATACAAGTGTGCCGTTTCTCCCCTATAGTCAGGAAGACAAATAGCTGAAACGTTTCTTCCTCTATTTGCACCATGGTCCTAATATGCCCTGTCTCCCCGCACGTTCGTAATAGGACATTTCTGCACTTCTATTTAATAGCTACATTTGCAGCATGCTCGCGATGTACTATTGTCTACATATAGGTAGGTACATGTTATATGTATGGCCAATTTGCTGAATAAATGATTGAATTGAATATACGTGTTCTTATGACATATACAATCAGCTAGGTTTAGACTTCAAACAAGTTTTAATGGGTTCAGTTTTAGAATTTATAATTTTGATATTATAGTCTTAGAATGCATTGGCCAAACTATTCGTATGTATGTCACGCGCCAGTATTAACACTAAAATAAGGTGTGGTCCTAAATAATCAGAAAGTTTTTTTTACATTTTTTTAAAGCTAATAATATAAATGCGGAAGTAACCCTGTCTATCTATCTGTTACTTCTTCACCGGTATGGAATATTTGAGATTAAGTATTTATTGATAAAATCGAGCGCGTCTCGCCATCAAACGTAACAGTTTGGCGAGTAAATATTTATTGTAATAAATGTTTATTTAAAAAAAATATAGTCCATGGAAAGGACAATCTACTTTTATCCCGAAAAAACTAACGCGATAACAGATATATAATTATGCTTAAATGCTTGCAACAGGTGTTGCTTTTTACCCAACTGCAAATTGTCAGTGACTATACCTATCAACATTTTAACGCACTAATGCTTTTTTTTTCATTTTGTGAAATATTCAACTACTTAATTGACATGCAAGATGTGATATCGTGCTGAAATAGTCCTTATTCGCCCGAGGCGGGCAATATCGGCGCGCGATTGAAGCCACATTGTCTTGTTGATATTGACTCATGGCTATATTGCACGGGCCTACGAGGCCTATTCGGTACTAGACAAGTTACTTAAATAAATAACAGAATAAGAATAGTGTTTATTTACCAGAAAAATATGCAGAATATAGTTATAGAAATAACAGGACAACAAGAAGGTTCACGAAAGTTACATTAGTTGGCAGCTGTTTCCGCACTAACCTCTGAGCCTGTATCGCGGAGCCCGATGAAGACATACTAAATATTATTAATGTAACTAAATTATACTAAATATATATTTTAGAACACTTACAAAAAAACATATAAAATATAAAACAAAAAAGAAATATATTCGCTAGCAAAGTCCGTCAACCGCGAAAAACGAGACACGCCGGTCATAATCGCGTAATGACAGGCTGATGGGGCGATGGAGGCGGACGTGACGTCACAATGCACAAGGCCTCTGAAATGCGCAGGTGCGCGGAAAAATTGCCCGCAAATTCGAATTTTCCTGCTTTTCCCCCTAAAAATGTAATGAAAAGGATTATGATGGTAGCGGATTAATGTATTTTTTTAAATAGGATAAATATTATCAGTATCTGTGTCGGTACGTTTTGATTTTCGTGATATTTTTGTTTTTAATACAACTAGGTGACTCCAAACAGTGACTGAAAACGGCCCAGTTGAATAGGCCGCAAAGAAATGCCCATTATACAAATACCACAAAAATAAACTTAAAAATCGAAATGGTCAGACAAAGATAATTTTCTTCTCATCCAGTTCTCAAAATTTCACTACGATTGGTTTATTTTTGGCGGAGGAAAATGTCGAGAACTAAACCTCGACTTCTAAGTTTTTTTACGTCGGATTTCTCGACGGAGCTGCAGTTGTCCTTATCGCACATCTTATCACACCGCCCGCGCCAGCGAGACAGCAACATTGTTTTAAATTTCTCAAATCTGAAAAGGGGCTCAGCTCACGTATCCTCTTTGAGGCTGGTGGTTTGGTCTGGTCATTCAGGCGAACACCAGGCCTTCCGTAGCTGCTGTGTGTTTTTTAGTATTTAAAATATTTTATGTTACGTACGACCCACGCGGGGAAAAAATATTCTTTTTCTGATCAAAACGTAGTACTTCCATGTTCCAGCTTTGATCGAGGATTATTTAGGGTGAGGTTACTTTGTGAAGGCATTGTTATATTCTCGTTGCGAAATCTTTGTTGGCAGGTAATTTCCAGTAATCCTTTTTTTAAGTTGAAAATTCTAAAGGTTTTAAATATTAGGCGGAGAGAAGATTGCATAAAGGTACCCACTTTAATTTCTCCTTACTTTCTAATACTTTGAAATAAGTATTATTTTCAGTAAATAAATTACTTTACGGAATGAGCGACGAGGTACGTGGTACGCATTGACCTATAATAAGTAATAACATATGGACGAACAGTGCCTAACAGAATATGTCAAAATATATGGAGCAACCTGACATTAGAAAATACGTTCCAATATGCTAATAACGCCTCTTTATAACGAAGGCCAAACGGGTGCCCGAGCTGTTCGGTGGTACGTATTATTAAACACGCAGTAACTTAATGATAAAAATCAAAGTGTGGTTTTTCCATTTAATCCATTTTCATACCAAAACAACAGGATCGATTTGTAGTAGTTTTCGTAATAAAATCTGCTGAAAATAAAATAGTACTTGGGTTATTTAACTATAAGTACTTATTATACATTAATTACTGAACGTACACGTTCACGTGCATATACCTAAGCTTTTTTATTCACTACGCAGACACAACATCTTCATAAGTACCTAAGCCATTATTATAGACTGACAATAAGGCAAAGTAGTCATCGTCGACTACAGACATTCGCAACAAGAGATTTCCAGGAAAATCCATACAAATACTACCCTCATAGATTTGATACTACGCCTATTAAGCTATTCTTCAATAAAAAAAAAGCTAGCATCACGCACAGTCGAGTTCTTTAATATATGATCACTTTTGGACCTTATTACAAGGGAGCAAGGTGTAAAAGTGTGTATATATTGGATAACTCGACTGTACCTATTGTAATGTAATATCAAATCAACTTCGAGTTTGACCTCAAAACCCGTACTGATAGGATAGAAAAGTGTTTCCGCTGTCCGAAAACTGCGCATTGTCGCGCGCGCTGTCATTACCGCGATCGGCGGCAGAACAATGGCAAGGTCGTCGCTCGTCTCTTTCACTCCCCATTGGATGGAAAAGGATGGCACTACTGGTCATAGTCAAATGAAACACCTATTGCATTTTCACCTTAGTAGTTCATCTGGATTAGATATCAATTAAGTTCTCTAAGTTCTCAATTTGAATTGACCACTGCGCTTTTCGGTGAAGGAAAACATCGTGAGGAAACCTGCACGCATTTGCTAAGTCATTCATAGATGTGTGTGAAGTCCCCAACCCGCACTGGGCCCGCGTGGGGACTATAGCCCAAACCCTCTCATGATGAGGGGAGGCCTGTGCCCAGCAGTGGGACGCAAATAGGCTGTAGTAGTAGTAGTAGTAGATATCAATTATGGAATATGTTTCATGGTTTAAGTTGAACACTTATACCTAATAAAGCATCTCGACACTTAACAGAAAGCCTTTATTTCATTCCAATCATTCATTCAGTTTAGTTCGTCCATGTCAAAATTAATTCAGTTGTTTAGTCATTTATTTTGAACACTTTTTATTGTATAACTGAATGAAAGAAGGAAATTACTCTAGTTACTTCTGACAAGGTACCTATTTGAAAATTTCATGACGATTTCAGTTCTCAAGGCATGAAACAATAACAAACTCACATTCATCATGAAGGACTTAGGATGTAAATTTATGTTAAATATGTCACGTACAGAGCGGTTTCGATCAGGAGCCTGACACAATCGAATGGGTTACTTCAATAACCAAGTTAATTATCTACTAGACGTGCTTAATTAGTCAATATCCGACTGCCTGTACCATGTTATTCGGTTTATTTACGCTTCCAGTAACCTATTCTGTACCTACATAGATTATCATCGTAATCTCACTGCCACAACAGCCTTACTTACGTCCCACTACTAGGGCACAGGCGTCCTCTCATCAACAGAGGGTTTTGGGGCTATAATTAGTCGCCACGCGGGCCAAGTATGGATCGGGGACTTCACACATACTTCGCCTATGCGTGCAGGTTTCCTCGCTATGTTTACCTAGGTAGATTCCATTTTTAGTTTCACACATAAGTAACCTCAGAGGTGCGAGCCGCGTGCGAAACAAACGACCCTCTATAGACTATAGAGCACTCTCGATCTCGACCTTCGAACAAAAACATGCTTTATCTAAATCTGTTCATCTCAAGGAGCGCGATGTTACATAGATGCGCGCCGCAATGAAACTTTATAAAATACCCCCTTTCAGCGTCCAGGTTTAAGGCCCTTCCCTGACCCAGCATCGTCAAATTGCCCATTTAAGATCATACTTTTCTAAGAAATGTTAAAAGTTAAAAATATGAAAAAAACACATGTTATATTTGATTATATCATCCTTACATTTTTCACGAAACTTCGCTCGATACAATTTAATTCCAAAGTAACCTCTAACTCGGACATTTAATCCAATTTTACTCCAGTTTATTATATCAAACAGTGTAAAACTAAATATAACAGAAAAAATATCCATATTATATGCATACATCGACAGCTTTATAAATGCCATTTTTTAGACGGGATTTTTATAGAAATTAAAACGCGTTAAATACTAACTAAATCGGGCGTTCTGTGCGTAGCGCTTTCTCTTTCACTCGTCCCACGAGTGACAGTGACGGCTGAGCTGGGTCTATGAACGGCCTTAAGAAGAGTATGAAAAATGCGAATTTTCTTTTTCGGGTACGGTGATGCGAAGTCAATGCGAAGTAGTTTTTAGTTTAATTACCATTTTCTACGTAATGGGGGCTATCGCGTGTGAATTTGCCACTAACTGAACTTTGCGGCATAGCTACTCGATATGATGATAGTTATTTATAATTATTAAACTTAATGAGATTCAAGATTTAAAACTTTGTTTCGGCGCCGATCTTATAAAGTCGCCTTTGACAGCTATACCTCTGGACCTTAGTCAACAGTGGCGCCAACTGGTGAGCAAAGAAACAATAGTCCGCATTATGTTCCAGGCCTGTCTTAAACAAAGAAAATCTCTGCGTAAATATGTCTTAAAATTGTAGGATTGTATATTTATTTTATGAAAACTGTTGCACCAACAGTGTTAGACGTATACGACATGACACTAGATTTGACATAGACAGTGGCGCCACCACTTTTTGGTCGGGCTTACATAAACTGAGATACAATAGGAGTCTTTAAACGGGCTACTGAAACTTGAATGTTTTTTTCATTTTTGCATTGTTATCGTTATTGGTAATGCTATTAATACTAAAGCAGTTCGGTCAACTCGGAAACTTCACAGCGTGGCAGAAATTTTGCTCTATCATAAAGAGAAATAACTAGAAAATACTCGTTTTCGAATAGGAGTAAAAATACTTCTCACTTTCAATGTCCGGTAACAATGCTCTAAATAACAATGTTTACACGCATTATCACATATTTCGAACGCCTCTTTCAAGCGATGAACGATGTGATAATGAAATTATGAGGTCGTGCCACGCTAACTGGCGCGTACACAAACTGTGTAAGTACATTTTAATTTAAACGGGTTGGAATGAAGCCGACTGAGATTGCAAGTCCCAGTGGATGTTCGCGCTAAAGTACGTAACAAAATGGTGTTTCAAATTGGAGGTTATGTTTGGAAGTTTTTTCTGATTGATTGTGCCTATTTTTTAAAAATTGAAAAATCGTAAAAATAATACAGTGATTTGTCTAATAATAAGTAAGGTATACTTACTTCTAATGAAGTTAATGTAGAAAAATAAAATAAAACTTGAATAATAAACACTAACTCCTGTTTATAAAATACATGAGCCTTATGAGCACAAACACGTTTATTAATTACTTATTACTTATTACAAATGCGAAAGTAACTCTGTTACCTCTTCACGCTTAAATCGCTGGACCGATTTAGATAAAAAATGCTATAAAGATAGGACTTTTTATCCCGAAAAAACGCATTGTCCCCGCGGGAACGCGACAGTCGAATTTCACGCGGGCGAATGCAAATTCGCGGGCAGAAGCTGGTTGTCAATATTGTCATAGAGTGCAGTATATTCTAAACCAATCGAAGCCAATGTCATTTTAATCCCATTACGTCGTCCAAGCTTACAGTTCTCATGTCGTAACTATTGCATTCAGCGTTTTAATGAACCGTTAAAACGTCTCTACTTATGGGTATTGCGTACACTCGAGCTCATTACTATCATACTCATTACTTACTATGTTTAGACCAACACAAAGGAATAATGTGCAAGAAATCATATTAATGACCTCGGCCATATTTTATACTATACACGCACATTTTAGGTTAGGTTACCTAAGTTACTCATGCTAAATGAGGACTACCGCATTTTTGTTCAGCAGTGGCCGCCACTGCATGGTATGGTTACTCAGTGACAGTTTGTCATTACCCAGAAACAGTGTTAATGTCACTATGACATTTGAAGTGTTTTTCGTGCTTTATACTTTTTATTTCAAAGTAAAATCCCGGAAAGGCCAGCGATATTTTTTTTTTACAAGAAATTCGAATAACAAGCACATTCGAATTTCAAACGTGTGGCATCTGGAATCCTTTCCAGCCAGTGTCAGTTGCCAGTGTACTGGCACTATGCAATAAGAAAAAATCGTATACTCGTGTATTTTATTCAGCACTGGCTGGGAAGAAAACTATTCCAAGTTTAAACTTCACGTATCAATTATGAAACACACTTCCATTGTAAGTTGCCGCACAGATGGCGCCAGGATCGATCGACCTGTTGCTGTGGATGGAGGTGCTCCACTAACCTCAAATACGAAACCCTCGCAAATAAAACTCTAGCCGTCTGAAAGTAAAGTCGATAATTGGGAACCAGGAAAGCTTAGTGTCCTGTCCGTATTGCCTTCGCAATAAGGGTTGTTTTTCCCAGTAATGTTGATAAATGAATGTCTAAAGTGAGCCGTGTAAACAGACCGAATTATTTCTTTTTGTTTTATCGTCGTGTCATCTGGAGCGAGCTTCAATCAGGCCTTATCGGATATTTTAGCTGTCTTGTTCGTCATTTACTTGAAAATAACAGCTAAGTTTATTTCATCGCGCATTTTATTTACTTTTTATTAGGGTTCCGAAGTCCACAAGGAACCCTTATAGTTTCGCCATGTCCGTCCGTCCGTCCGTCCGTCCGTCCGTCCGTCCGTCCGTCCGTCTGTCCGCACTATTGCTCGGAGATGCTTAGGTCTAGAGAGCTGTAATTTGGCATGAATATGCATATTAGTTACGCTGACAAAGTGGTACAATAAAATTCTGAATTTTTTTTTTTTATAGGGTACCTCCCCTACTCGTAAAGTGGGGATGTAATTTTTTTTTCTTGCGTACCCCATGGTGCGGCATATCGTTGAATAGGTCTTAAAAAAATATTGTGGGTTTGTTAAAACCATTTTTGATTAAGTGATGCGTTTGTGAAATATTAAGCTTTAAAGTGCTATTTTTTGTTAGAGTCACGTGTCCCCCCCCCCCCCCCCTGCCAGCTAAATGGTGGTATTTGGATGGCTGAAAAAAATCACGGTTGTGGCATATATAACGTAGTTGAAAGGAAAACTATCAGAGCTAAGTAGGCTGTACAAACTTACGAGTAATAGTCGACCAACTTATAATGATGATTTTTCTCGAGCGGCAGGGGCGTCGGGCGGGCACGTCATACCACAGGCTAGCTAGATGCTAATAAGTCTTAGAAAGGTACTGTGGGCATCCTCAACTTCGGAACCCTATAATTTGCGCGTGGCCCGACACGCACTTGGCCGGTTTTTAATTTTTTTATACCAATAGTATAGACAAACGAGCGCACATCCCACCTGATGGTAAGTGGTCACTGCGGCTTATGATCACCGAAATCGTATGAACCCCCATTAAGAAACCATAAGATCTCGAATGCGTTGCCTAGGCCTAAGATGGAGTGCCTCTGTGCCAGAAAGTTCACCGGCTGCCTCAGCACTGCTATTTGGCGGCAGGTGGTACCACCCCGGACGGACCTAGCACCAGGTCCTACCACTAGCAAAAGCACTGGTTCAGGAGATGAATAATGCACATCGATCTTTGGAAAAAGAGTCGGTTTATTTTCAGCTTCGTAGAATGCTGTCACACACTAGCTACCTACAACAGATTCCAGCCTTATTTATAACAAGCTTAGAAGTAATCTCGTAGGGTATGAAAAGTGGGAAGTAATGGGAAAATTCTCTTACCTAGTGAGCATCGAGATATTTGTTGCGACCGTACAAATAGGATTAATAAATAAAGAGGCTTCGAGCCAATATGGCGGCGGCAGATAATGCGAGCGGCGTTCCGTTCAGCAGGAAAACGCGCACATGATTTATGTGACTGTGACGTTATTCTTTACTGACTTCGAAAAAGGGAGCTTATCAGCTGTGAAATGAATACTGAGAGTAAATAATATGTTTAATTTATCTGTTACTATATAGTTTCTGCCGAAGACTTCGTCCACGTGGTCTGCACTTATGCGTTCCCGCGGGAACTATACATCTTTCCGGGAGAAAAAGCCCAAGTTCTTCCTCGAGACTAGAACTGTCTCCATACCAAATTTCATCTAAATCGGTCGAGCGGTTTAAGCGTGAAGAGGTATCAGACAGATAGATAGTAATTTTAGTACGGATAGCTTCCTAGGAAGTGAAAAATTTGGCCATCCAGACTGCAGAAAGAAAACATTTTTCAACCTCCTCGCGAATAAGATTTCAAAACTGTAACTTTGTTGAAGAAATGGTCACCGCGAATGGAAAATCCGCTAGGAGCGCTTGTGGGCCGAGGCGGCCATTGGCCATTTAGCGCGGTTTGACATTGACAGCTATACACCCCTCCAATCAACATCTCGAAAACGCAGTCTCCAACGCCAGAGCGCAGAATATTTAATAGTACTACATACAGAATGGCCACGGAATCACCCGCCTGAATCTAGCCGGCGCGCAACTCGCGCCGAACTCACCCTTGCCGTCATTTGTTTCATCCGGAGATGGAGAGTGAATCGTTGGTCTGCATACTGGTACACACACATTTACAAGTGTACAGACGTCCTCGTACGCAAACATTGACACTTCATTCGAATTGTGTTCGAAATCGTGCTTTTATAGACCGTGTCCGCCCTGGCCAGAGGCGACCGCTGTTGAGCAAAAATACTGTGCCTTGATTTCTTGCCACGTCGTGGCAAAACTGGTTCATTTCGTATGAGACAACGGAGACGCTGGCACTGAAGGTGTCCCAAGCAACAGTCTTATTTATCTACTAGCTTCTGCCTGCGACTTTGTCCGCGTGGAATTTGGGTTGTGGGCGTGGTTTTTGCGTTTTCCCGGGATAAAAAGTAGCCTACATGTTACTCCAGTTTATAAAATATCCCGCTGTAAAATCTCATAAAAATTGGTCCGGTAGTTTTTGCGTAGGTAAAAAATGAACAAATTACCAGACAGACTGACGGACAAAATAAAAAAAAACAATACGTGTTCTGCCATTGACTTAAAAGCCCCCGGGGTATTTTTTCTCTACCTATCTTCTATGTACAGATTTTGTCTGCCTACTGTTTTTTTTTAATTATATGTATAGATTTGTTTGCGAAAAACTGCCTTAAAGTGCTGTAATTAAGAACCAATTAGTCTCCACTTCCGATGGCCGTACGTGTTATGGTAATGCGCGGAGACGGACGCCGAGAAAGCAGCGCGTGCGTCGATTTCTTTGACGAATAGCAAACAAACGTCACAAATAGCTCGTAATGAGTCCGCTGGCACACCGACGCGTTGGACATTGGACAATCTGTTCACTGCATGAATGATATACCACTTTAAGACGGATCGCCACGTATACAAACTGTTAAGAATCGATTAACCGCGACACATTTCACAACCCTACGAGGCGAGCCGATTTTGACAGTTACAGTTAACGTGTCCCCTCACTACCCTAACGTCAGTCAGAGGAGAACGATTGGCGCGCGAACTCGCTGTGACGTGTTGATTATTAGCTTCCAGTAAAATAGTAGATTGTTTATCAAGGGACTAAAACAAGTCATTATGGTTGTTTAGTCACACGTTAAACACTCTGCTTTTCACTTCGAATGCGAGGAAAAAAAACGAAGTTCCATACAAAATTACGATATTTATTATAACAAAGTAGATAACCTGCTACTTCCCGATGACCTAGAATCATGAAATTTGGTCAGAAGCAAGGTCTTACAGCACACATACAGGAATAAATCTGATAACCGTAAATATTATATATTTTGGTGCAAAAAAGACAATTCACTAATACAAACTTATCATTTGCGGTTGGCGCAGTAGCCGTGTCTACTTCACCAACCGCAAATAATAAGTTTGTATTGTTAAATTTGCATCATCAAGTTTGTAGGTACGGAAAAAAATAAAGTTCATTGTGATAAAGTCTGTTTCTGATTTAAAAATACATAATGCATGTACATATGGATACAGATACCGGCGATAGATTCTCTTATTTTGACATGTAAAATATGCTGTAATTTGATATTGAGAAATAAATGTCTATGATAAATAGAGCCACATTTGTCACACTCCTCAATATGTCATACTCGTAGATTTTCAGTCGACTTGACGACCTTGACGTGAACTAACAAAGTCCATTCCATATAAATGCAGTAAGCATTTATTTGATAGGTACTAGTTGTGTCCCGCGATTTCGTCTGCGTGGAATATAAAAGTGCCGATAACTTTTCTTTTCGACATCCGATTTTAATCAAAGAGCTTTTATGTAGCTCCGAATGCTGCTCTATCTACCTTGGAAAATTGCATTCAAATCGGTTCCGTAGTTCTAGAGATTAACTCTAACAAACAGACTGACAGACATTTAGAAAGAGACAGAAAATTACCCTTTTACTAAAGTATAGAAGACTAGCTTTTCCCCGCAACTTCGTATGCGCAGAAATATTAAATGTAAAATCCCGTTTTTTTCCCGTTCCCGTGGGAATTTCGCAAAATCCTATCTTAGCGTATGCCTACGTCATAACATCTACCTGCATGCCAAATTTCAGCCCGATCCGTCCAGTGGTTTGGGCTGTGCGTTGATAGATCACTATGTCAGTCAGTCAGTCACCTTTGAGTTTTATATATTTAGATAGATGAAACGACACTTTGGAAAATCATGCTATTAAATGCCGAACTTTTTACACTTTTTTTTTTACAAAACAAAGTAAAATGCAAAAAATTCAATTCAATCATTTTTTTTATTTTTTTTTATTTGTGGACTTGGGCCGGTGTTGCCCTTAGCCAATGACGAGAATTCAATCATTTATTTAGCAAATTGGCCACATAGGGGCACTTTTACACGTCAGAAAAAGAATTTACCAGTAGCTTTCCGACCTAATTAAAAAGCTATTATTTATTTGACTAAGGGCCGGTTCCTATATCCACGTAACGCCTCGTTTTGCCTACGGACGGTTAAAATTTGACAGATTCTCTATGGAACAAATGTCAAAAATCAACCGTCCGTAGGCAAAACGAGGCGTTTCGTGGATATAGGAACCGGACCTAACTCGTTGGATTAGTCCAGTTATGTGAGAACGATGTACCTAACTAGTTTTTTTAACTAAATATTCGACTTAACTATTATATGTGTTTCACTTTCTTTTACTTAAAATGTTCACTGACGATGCGTCAAACTTAATTAGAGGCTGACCATTGTTTCCACATTTGAATCTAAACAACGCAACGTATACTGGTTACGCTACGGTGTAACAGACGCGCCGTCCTCCCATAGCAAAACGAGCTCTAATCCCTCTTGGTTGGGTCGTATCCGCATTGCACCGGTGCACTTTCTAAACACACGTGAGCCGCGCCGTCGCCGCAAGGTCACCGCATTTGCATTTAATTGTGTTTTTGTTCGTGCCGTGATACGGAGCGATTATAGTTTTTAGGGTTCCGTGCCCAAAGGGTAAAACGGGACCCTATTACTAAGACTACGCTGTCCGTCTGTCCGTCTGTCACCAGGCTGCATCTCATGAACCGTGATAGCTAGACAGTTGAAGCTGTCATAGATGATGACTGTATCTCTGTTGCCGCTATAACAATAAATACTAAAAAACAGAATAAAATAAATATTCCCATACAACAAACAAACGAGGCTTTTTTTTTGCCGTTTTTGTCTGTCACTAGGCTGTATCTCATGAACCGTGATAATAAGACAGTCAATTCAATTCAATTCAAATTCAATCATTTATTCAGCAAATGGGCCACATAGGGACACTTTTACACGTCAGAAAAGAATTTACGATTGCTTCCTAGACCCATTGCTTGAGATGAAGCGCCGCAACAAACAGTTGACATTTTCACATAATAAAATTACGTATTTCTGTTGCAGCTATAACAACAAATACTAAAAAACAGAAAATAAATATTTAAGGGAGCTCTCATACAACAGACATGATTTTTTTGCCGTTTTTATCTTAATATAGTACGGAACCCATCGTGCGCGAGTCCGACTCGCACTTGGCCGGTTTTTTTAGATCTTCAGTTACGCGGGTACCTACTATACTCGCCGCAATGTAAAGTCACGACCGGCACCATGCATACTTCTAAGATGGCGGGCGTCACTTTGATTTGTGGCGAATATACACGGTGTGGCCCGTAACAGGAGCAAACTGTAATGTAGATATCCTTTAACTCGTCGTTCGTAAGAATGGTTTTAATTCATTCTATCAAATAAAAATATTTTGCAATGTTTTGCAAAACATATTGTGCAACCAGTCGCAACATTTGACACTGTCATACAATAATGGACAAGAATACAAGACGGCGCTGCATACGCTTGACCCAAACCAAAACCCAAACACTGCAGCTGTCAAATTTTTACGGTTTTTTTTGTTGAAAATTTCAAGTAAAAGTGTTTAAAATTGTTAAATATTGACCGCAATTTTAATTTTGGTTCAGTTATTTGTGATGAAAATGAAGACATCCCAATGCAATTATACCTGCCCCAAATACATACAAAGTCCTTCGGAAATACGTGTCGTCCGTTCTCATTGCATCCTGGAACTGCACAGCGCGGCATTTTTTAATAATTTAAGTAAAACCAATAACAACAAATATTTCTCTATGTTATTGACAGATGGTTTGGGTCAAGCGATTGCAGCGCTCCTAGTGGCCAAATTATGCAGATTTCTTGTCTATTGTTATCGAATGCAACTTTAAATTAAGAACTTAGAAGCATTACGAGTAGAATGACGCACGTCAAGGTAGCTGCGGATGCTCTGTGGGAATCATCTTTTTTTTGCTCCTATTACAATATGTACAATACAATGTTGGTTCGAAGCGTTTCTTTATGAATGCGTACGGATTTATATGTGCTGTGAAACTGATTCAAAGATGTAATACCTAGTCTCCAATTCGTCTGGGCTCACGCAAAGACTGACTATACTATAGCCAGAAGTGTCACGATAATTGGAGGTCTGTGCCGACGACAAGACGACAGTGTGATGTAAATTGGCTGTTGTAATTATAATCATTTACTTTGTCACATTTTGGTGTATTCTCTCACCCTCTAACAAATAGCGGAGATCTGCAACATGTCAAATACCTAGTTACGAAGTTATTAAGGTCACCATGTCGCCGGGCCATTATTATTATTTGGTTATTTGGCCTATATAATTGTGATGGCCTTCCAAATTTGTCAAGGGTTAATTTTCGTTTCATCTTATTGAATTACGGAGAAATTTGCCATGGGATAAAATTACTGTGTGAGTGGTTGTCATTAGTTAACTTAATTACCTACGGGAAAAAATAGAGTTCGGAATTGGAGGAAAATGTTTACAGTTGTTCATTTTAATCTAGTTAAATACTTGTTATCTTTCTTACAAGATACTAATTCAAATTGGGTTTTCCTTACGATAACAACTATCCCCTACAGCCTCTACAGGTTTGACTTCATTGGCTTAGTTTAGTATCGATACTAATATAAAAAAGTGCGAAAGTAAGTGTCTGTAAACTCTTCACGCTTAAACCGCTGGACCGATTTAGATTAAATTTGGCTTGGAGACTAAAGACCCAGGAAAGAACATAGCCAACCATAGACATAAATAATACTTCGTATGGACCCGGCCTAACGTAGATACATGTCATGTTTCCCCATTTCCTTAGTGTCCAATCCAAAGTTAAACTTATATCGTGACACTAAAGCTGGGTCACATTTTTTCAACAACGAGACGAGTTTTTAGATACTGAGAAACAGTTTCGAAAAAAGTTTTTTTTAAAACGCTTATTGTCACGCACGCTCGGTGACAGAACTTTGGATTGGACACCGTGGAAGTGGGGACATATTACGTGTACGTTAGACCGGGTCTATATTATTTACGTCTATGTAGCCAACTTTTTACTCTAGAAAATCGCGTACGTAGTTCCCGCGGGTACGCGATAACCGAAATCCACGCGGGCAGAAGCTGTAGTTTTGATATAGAAGTCTAAGAAAAAGTCGTTCTTTCTTCCTGGAACGTTGAGTTTACTACCGACTCTTAACGTCAAAAAATGCGAAGCTGGGTCCATAGATAGAACGAGTTCTTAATTTACTTCCTTAAATGAGAGTAATTAGGTACCCCCATTGTGTTGAACGGATGCCTCTCGTAGACGGAGCGCGGCCATTTTGGGAAAATAACTCACGAACAAGTCCGATCTAACTGCTGGATATTTATAATGTATTGTTTTTAACCGTCTTCAAAAAGGGAGTTAGTTCCCAATTCGTCTGAATCTTTGTTGATATTTTTTTACAGAAAAAAGGAGGAGGTTCTCAATTCGTCAGTACACGTTTGTTTTGGTATGTATGTTCCTCGATTACTCGGTCAATTGTGAACCGATTCCGATGATTCTTTTTTTAATCGATAGGTGGTACCTCCGGATTGGTCCCATTTTAATTTTGATGATGGGATCGATGAGGAAATGAGGGTACTCCTCACAATTTGTTAGCACATGTACCTATGATTTAAGCATCACTTTCAAAGACTACGGTGAGATTTACGTCCCGTTTTGTACCCATGTTTGGAAACTAAATATAATAAATAAGTAAGTATGAATTTTACGACTTTCGGAAAAAAAAACAAGTGTACTTTTAAATTTTTCTAACTAGGTAGCTAATAAAATAGTCATTAAAAAAAATATTGAAGAAACCGAAAGTCTAAATAGTCCGTCAGTCAGGTAATAAAAAAATATTAGACACGTATTTTTTGTTTTATCAAATTAACAAAGAATAACTAAGTTAAAACGCATTAAAGTTGGAGAGTGGGGGCTAACTACGTCACCGTTAGGTATAAATCGTACCTAACCGTGACGTCACGCGACATTTCAACTCAATATATATCTCCGTCATAGACATAAATAATACTTCGTATGGACCCGGCCTAATGTAGATACATGTCATGTTTCCCCACTTCATTGGTGTCCAATCCAAAGTTAAACTTGTATCGTGACACTAAAGCTGGGTCACATTTTTCCAACAACGAGACGAGTTTTTAGATACTGAGGAACAGTTTCGATTTTTTTTTTTAAAAACGCTTATTGTTACGCACGCTCGGAGACAGAACTTTGGATTGGACACTGAGGAAGTGGGGACATAGTACGTGTACGTTAGACCGGGTCTATGTTATTTACGTCTATGATCTCCGTATAGTTTGATTACGTGAAAAAAGAAAAAATACGTGTCCAATACTTTTCAATAATCTTCCTGATAGACTAAGGAAAAAAAGTTGTCGTCATCCCTATTGTGGATGATTAAAACAGCTGGAGTGATGAACTCAAAACAGCACTAGGCAATTAATATGCAGGTAATCACAAAAAAAAAAACAGTGCGTAGTTTAAACTTCAAATAACGGGAAAGTTGAACAATCGGACAACGATTCAATTCATTTGGCTCCCGCTTAGTGTACGTCAATTCCTGACAAAAGTACACAACTCGAATAATTTAGAAACATCGGCCAATCCCCTCCAATAATGACTTCTTGCTTAAACATTTGCAATAAACACGAGCACACAACCGGCCCTTGATGTCAAGTTATGCCACATTCGTTTTTAGCACATCGCGTCTTGGTCCTACTTTATTGTGTGTGATTGCAGATGTAATTTTGTCGACTATTAGATTAAATGTGAAGGACTGGACCCTTCTGTGTAGTTTACTGTTTTATTAATTTTACTGTTATCTACTACTACTGTAGAGTGTAGATATTGGACATAATAATATTTCATCGGACGCTTTTCATGGCTTAGGTTTTTGGGTCTTATTATTGTTTGTTTTCGATGGACTTCAGTTCTATTGAGAACAATAGATTCAAAATATCTTCTTGCTACACAGTACTTATTTACTGAGTAAGTAATCATGAAGAGAATATGTTTGAAGCGCTGGTAAATTCTTTTTCTGACGTGTAAAAGTGCCCCTATGTGGCCAATTTGCTGAATAAATGATCGAATTTGAATGGAAAAGTCGAGGAAAAATACGGCTACTTTCATCTTGGCTTTTGTAATTTTCTCATCGAACTGAAATGTCTAGTTTAACCCCTTTTTCTAAAGTAAACAAGGAGTGAAAAGTACAATGTTTTTTCTTTAGCAAATAGGAATTGACCAAATCGAATTTCCGGAGCAATTCGACGCCTACATAGTGTCTGACGCAAATTAGTTATCGATTCGGTAACGATTATAGTTCTAATGTCGGAGCATATCCTTTCATTAAATTGGCCAGGAGACGGGATTGTTTCAAAATTAATTAATACAGACCTTCTAAGTGGCCCTTGGCCGTAAAATATTTCCTCTCCTGATATAAATGATATATAGTCGTATCATTTATATCAGGAGAGGAAATGTTACACTTTTGGATCTTATTACAATGGAGTAAGATGCAAAAGTGTGTATATATTGGCGAACTCGACCTGTACCATACCAAGTCAAAGACAGAACTGTGCGCTCACGCTTGACTGACTTTTTGTTTCTATTTTAAAAACCCGAGTGTAAGCAAATGTAATCTGAACAGTCATCTGCGAGGCAAGTGACATTTTGTTCAAACGCTTTGGCAGCTTTTATAAATAGCCCTGCAAATATTATACTAATGTAAATGTACCTACTGTTTACTGATAGACATATTTACATTGGTAGCGTTTTCCTTCGTAATTATCTACACTGTGCTATTACTGTTTTTTTTAAGTATTAGTTAAACTGATATGTTATTTTCGAACCACCAACAACCCCTGTCACGTGGCAATATTAATTACCATTACATCAATTACAGTATGTATATCGCATTCCCAAAGTTTCTCAAATTTCTCCGGCAAGGCTTTTACAGGGCTTAGACAGAGTTATAACTTAGTTTGGAACTCGATACCGCCTCGCCCAAGTCTAATGATTGTTCAATTTAAATACTTCAAGTAACGACATGTTAGTGGCCGACATTTATCTTTTCAACTTAGCCTTCGACAAGTGTGGCTAATTCAGTATCTAAATCAGAAACCGATCAAAGTTTATCGATTTCGTCGAATAGGTACCATTTTACATTAAAATGGTAAATACATTAAATGTTTGTGACATTTAAAAGTAGGTATGTTTCTTGGGCTACAATAATACGACAAGAAGTTAAAGTTTTAACCTATTAAGCAATACGTCGTCAGTAAGATTGATAGTACCTACTTATGAAAGTGATATTAACGTATGTATTTTTGTATTTTTAATCACGCTATGAATTCACTGATCCCTGTTCTTTACAAGCTTTTATTTACTTTCACCTGCCCCTTTGTCTGTAATGGAATCTTGCAAGTTAAAGACCCACTTTCCGGTTTCCGATTGAGCTGAAATTAATTATTTGTGATGAAATGTGTTACGAATTTGTGTGTGAAGTATTCTGTTGATTATTTTATTAGAATGTATTTCTTTTCTAATACCTGCTTGTCATTAACTAAAACTATTCATTAGGACTGATCTAGACCAGTGTTTAGTTAGTGTGTGGTAGTGCAGATGGTTTTCTGTGACCACTGCTGCGGCTTAACCTTAATGTGTTCTGTCAGCAACAGCCTTCGGCCGTTTATCTGGCAAATGGTCGACCTATTTCATCGATGCTCACCTTTATTTATGCAAGCTATGCACCGAGACATTTGAGTTCGGTAATGAGCAGGGGGTTGTAAAAGAATCTTGTAAGGAATATAAGGAACATAAGGAAGTATCTTTACTTCCTTATGTTCCTTATATAAAGCAAGCAAGCAATTATAAAGCAAGAGCTCGATTATATCCAAAATCTTCATACGTTTCCACTTTATTATGTACCGTGTGTTCGTTTGTAATTTTTAGGGCTCCGTACCCAAAGGATAAAAATAAGACCCTATTATTAAGACACCGCTGTCCGTCCGTCTGTCTGTCTGTCTGTCTGTCTGTCCATCTGTCAGCAGGCTGTATCTCATGAACCGTGATAGTTAGACAGTTAAATTTTCACAGTTGATGTATTTCTGTTGTCGCTATAACAACAAATACTACAAAACAGAATAAAATAAAAAAATAAGGGGGTAGGGTATGAAGTCGCGGGCAGAAGCTAGTTATTAATATTATAAATGCGAAAGTAACTCTGTCTGTCTGTCTGTCTGTTACCTCTTCACGCTTCAACCGCTGGGCCAATTTGGATCAAATTTGGCATGGAGATAGTTGGGGTCCCGGGAAAGGACATAGGCTAGTTTTTATCCCGGAAAAATGCATAGTTCCCGCGGGAATGCGATAACCGAATTCCACACGGGCGAAGTCGCGGGCAGAAGCTAGTTGTCTATAAAAACGGCAAAAATATCACGCTTGTTGTATGGGAGCTCCCATACAACAAACGATATGGATGGTACGGAATCCTTCGTGCGCAAGACCGACTCGCACTTAGCCGGTTTTTTTGCAATTGTCCTTTTTAAAGCAGCAGTCCCTACGTCCAGCAGCGGACGTCTTTCGGCTGAAATGATGATGATGAACTGTGTGTGACCTACAAAACACTACAAGGCACTGGAGTTCAATTAGCCAAGTTATGTAAGACAGACAGACGATCGGGTCGTATCATATATCGTACCTACTCCAAACAAAGAGCTACTCGCAAGCCAGTCGATCTAATTACTGAAACTAATTGGAAATTGTCTTACTATTTGACTACGTCTGCAATATTCAATGTTTGCTCTGAAAATGACGCGTACGCATTTATAAGCGCGCATTAAGCATTCACGATTTCACGCTTTCTCCAAGCGCTTTGATTTTGCGCCTGTTCTTAGGTATTTTTCCAATGTAAAATCATCATTTTGTATAGGCAACTGCTCTGCTAATTTATTGATTTTTTATACTACTACTACTACTACTACTACTACAGCCTATTTACGGCCCACTGCTGGGCACAGGCCTCCTCTCATCACGAGAGGGTTGGGCTATTATCCCCACGCGGGCCCAGCATACTTTTATACTGCATGGGGGATTTTTTATACTGCATGATTTTAATGTTTCAGTTGGTAATAGACGGTTTTTTTTCATCTTATTTGTGGTAAGAGTTAAAGAAGGTAGTCGGAAGACGTAAAAATACTCCTCATTTCTTTGTGGAACCTAAATGTAATTTGGACACAGACATTTCTGCTCCTAATTTTCTCGTCGCAGTCTTTATTATGTCATCGTCATGTTTCGTTCTTCAAAGACATCTCGACATTGGCCAATTTTATTATCAATATGGATTACTTAATATTATAAATGCGAAAGTAACTCTGTCTGTCTGTCTGTTACCTCTTCACGCTTCAACCGCTGAGCCGATTGAGATGAAATTTGCCACGTAGATAGTTGGAGTCCCGGGAAAGGCAAAGGCTATTTTTTATCCAGGAAACGCATAGTTCGGAACGCCATAACCGAAATCCACGCGTGCGAAGTCGCGAACAGAAGCTAGTGTATTATAATTCGGTAATTGTCGTTCGGGTCTCTTTGGATTCCCAGAATTTCGGCAAATATTTATTCAGTACTTATTTAGCACCGTAAATAAGTAGTTTGCGCGAAAGAAAACATGTATAATCAAATTTACTACTGGCGGTCACTATGGTCAAAGAATATTTAATAGTAGATACAGAATGGCCACGGAATCACCCGCCTGAATCTAGCCCGCGCGCAACTCGCGCCCAACTCGCCTTTACCATCATTTGTTTCATCCGGAGATGACGAGTGAGTACTAATTTAAAGTAGGGAGTTACTAGTATGTAGTTCTATTTGACTAGTAACACTTTCTGCTTTCTTTTTCTATTGTAAACTTTCAGGTTGATATGTAGTTATTTTTCATATATGTTTCAGTGGAAGCTGTTTAGGAAATAAGTGAATGTTTATTTTCTAGCAATTACGATTCATATGTTTCTTGTACATTTATTTCTGTTTGCTTTCCTAATAAAGAAAAGAAAATAAAATCGTTGGTCCGCGTACTGGTACACACATTTGCAAGTGTACAGACGTCCTCGCACGCAAAATTTGACACTTAATTCGAATTGTATTCGAAATCGTGATTTAAAAATTTTTAAAAACAGGCCGTGTCCGCCGTGTGCTATCGTAAAAATGTCCAAGACTACCTGAAACCAATTGTGGTGACTATGTGAGGTATTAGCAACAGTAGCTGACCCCTTGAACTCCCTACGAGGGATTAGGTGACGGGGTAGAGGGTAGTGTTGTGTGAATGTGAACGTGCACCGAAGTCTTACATAATGAGGGAGGCCTAACCAGTTTACAGCCGACCTTGCCCGCTGTGCGTCACACGTCTGAGTGAATGAATGATGCATCTACTTGCACCTACTCTTGAATAGAGGATGTAACGTAGCGTTATTGTCTGCTACCATTGAAAACGCAAAGAAAACCTAGAAGGACATCCTTCATTCTCTCTCTTAGCGTGCCTCTTCATTCCTGAAGGATGGCCGCTAGCTTCTTGTACTCGTATGCCTCACGATGCATCGCGACACGAAACAGCTGCTCGAAGGATGAAACCCCGGTCCACTCGCGAATGTTTCGCAGCCACGACTTCTTTTTTAAGGCTCCGAGGTCCACAAGGAACCCTTATAGTTTCGCCATTTCCGTCCGTCCGTCCGTCTGTCCGCACTATTGCTCTGAGATGCTTAGTTCTAGAAAGCTGTAATTTGGTATGAATATTCTAATTAGTTACGCTGACAAAGTGGTACAATAAACTTTTAAAATATATTTTTTTATAGGGTACCTCCCCTACTCGTAAAGTGGAGATGTAATTATTTTTTCTTGCGTACCCCATGGTGCGGCATATCGTTGAATAGTACTTAAAAAAATATTGGGGGTTTGTTAAAACCATTTTTTGATTAAGTGATGCATTTGTGAAATATTAAGCTGTAACTGTGTAAGTGTCCCCCCCCCCCCTGCCAGCTAAATGGTGGTATTTGTATGGCTGAACAAAAATCACGGTTATGGCATATATAACGTAGTTCAAAGGAAAACTATCACAGCTAAGTAGGCTGTACAAACTTACGAGTTATAGTCGACCAACTTATGAAATGATTAAAAAACCAATGATTTTTCTCGAGCGGCAGGGGCGTCGGGCGGGCACGTCATACCACAGGCTAGCTAGATGCTAATAAGTCTTAGAAAGGTACTGTGGGCATCGTCAACTTCGGAACCCTATTCTTTGCGCGTGGCCCGAAACGCACTTGGCCGGTTTTTTTAATCACACGCACTATATGAAATTTTAACTAAGTCCTTAAGCGCATACATGTTTCTTAGTCCAATTCATATACAATTGGACTAAGAAACATGTATGCGCTACGTCCTGATAAAGCGATATTTTGAAACTGTAAAAGATAATCGCCTCCAACCTTCGAAAAACTGCAAAGTTGGTGTCAAGTGAACAGACCAAGGCAATGACAATCTTCTACTGAACTTGACATAGACATCGCAGTCTTTCGAAGTTTGAAGGCTTTTTTTAAAGTTTTTTTAGTCGTTCTTGCCAAATACTTTAGGGTTCGGGATTTCCAGCTAGGAACGTGCTCTCGACTTTCATACGAACTTAGTTTTGCTGCTTGGTTAGCTACGTGTGGCCGATTAAAGCTGTGATGTCCGGCTTTTAAGGAAAATTTTCCGTCGAAATACAAGTTACAGTACAGTCCTGCTTCTTCATATTAGAAGATGGCAACATTGGCAATCCTGTACGCGGTTGCGAGGCGCGGAATGCGCGATCGGTGGCGCAGGCGCAGCGCAAGCCGTTGCAACGCTGAACTTGTGTTCGGGGCAATGACCGCGATCATTCTTGCACGTTCGCCACGTCTAGTCGGTGTGCTAATGATCCTTATGCAACTTTTAGACTGTTAATTAAGTATTTATTAGACGGACCAGATGCAAATATAACAGCTCATGCAAAAGTTTCGAAAGTGAGCTGCGGAGATCTTGTCTTTTATTTAAGTAGGTACCTAGTTGATTCGTGGATAACTTATAATAAAAATCCTCTCTTTAACTATCTTTTCATCATACTTGCTCGAAAAGGTTGTCATTACCGACAGGCAAAGCGGTCTCTAAGGCCCATATTATGACCACGGGCTTTCGAGATTTCTTGTGAGCCTACGGGCTGTAATGTATTTTTTTAATTCAAAAACTCATTAGACCGACTGTTTGCACCGCGAACAAACTTTTTTCTTTGCTTTTAAATGTACGTACGGTAGTACTGGCCACTTACAATGGCGCCGTCATTAAGTTTTATTTTTTATATTATTGTTATTATTGATTTTTTAATCTTGAATTGTCTCAATGGTTATAAGTCATCTACTTCACATTTCAAAACGCTTCAATGTATTTAAAAAGCATCACCAACACTCTCAACACATGTGTGCGTGCTGAGACAGCCATCAACTATGCGTTGAGAGTGTTGGTGGTGCTTTTTAAATAATAATGAAAAATTTAAGCGTTTTGAAATGTGAAGGCGCGGGACTTTAGATAGTAGAAGATCTCTAACTTAGTATATTATTTCCTCTATTTTCCTCGCAAGTGTGATGAAAAACATTGTTTGTATCACTGGCGGTAAGGAATTGCAGTTTCGAGCCCTTAAAGCCCTCAACCTTCGGTTTCGGTCTTATAAATGCTACTGCAATTCCTCGTTTACCGCCCTTAATAGGTACACAATGTACTATTATTTAATGGTGAACGGATCGGTGTTTTATAGTTGATTTATTTAATCGTAAGGAATGAGTGAAGTCATAATAACATTAAATTTAACATCATTACATTGATAGCCTAGCCTTTGACATTTTATGGCAGTCGTTTTCAAAATGTCGAATTTTATGTTAATACGTTTAGTGGGTTACATAATTATGTCGGTGATGTAATTTTCAATACCTTATTAATATTGTTCATTTCTTGATGTAGACATTTTTATTCAAGGACGTAGCCCCAACCCTCTCGTGATGAGAGGAGGCCTATGCCCAGCAGTGGGACGCAAATAGGCTGTTGTGGTGGATATATTTGTAGCACAGATTTATTTTCTTATATTAAAAAGGAATGACGAAATCATGCGCGAGTGACACATCCATATGCTTGTTCATCGCCACCAAAATTTCCCGTTTATGGGTACAGGCCTTTATCTTGTGGATGGGGAAAATGGTCAAATGGTTACGTAACTCAATAAAACAACCATCATTTAGGTAAATTAGTTTCAAAGGACCGTTCAATGCTACACTGTCAATGTTTATCAATAATAATTTATTTGCAAAAACCAATATTCCAATAAACTATAATTTTAACGGCTGACATAAACCAATTGGAGAGCTATATGGAATTTCTCGTAAATAAATCCAATTTAGCTGGAATACCGGACTGCAATTTATTGCGTTAATTTGAAATTTAACTGTTGCCAGAGATTACCTCGTTTATCAAATTATTTATCACTTGACGCCGGTAACTACAAGTTATATTACTAAGTACTACTACTACTACTACTACAGCCTATTTGCGTCCCACTGCTGGGCACAGGCCTCATCTCATCACGAGAGGGTTTGGACTATAGTCCCCACGCGGGCCCAGTGCGGAATGGAGACTTCACACACATCTTTGAATTACTTCGCAGATGCGTGCAGGTTTCCTCACGATGTTTTTCTTCACCGAAAGGCTCAGTGGTAAATTGAATTTCGCACATAAGTAAACAGGTGCGAGCCGGAATCGAACTCCCGACACTCGGCATGAGAGGCGGTAGGTCGAACCACTAGGCCACCACGGCTTCTGTAACGTACCTACCTACCTTAGAGTAATGAAGTCATATCAAAATAATATAATGTAGTAATATATAATGGGGTTCGATTCCGGCTCGCACCTCTAAGTTAAAATTTGAATTTACCACTGAGCTTTTCGGTGACGGAAAACATCGTTAGGAAACCTGCACGCATCTGCGAAGTAATTCAAAGATGTATGTGAAGTCCCCAATTCGCACTGGGCCCAGCAGTGGGATGAAAATAGGCTGTAGTAGTAGTAGTAGTAAATTTTAGAGGTACGAGAATTCGCTGGTCCTAAGGGGTTTTTATACAAAGACCTAAAGTATTTAATCACGAGAGTGTACTTATACTTCGCTGCTTTCATCAATCTTTAAAATATTAATTATGGATATACTTTGGATCGTCTACAAAGACGGCTATATCCATCAAAAGCTGTAGTATTAATATCTTGTGAATACAAATTTGAGGAGCCACGTGTCTTCTGAAATACATCCTAATTGACATTAAAAGCTATACTTTTTCATGAATTTGGCAGTAAACAGCAGGTTATTATTACGTCGGAAACCCACGCTCAAACTGGGGAAAATGACGTCTCGTGGGAGGACAAACTTAACTAAAATTAATAAGATATTTCAATATTAACTTATATTTGAAAATTCGCTTAGATAAATAGAAATCTTTTTATACATAGGTATTTCGTAGAATAACAGTTTTTAACATTTACTCAGAATGTTTTTATTCGTCTTGTTTTATTTTAGAACTAAATTCGAAGCGAATAACAAAGGAATGATTTTTCAACCACCAGATAAAATGTAATTGGTGTACTTATATTTTTTTAGATAACATAGTTTTACAATTTACAGACAATAAAGAGTTTTATACAAACTTACTTACATTTATTCTTCGAACAGTTCACACAAAATTTGAATTTATCTCACGAATAACGACCAATTTCACGGTTGCACGATCGTCCTTAAATCAAGTTATTGTCAGAAATATGGGCATGTATAATTAAATATTTAAATATATTTTGCACAGAAATCATTGTAATTCGAACCATCAATTTTTATGACCCACGCTCTTTTTACTCGATATTGGTTTACTGATTTTTTTCTCTACAAGATAGGGTTTCGAAGGACATGACGTAATGGATATACACGCGTGGCCTTGACTCCCACTCGAATATTAAACACGTTTTTAACGTGTTTAACCTTGTCATCTGGTTCAGAACCTATTAAACTCAAGTCAAACCATTGAGTTTGATTGACTTGACTGGCTGTCAGGCGATTTTTAACGCGCAGCACAAAAAGGGGGGATTTGAGTTAGACGTGTGTATTTCGGTGTATAGCCTCGTAGTTCAGCAATGGATGAAAAGATATGAAATCGAAAGCGTTCTTTGCTATGTTTGAAAAAGTAGGTTCAGGAATTTCAAAATTATCAGCATTTTCTGATGACGAGTCGGTGTTCTTTTTAATTTTCAATTTAGAGATCTGTTGTTGTTCAGTCTATAGGGATGTATCATGACATAAACATACTTCGGGTATCTACTAGAAAAAAAAAACTAAGCAAAGGCATACACTTGGGTGTAGAGATCTTCTACTATCTAAAGTCCCGCGCCTTCACATTTCAAAACGCTTAATTTTTTTTATTATTATTTAAAAAGCACCACCAACACTCTCAACGCATATTGATGGCTGTCTCAGCACGCACACATGTGTTGAGAGTGTTGGTGGTGCTTTTTAAATATATTGAAGCGTTTTGAAATGTGAAGTCGTGGGACTTTAGATAGTAGAAGATCTCTAAAACCGGTTACCTTATTAAAACGGAATTAAAAAGTGTACCTTCTATTTTTTCGTACTATGCTATTATACTTTTGTACCTTATTTAAAATGTACTTGCCTATAGATTTATTCAAGAAGTTTTTAAAAAGTGGAACTACTTATGTAAGTATTTGTAGCAATGTCGGACGGCACTTGATGCAAGAAATGCGGTGCTATTACAATAAATTAAGTATTAAGCGATACTTAATTAAGTTGTACTTAAGAGTCACTTAAAGGCGTCATTTAAAGGCTATAAAGTTTATTTAATTATTCCGCGCGGACAGGGAAGATGAAGTTAATTTTTATATTCCACGTTAATGAAAGTTCAAGTAGCTCTTGAAGTATGTAATTTACTAGTAACTGTATGATTTAAATAATATCACTCTTCCGTTATTAAATAAATATATATAAATGTCAAAGTCATCTGTTGAATGCTTTTAATTGTTAAACATTGTTCCAAAGAACATTGTTCATTGTTTAAATTTGTATGAAAGTAAAATAAATGTTTATTTAATATTTATTTATTTAAACTTCATTGCACATAAAAAATGTATACAATTGGCGGACTTAATGCCTAAAGGCATTCTCTACCAGTCAACCATAATGCCAAACAGAAAGAAAAATGAGTAGGTGCATCAATATTAGAAAGAAACTACAGAAATACAAGGAAGATAACAAATAATTAAATAATGATGATTTCAATAATGTTCTTACTTTATTAGATTATATTTCAAAAGTTTATCGATATTATTATCATCATTTTATATGTATAGGTAGTAAACATATTGACAAAACCACGATAGTACGGCTGGACGGTCTTCAACGTACAGCATGCATTGTAGCAACAGGAGCACTATGTTCGACTCCAGGAGCAGCACTAAACGCGCTACTGGACCTGACGCCTCTGCACTTGCAAGTGCAAAAGGAAGCCAAACGGTGCATTTACAGGATATGCTCACAGTCGAACATGAAATGGCGCTCACAAGCAATGAGCACACTTAAGGACTCGACGCTTGAACATAGGGTCATGAATATGCCCACTGACGACATGCACACAGTGTGCAACTTCACAAAACTCTTCACAGTAGAGTTGCCCCCTCGGGACCGATGGTTGAATAACCAAGTGTCTTTCAAGGAGGGCAGCCACATCTGGTACACAGATGGGTCCAAGAAAGGACATGATGTAGGATGTGGAGTTTTCGGCGAGAGGCCCAAATATGTAATCAGCATAAATTTAGGCACAGAGGCCTCAATCTTTCAGGCGGAAATTTTCGCCATTAACAAATGCGCGGAAATAAACCTTGAAAGAAACCTTAAACACCAAAACATCTACATTAACTCAGATAGCCAAGCGGCCATCCTGGCACTAGATTCATTTGAGCTTAACTCAAAACTAGTCCAGACCTGTAGGGAAAACCTAAACGCCCTTGGAAGCTCCAATAAAGTCACACTTAGATGGGTACCTGGGCATTCCAACATTGATGGAAACGAGAAAGCTGACAAGCTCGCGAGGGACGGGGCTGACAATCCCCAAATCGGCCCCGAACCCCTCTGTGGTATAACCAAACAAAGAGCTTACAATATACTAGATAACGAATACAAATCATTATCGATCAATCTGTGAAAGTCCGTACCAGGACAAAAACATTCGAAAACCCTAATCAGGGGATACGAAAAAAAGTTTTCTAAAGAGTTCCTACAACTCAAAAGATTTAAAACATGTGCAGTAACCAGGAGCCTGACTGGACATTGCAAACTAAATAAGCACTTAGCACAATGGGGAATGAGGGAGGACACAAAGTGCAGATTCTGTCACGAAGCGGAGGAGACGCCAGTGCATATCCTCTGCGAGTGTGGACCCCTCATCCACAAACGAAGCATCCACCTAGGGAGTCACATTATACACCCGGAAGAGATACAAAACATCAACGCCCAAAGAGTTTGGAACTTCTTGGACTCAACGGGTATTTCTGGTGAACTATAACTATACAAAGGGCCGTCACAATAGATCAGCAATGGTCGAGGTGACACATATATGGCCCTACAACACCCCCTAATAATAATAAAACATATTGACTCATTTGGTAGGTACACATAATAAAAACTCCTGGTAAAATAATACACACTTACAGTTTTTATGGAATAAACTAATTGTCTTCGTTTCTTTGTTATTCAATTTATTACAATCAAAGTGTATTTCAAACACCACTATTACTTGTGAATCCGAGTAGTTTGCGAAATAAAACATACCTAACTACGTTTGTATGGAGAAAGGAGCGTACTGGGGACTCGTGAATATTCATCTCGAGAGTAGTTGTAACGGAGACCGCGCAAACCGGCCGCCAAGTAGCGCGTCGCGGCGCCGGCGCCGCTCTGTGGCCGTCACGGCGCGCGCGCCGCCGCCGCCGCCCGGCAGCGGTATAAGGCCCCGTCCACATAGGGCGTCGAGCGCGCGTTTAGAAGGGGACAACGCTACGTGGTAGAGCGAGAGGAGCGTTGCCTTCCTTTCTCTAGCACATAGTTTTGTCGCTTTCTAAACGCGCGTTTGACGCGCAATGTGGACAGGGCCTAGGGCAGAATCACGGCGGAATAGGGATGACGACAGGGTGAAGAAATCGAAATTCTAATTAGTCCGTCAGTCAGGTAATAAAAAAATATTAGACACGTATTTTTTGTTTTATCTAATTAACAAAGAATGACTAAGTTAAAACGCATTAAAGTTGGAGAGTAGGGGCTAACTACGTCACCGTTAGGTAAAAATCGTACCTAACCGTGACGTCACGCGACATTTCAACTCAATATATCTCCGTATAAGTTTGATTACGTGGAAAAAGAAAAAATACGTGTCCAATACTTTTCAATAATCTTCCTGATAGACTAATGAAAAAAAAGTTGTCGTCATCCCTATGGCAGCGGCGCGCCGAGCACTTTGAGTGTGAAATAATTTAAAACTTTATCTACATACAACAAAACTACAGGCTACAAGCTTAAGGATCATTTCTTATCACTTGCTTTTTGATTTTTTTCTTCTTCTTCATCTGGGTTTCGGCTGTCATTAGTTTCTTTTGGACTGTACGTTTTATTTAGTTTATTTATCATATGAGTGTTATTTATTTATTTAACTTTATTGCACATAAAGAAAACTTAGTGTACAAAAGGCGGACTTAATGCCTTGAGGCATTCTCTACCAGTCAACCTATGACTCAGATGAACCTATGATGTCAGTTATGACTATATATTTATTATTATGTATGTTTATATTTATGATTTCTGGTATGTATGTATTTATAATATATAACATATGGCCATTACGAGCACCGCCTACCAACTTATCTCTTTTACTTGATATCCACTACCCAAAGGTTGTCTGGGAGAGATCGCTCTATTAGCGATAAGACCGCCTGCTGTATACCTAACAACATGTTTTCCTGATCTTTTTTGTTCTGTTCTTTTTTTCTCTATTGTGTGGTGTTCAATAAAGAGGTTGTCTGGGAGAGATCGCTCTATTAGCGATAAGACCGCCTGCTGTATACCTAACAACATGTTTTCCTAATCTTTTTTGTTCTGTTCTTTTTTTCTCTATTTTGTGGTGTTCAATAAAGAGTATTTGTATTGTATTGTATACCTGAAAAACCAGTATCGCTTAAGGTCGTTCACTGACCCAGCATCTTCAAATTGCTCATGTATAAGATCATACTTTTCTAAGAAATGGTAAAAGTTAAAATATGAAAAAAACATATGTTATATTTGATTATATCATCCTTACATCGACAGCTTTCGTTACACGTTTCACGAAACTTCGCTCGATACAATTTAATTCCTAAGTAACCTCTAACTCGGACCTCTAATCCAACTTTACTCCAGTTTATCATATCAAACAGTGTAAAACTAAATATAACAGAAAAAATATCCATATAATATGCATACGGTATTTTTATAGAAATTAAAACGCGTTAAATACTAAATAAATCGGGCGTTCTGTGCGTAGCGCTTTCTCTTTCACTCGTTGCACGAGTGACAGTGACGGCTGAGCTGGGTATAGGAACGGCCTTAAAGCCTGACAATGTCGCGCGATCGTGATAAAATTTTGTTTTAAATTATTTTGCATTGAAAGTGCTCGCCGCGCCGATGCCGGCCGCGGCCATTCCAGTACGAATCGGCCCTTACGTTAGCCAGTCCGTTTGCGAGGATTACGACTGTCAAAGGGCGAGGTGCGTGAAGTAGTTTTATACGAAGTTGATCTTTATGCGCTCGACTCGTATTGAAAAATTACCGGTAGTAATCCGCATTGCAAACGGATGGCCAAACGTAACGCCGCTACTGTCGGACCAGGTTCGTTCCGATCATGAAATAAAGTCGACGAAATTTTAAGTCAAAAAAAAAAAAATGCAGCGGGTAGCAACCCGCATGTAATAATCCACACACACACACACACACATACTAAATTGTACAAAACACAAGCATGCACACGCAAACCCGCACACACTCACAAATACTCATAATCTATAATAATAAGTTAAACAAATTTGCATCGTACCTATTAAGTATATTATTTGTTTTCTTATATTATTGTATAATTCGTTTTGTTCCTAAGAAATAGTAAAAAGTCGATTTAACCGTGTCTTAATGATAACCTGCAGGACAGGCCTCGCCTAGTGCACGAATCATTGTAATTATTTTCTTTTACAATTATCCGGTCTCATACAAATTCAGCGCATTTTACTAGAATTATGATTTTTGTACCTATTTGTTATGAGAGATGAATAAATTATTATTATTATTATGTAGCAAATTGCTGCGCCATGCAAATTGCAAATAACGTAACTCTGCATGTGACAATTTTGAAATGCATATCCATATTAATATTAGTACCTACCTACATGGGCGCGATCGAAATTTGCTCGGGTGGAAATAGCTAAAAACGATTTTTCCCAGATATGAGACCTAGCTAGATCGATTTCTCACCCCCGCAAGCCACTGCATTCCAAATTTCATCAAAATCGTTAGAGCCCTTTTCAAAATTACATATAGGTATATACACAAATATTGCTCGTTTAATAGTACCTATAGGATAAATGCGAAAGTAACTTTGTCTGTCTGTCTGTCTGTGACCTCTTCACGCTTCAACCGCTGGATCTATTTGGATGAAATTTGGTGTCCCGGGAAAGGACATAGGCCACTTTTTATCCCGGAAAAACGCATAGTTCCCGCGGGAACGCGATCACCGAATTCCACGCGGTTGAAGTCGCGTGCAGAAGCTAGTTTGAAATAAATCTCTCTCTCTTAATTAAAGGAAACAGAGAGCTGTTTCTGTTAATTCAGTTCAATATATTTATTTTAGGCCAGGTGTACAATAATAATTACTGTCTAGGGGTTAGTATAAGGTTAGTATAAGACATAATTAGAATGGTAGGAAAATCATGGATTGAAGTAGCACAAGACAGAAAGAACTGGACGGACTTGGAGGAGGCCTATACCCTTAACGGGGTCCCTAACTAAAGCTACACATATTGCAAATAACTAGTATAAAAAAAAAACAGTTACTATAAGACTCTAGAATTAATTGCTACGTATTGTATTAAATGTTATCATTATTGTAAAAAAAGGGAAATAAAGAGGCTTTATTATTTATTATTATTTATTAGTATAAGCACCTACCTACACGTAAAACCTACCTTACTTACTTACCTTACCTGACTATATCTTCGTTGGTTAATGCGTAAAAATAGTGTTAAAAACCTACTTATGTTTCTATAGGTACGTATATCTACCTAGTCATATATATATGCCTTTGCCTATCATTTATGTTTATCTGATTAAAACAATACTGCAGTTTTACTCGTTCTAGGTCATGCTAATCTTATCTAAGAGCTGTTTGTATCAATCGATCGATCTAGATAAACGCAACGACTACTGACCAAAATTACAGGTACAATGCGTTCCAAGCATTGTTTACTTTAATTTTATTCTATTATTACGAGCCCGTTGTCCCACTGCTGGGCAAAGGCCTCCACTTTTTCCACTGCTCTCGATCTTGTGCAGTCTCTGGCCAGTTCCTTATAAAATAATCGATTTCATCCCGCCATCGCCGAGTTAAATTTTATTGCCATCAAAATATATTTCGATAACTTTTTCTATTCTAATAATAAATCTCGAAGAAGTCGCGTCCGTAACTTAAAAATTAAGAGCAACTATCAAATCAGAGGGACTATATAAACAATACTGAACACAAAATATTTTTTATTGAAAAAATGACTTATGTACGTATGTCCGGATTTAAGTCGAAAACTATGGGCGGATTGCAACAAAATTTGTTATGGGGGTAGTTTATAACGCTGATCAACATATAGGCTACTTTTTATCCCAGAAAAATGTATAGTTCCCGCGGGAATAACCGAATTCCACGCCGACCAAGTCGCGGGCAAAAGCTAGTCTTGTTATAAAGGCATTGTTGTAATTGTATAGCCACTGAAATTCGTATATTTTCGATAGCTAAACAAACAATTTGACCTTTATCAAATTGAATAAAACATGACAAAGGAAGTAAAACCTTATTACACACAGTTACAAAATCTCAAATTTGATTTTCGTCCAAAAGTCTCAGGAGTGCTGAAAGTTCGTAACCATCCAACCGAGAATTGCTACGACGCTACGCCGTAGCCGTAGCACATTGGTCGAACTTTCGTAGCAAATTGACGACAAGCAAAAGTTAACTACGGACACATTGGGCCAATGTTGGCCAACTGAAAAATTCACTTACGGACTCACTTAGTTCCACTCTTGTAGGCTTGCCTAACTTTAAGTTTATTTCCTACTTAGGTAAAATGTTATACTTCAAACGAGTTGAACCTTGTATATTTATATAAATTAGTATCAGAACCGGGTTCAAAAAAACGATCTCTAGCTAGCCTAGGTCTCATGAGCAAAACTAATTTTAAGATATTTTCACCAGTGCAAAGTTTGGTCGCCCAGGTACTAAACTTAAAACCTATTAGATTTTCTTGTGGAGTAAAAATCTTCTCGTTTTAATATTGCCATTTATTTTCAGGTATGTTGGATTCGCTGTACAACACACAAACACAAAAAGGTAGGATTTTTTCTAAACGTGTTTAATGTGTCTAATCAATGAAAAAAAACAAATTTATATTTTAACTAGCTTCTGCCCGCGACTTCGCCCGCGTGGAACTCGGTTATCGCGTTCCCGCAGGAACTATGCGTTTTTATGGGTTAAAAAGTAGCCTATGTCCTTTCCCGGGACCCCAACTATCTCCATGCCAAATTTCATCTCAATCGGTCGAGCGGTTGAAGCGTGAAGAGGTAACAGACAGACAGAAAAAGTTACTTTCGCATTTATAATATTAATATGAATTTTCACATATCTTGGACACATAGCTTTGAGACCGGTTTAGTTGTACTAGTTTCATAAAAATCCGTCCACCCTTTTGGCGTGAAGGCAAACAAAAAAACTTTGACTTTTAAAATATTGTATGGATATGAATTAGTATGGAAAACCATTTTTGTGTCTTGCCAGAAACCGACTGCTAAGTCAAAGGTCACGTGGCCCAGCATGCCCATTAGAAGTCGGCCCTCGACTTAAAAAGCTTGGCACATAAACTTTCACAAAGAAACCTTAATCAAAAGCGTTTATTGACTTTCCAATCCCCGTAAGCGCCGAAAAAACATGATGTTTACGTCCTAAGTTTTTGGGTTATTTTTTGACAACAAAATTTACGTATGCTGTGATTTGGTATATCAAGAAAACTGTTAGAGGTCATGTAGCGTACGTTACACATTGATGCTACTATGCCTATTTTAAAGCTACATGCAGTATAAAAAGATCTTTATTAAATGTTATTAATAATATAAACAAATAGTAATACTGACGAGAAGTAATAACTGCCACGCCATTTAAAATATAAACACTTGTACAAACTACTCTCCTGGGCAGAACAAACCCAGCTCACCCCTACTTTCCCTAGCTCAGTTATTTTAGTAAATGTGGTACCTTATAACTTTGCTCATCATCATCATCATGTCAGCCGATAGACGTCCACTGCTGGACATAGGCCTCCCCCAAGGCGCGCCACTCAGACCGGTCCTGTGCCACTCGCATCCTTCACTTTGCTCTACTACTACTACAACAGCCTATTTACGGCCCACTGCTGGGCACAGGCCTCCTCTCATCACGAGAGGGTTGGGCTATAGTCCCCACGCGGGCCCAGTGCGGATTGGGAACTTCACACACATCCTTGAATTACTTCGCAGATGCGTGCAGGTTTCCTCACGATGTTTTCCTTCACCGAAAAGCTCAGTGGTAAATTCAAATTGAATTTCGCATATAAATAATTTCAGAGGTGCGAGCCGGATTTGAACCTGCGACCCTCAGCATGAGAGGCGGTAGGTCGAACCACTAGGCCACCACGGCTTCACTTTGCTCGCTCAGTGGGAAATATCACAGAAAATAATTATTGTTTTCGTCGGCGATTTTCACAAAATCATTGTCACGGTAATCTATCGCTAAAGTGTCGTATGCCACATTGTAGCATAGTGTTTCGGTCAGGCTTATTTCAAGAGACTAATAGAAAATATAGCTTTTTCAGGAAAGGGGTCAGGGGGTTTTACGTGAAATATTTCAGTCTTGATTTACAGATAGAAGAATTCAAATGGGTCAGAATGAATGAGACAGAAACTATAAGAGATCTGTTCATAGGAACCATGGTTTCGATTTTTAATTTAATTAAAATGGCATTTTATTTTTTTATCATCATCATCATCATCATCATCATCATCATCATTTCAGCCGATAGACGTCCACTGCTGGACATAGGCCTCCCCCAAGGCGCGCCACTCAGACCGGTCCTGTGCCACTCGCATCCACCGCGTTCCCGCGACCTTTACAAGGTCGTCACTTCATCTTGTTGGAGGCCTACCGACAGCTCGTCTACCGGTTCGCGGACGCCACTCCAGGACTTTCCACTCCAGGATTTTTTTATCGTCCTATCGCAATACTGGCCCATTTCGTTTAATCAGCCCTAATTTTAGAATATCTAACCTACCTATAGATCGATACACGGAAACCTTGAACTTTTAATATTACACTCAACGGTTGAGTGTATCTGTTATAATAAGTGTAGCTTACTAACGAGTATCAAACTTAAACGCGAGTAAGCAAATTAAAGCAATTTTGTTTTAACTGAAAAAAACTTGCCACTTCAAACCTTACTTCCATCACAATACGGATGAAACTCATCGAGTTTACATAGCATGATAAATTTAATATTTAACAAGCCTACATGAATCGACCACTCAACCTTTCACATTTCATAAAATAGGGTCTTTAGATCTCTAAATCTTTAGGAAACTGTTCATCCATCAACGCCCACGCATCGGAGCTCTCTTTCTAACCTATAGGCTATTGTATACTGTTTGAGAAGGACAGAAGAAAGCGTCGTGTCATTAATTATAGCTCTAGTTATGCCTGTCACGTACGCTGACAAATGACTGTAAGAAGCGTGCTGAAGTGTAATTTGACAACAAGGATGGTGCTTGGAGATTCTGATTGCTTGCTGGGTTAGCCTTATCATCTTATACTTTAATGCGCTGAACTTGTCTCTACAAGTTTAGCGCGTTGAAAGAGGAAATTTGGAATATAGGGGCTTACGGGGGCGACCAATCGATCTAGCTGGGTTTTTTAATTGAGAAAACTCGGTTTTAGCTATTATCACCCATGTCCTTGTGTTAGATAATAACAGTTTTAATGCTATGGGCGGTGGGCGATTAAATTTTGTATGACGAGACGTTGTCATTGAAAGTGTAAATGTATATGAAGGTGTGGTCACATACGTTTTACCTTCTACAGCTTCCCATGTAGGGTTAGAGGTTCAAATTTTGGATAGGTCTAAATAAAAAGTGCCACTTTGTTTAAAATTTACCTACCATACAATTTTACTTAAATACAAACATTACAAAGTACAAACATTCCTTAAACACTAAACAAATACGATAAATTATTCAAATTTGTTCAGCAGCTTTAGTTTTCGTAATCTAACGCACAGTAATTCATTTATATATAATATAGAGACTTACCTGAGTTTTTCGGTGAAAGAAACCACGATGAAGAAACCTGCATTCATATGGGAATAATTCGAATATGTCAGTTAAGGTCCCAATCCGCACTGGGCCTTGTTGGTTCTATTGGCCCATAAACTTTCGTGGATGAGAGAAGAAGAAAATCACAATGCATTATCGCAATGATTAAACAGTACAGGTATATAATACTTACCTGTCGTCAAGT
The DNA here is from genome assembly GCA_963971205.1 of Aethes cnicana. Classification (NCBI taxonomy): domain Eukaryota; kingdom Metazoa; phylum Arthropoda; class Insecta; order Lepidoptera; family Tortricidae; genus Aethes; species Aethes cnicana. Next base: position 13,084,682 of record OZ020280.1, read on the forward strand.
GCATAATTAAGTACCTAATCGCTCTTGGTAACAAGAATTAATCACATTGTTTAATAAAACTTGTGTGTTAAAAATCAACAGATTTGCTATACTCGTAGCTACACTAATGGAATTTTTCTATTAACGATTACCATTTTTTTCGTTTCGATACGTCCTTAGAATTGTATAGTACAGTTACCCATGGAGGTAATAAGTGTACACCTGGAGCGAGTAGTGTCAATCAATCAATCGTTTATGCAGCATATTGGCCACATAGGGGCACTTTTACACGTCAGAAATGAATTTACCAACTTGGAAACGATAAAAATTTAGATTAAAGATGTGAGCCCATAGGTGGTTTTCGTTCACAATACAAACATGAGGCTATTTCAGCTGTTTTGTCTTCATCTCCCGGATAAAGAGAGACACAAGCCTTTTACGCCCCTCACCCCCCCCCCCCACCTGGCACAAATAGTCACAGTGGTAGTTCCATGCAGTTAGCATTCAAATCCCCTTTAAATTAGGAATCAGCGCTCCCGCGGGATTAATGCGTTTTTCCGCGATAAAAAATTGCCTTTGTCCTTATCCGGGACTTGAACTGTCTCCATTTCAAATTTCATCTTAATCGGTCCACCGGTTTAAGCGTGAAAAGGTTACAGTCAGAGTTACTTCGCACTTTTAATATTAGTGAGTATGGATTATCGGTGAATGTTTCAAATAACGGCAAAATTCCAGAAGGCATTCCAACGAAATGTTGTAATTTTTTGCAAAAAAATCCTTGATTAAAAACTGGTTTTATAACAAACAGGTAAAATGTAGCGTTATTTAATAAAATTTTAATAGCTGTATTGCTGAAAAAAAAAGATATTCTGTTTAACAAAATAAAGATAGCAATTTGATGTAAAATTCACTGCAACCATTATGAACGGGTTTTACTCGATTTCTCCAAATAAGGAGTGTAATGTTTAGGGTTTCATGCAAGTTATATAACCGTCGTCGAGTGTAGTGATGGGAATTTTCCGTGGAATTTTCTGAAGCATGTCGTAATTTTCCTAAACTGTGAAACCACCACCACCACAACAGCCTTATTTACGGCCCACTGCTGGGCCCAGGCTGGGTCATCACGAGAGGGTTTGGGTTATAGTCCCCACGCGAGCCCAGTGCGGATTGGGGACTTCACACAGACCCTTGAATTACTTCGCAGATGCGTGCAGGTATCCTCACGATGTTTTCCTTCACCGAAAAGCTCAGTGGTAAAGTCAAATTGAATTTCACACATAAATAATTTCAGAGGTGCGAGCCGGATTCGAACTCCCGATCCTCTGCAGGAGAAGCGGTAGGTCGAACCACTAGGTCACCACGGCTTGTCCGTTTCAACTGTGAAACATTTCAGCTTAAACATATTATAACAAGTAGCACAGGACCGATCTGAGTGGCGAGCCTTGGGGGAGGCCTATGTCCAGCAGTGGACGTCTTTCGGCTGAAATGATGATGATGATGATGATATTATAACACTGTAGACTTGCTCAAATTGATTGTGTGGGCGATAGTAGTAACGTCTACGCTGTCTGCGCCTACTTATTAGTCATTGTATGTTTAATACATCTGTCTGTTACTAGGCGCCGGTATAGATTACGACGTCGCGACGCCCGGATCTAGCTTCGCCCAAACGGGAAAAATTCGAGGCCTTTTATGTTATGTGTTTTTTTTGCTTTCTCGTGGCCTTAAAGTTGGAATAAAAAAATGCGGATTTAGGAGGCTCGAGCGATCATCAAATATAGCTTGCAGCCAAATTGAATACCTGAAATTAATGTAAATAATATACATATACATATTATAACTGTGATCAGTCGGGCAACTTTGTTTACTGTACCACAAGATCACCAAGATTTTGAAATGTATTGCTTGATACCTTGAAATGGGGATGACGACAGGGTGAAGAAATCGAAATTGTAATTAGTCCGTCAGTCAGGTAATAAAAAAATTAATAAAGGTGAATGCCAGTGATATCACCAACTGACCACCACAACAATGTTTTGTGGCAACAGGTTATCGGAAAAAACTGGTGACGACATTGATCTATAATAAGTAACAAATGGACGAACAGTGCCTAAAAGAATATGTCAAAATATATGGAGCAAACTGACATTAGAAAATCTGTTCCAATATGCTAAAGACGCCTCTTTATAACGAAGGCCAATCGGGTGCCCGAGCTGTTCGGTCACCCGTTTTGACGGAGCCATTTTTCTCCGGCTGATTGTGAATCCTTACTTATAATAGATCAATGGCTGACGATCAAAACGGACCCAGCATTAGGTGCTTCAACCAGGAAATCTACCATAAACCATAAGTAACTATATCGAAAATAGTATTATTTTCGCCGTAAGTCGTATTAAATCGTTTATGCGATGATTTGTATCTAAAAATTACGTATTATAAGTATCTTACAGTACATGTAGCCACGTCTACGTGACGTAGTATACGTCACATTATTACAGCGCGTGAGGAAAGTGCATGAGTGGCATGTGTTTTATAAAAGTTAGTCCATTGTAGACCGCGCTCGTCGTATCTGGTGACACATCGCCGATTGTCTCACGTGGGCGGCAGTGAAGTGTTATTGATATCGCGCCTGAATGAGGCCATCGCGGCTGGAAGCCCTCGAGAAAGCTGCGTCAGTTCGATTAGTGTTAGCAAAGTGATATAGAACAGCACTTTGTAGGGCACCGTTTATTGATGACCACCGTATTCCTGCTCACCAGCTGGCGCCACTGGTCTATGAGCTGTCAATGTCAAAGTTGTCATTCATACTTCGTTTCTTCTCCAATGAAAGCGGAATCTATTCCGTAATTAATCAGTTTACTTTAAAAAACTCATAGACTTTTGCAGCATAAAACTATAAAATGCTAAATTCAGCAAAGGACGAACTACCGAAGTTCCTCTCAAAGGATTGTTTGATGATAAAAAAAGACTCGCTCTTCAGCGTTGTCAATTCAATTTATTTCTATTTTCGTTTCTATTTTCGTCGATATTCGATCCGCTAGGTGTGAATGGTACCTAACCACACGGCGGACACGGCCAATGAGAGCACGTTCTCGAATACAAATTCGAATGAAGTGTCAATGTTTGCGTGCGACGACGTTTGTGTGCGTACGAAGACGTCTGTACACTTCTAAATGTGTGTGTACCAACTACGCGTGCCAGTGATCCACTCTCCATCTCCGGATGAAACAAACGACGGTAAGGGCGAGATGGGCGCGAGTTGCGCGCCGGCTAGATTCAGTTGGGTGATTCCGTGGCCATTCTGTATGTAGTACTATTAAATATTCTGTGACCTAACAACCTATTATCAAACCGTTCGATAGTCCAAATACTTAGTCCAGGTTTGAAGCGGCAGCCTAGATAATGACATGGATTATGGAAATGGGACCAACAGGCCGTAATGTAATTTGTGCGATGTTTAGGACTCGTTAAGGTCGTCAAATTATGTTGACGTCATTTCTTCAATGTTCATAAATGTCTAGTTAAATAACTGAAGGTCCCGTTTACCCAAATTAAATGTTGACAATTTAAAATGTAAATATAAAAGTCAGCCTTCTTCGATTTTTTTCCATTCAGTTACTTACTTTGTTATTACAGTATGGATTGGATTTATATGAAGAGAAATTTTCAATATATCCTGTAAAATAACCCGTTCAGTGATTTAGTGCGTGTTGAGTCATCATCATCATCATCAACAGCCCAATAGTAGACCACTGCTGGACGTAGGCCTCACCCAATGCGCGCCAATGAGCTCTGTCCAAGGCGTGCCGCATCCAATCTACACTGGCCACCTTGCGCAAATCGTCACTCCACCTGGCAACAGGGCGCCCTACACTTCGTTTGCCTTGTCGTGGTCTCCACTCAAGAACGCGTTTACTCCAACGACTATCCGCAGTTCTCGCGATGTGACCGGCCCATTGCCACTTCAAAGAGCTTATTCTTCTTGCGTGTTGAGTCAAAAACTTGAAAAATCTAATTCTACCACAACAGCCTATTCGCGTCCCACTGGTTGGCAGAGGCTTCCCAGCCCGAGAGAGATTATAATCTACCTATTTTTCTTAAAATCTTTTTTACGCGTAAAAACCCAAGTACTTTTAAGACAATAAACTATTCATAAAGCATTAGCCTATTGACAGCACATTTCTAAGTCTATTACTGACTTCGAATACCTTTTGGTTTTCTTTGTAACATAGAAAGCTGGGTAAATATTGGATTCCCTGTATAAAGACTGAAATAGAAGTGGAGTAGATAGGTTAGACTAGTATTTGCCGTCAACTCGACGGCCGAGCATTCTTACGTTCCGGTCTAGAATCTAGACTAGGGCCCTTCGAGTAAGATGGAACGCAAGCACTTTTCGAGAATAAGAAGTCCATTGTCAATTTTATTAATACAAATCACATTTTTACAGGGATTATCTGATATTATGGAATACCAGCTGCGCCCGCGACTTACGAGTAATCTGCGTGGGACACATATCCATACTAATTTAATATAATAATGTTAAGGCCGTTCATAGACCCAGCTCAGCCGTCACTGTCACTCGTGGGATGAGTGAAAGAGAAAGCGCTACGCACAGAACGCCCGATTTAGTTAGTATTTAACGCGTTTTAATTTCTATAAAAATACCGTCTAAAAATGGCATTTATAAAGCTGTCGATGTATGCATATAATATGGATATTTTTTTGTTATAATTAGTTTTACACTGTTTGATATAATAAACTGGAGTAAAGTTGGATTAGCGGTCCGAGTTAGAGGTTACTTTGGAATTAAATTGTATCGAGCGAAGTTTCGTGAAACGTGTATCGAAAGCTGTCAATGTAAGGATGATATAATCAAATATTACATATGTTTTTTTCATATTTTTAACTTTTAATATTTCTTAGAAAAGTATGATCTCAAATGAGCAATTTGACGGTGCTGGGTCAGGGAAGGGTCTTAATAAAATACTACAAATGCATGTAATCTTCTTCTTCTTATATATAAAATTGAAATGCCAGACTAACTGGCTAAGGCACAAGAACTGCTGGGCCAATTTAGCTCATTCTTTTTTTGTTTTATTCCCAGTGATTCAGGGAAGGTTTAGAAAGAAAAACAATCGGGAAAAACTAATCCGGAACACCTAAAAAATCCTATTTACTTTGGTGTGTTTTCGTCCCGATAAAACTTATACATACACTCGACGGCAATGAATTCGGGTCACTTTGTGTGGAATATGCTATTAAAAGTGACCCGAATTTATGGCTGTTGAGTTTAGTTCCCGCGAGAACCCCATAACCAAATTCTACGCGAGCAAAGAACGCGCAACGAAGTTCATTTGACACTTTCACTTAAAGTAAACCATTATAATATAATAAGTAGTAATATAGTCTAATGACAGTTGACCAGGTCGTTTCTAAATAAGCTCAACAATAAAAACTCTATGAAACCACTCTCATGTTTCCAACTCGAGATGAAACTTGATGTTTTCTCAACTTCGAGTTGGCTGCCTGTTGGCGAGCTTTTTATAGGTGCCAAACTAGGTTAAGAGGCATTGTACCGGTGTACCATTTTTGTGGAATAAAAGACAAGTAACTAATGCAATTAAGAGAAGAAATGCAAGAAGTGCCCGTGTACTGTAAGTAGCAGTAGTACCTAGTGCAAAGAAGTCAAGTTGTTTGCTGATGACTATTTCACAAAGCCAGAATTTCGATCTCTACCAAAAACATTTGCATTACAATGTTTATCTTACATGAAATTAATGTACACAGTACCTATACATAAATATGTTCTGTATTGTACGATTTACGCGGTCGTTTCTGGCGTGTAACGTTGAAAATTTAGGACAAACTTCCTGCTGGGGTTTTCCCCACGAGATGCAATTTGGGTTCCTTAAGGGGCAAGTGAGAGATCGGCAACGTACTAGTGGTACCCCTGGCACTGCTAGTATTTATGGGCTGTGTGTGGTGATTACCTAACATAAGGTATCCATACTACTTAATACCTACTCTGTCTGTCCGTCTGTCTGTTAACCTCTTCACGCTTCAACCGCTGGGCCGATTTAGCTGAAATTTGGCATGGAGGTAGTTCGAGTCCCTAGGAAGGACATTGGCTACCATTTATTAAATACTAGCTTCTGCCCGCGACTTCGCCCGCGTGGAATTAGATTATCGTGTTCCCTCGGGAAATATGCGTTTTTCCGGGATAAAAGTAGCCTACGTCCTTTCCCGGGATTCCAACTATGTCCATACCAAATTTCATCTAAATCGGTCTAACAGCTTAAACATGAAGAGGTTACAGACAGACTTACAGTATTAAAAATAATGCGCTTTACAGAACGTTCGGTTTGCTCAGTTGAACAAACATTTGATTGTGCGCCTGCGCAGTTCGATAATCCAAGGTGAGGTGTGAATTGATCGAATTAATGTGTAAACTGCCTTTGTTGACATATTTTTGAACAACTATAATACTTATTTTTCAAAAAAAAAATGTTTATCAGGCTGCGACCCACTGACTTTGATATTAAAAATTGTACATGGTTAGTTTGAACGTCAAAAAGAGTCCAATTCATAATTTCGCGTTGCCTTTACGGTCTACCCCATGCCAGCAGCCTAAGTTCTTTATTTTGAAACAATTGTTTCACTCTTTTTTGACTGATTTACTTAAAACATTTTCTTTTATCTTATATTTTTTCACAGTATACCTAAGCACTCGTCTTGGCATTTGTTTACATGGCAATGTTTTTGGTTGGATCATATTGCGTACTTGTTTCAATGACATCTTGACATTGGCCAATAACTAATAATAATTCGGCAATTGATTGACAGTTCGGGTCTTGTCAGATTCTCGATATTTGTAAATAATGTTTATAAATACACTACATGATTACATTAAACATGAATACATTTAATTACTGAACACAAAATGTCAGGTCAGTGTGGGCGCCGTGAAGTGGCATCGTTTATCGGCGACACGGTGCCGCCGCCGCATGACGTGACGTCATTATGTCGCACGATTAGGGATTCATTTAGTATGTCCTCTTGTTGTTTTTATCACTATGTTTGTGTTACAGCCGCAATATTGCCAGATGTATTATAATATATCTTTCTCCCATGTCGCCCACCGCCTCTCACGCCGCTTTCCAGACAAAAGGCCCTAGACAGCTTAATTCGTAGCGACTTATCCTTGACTCTGTCGCTTTGGCGTATCAAGTGATGATCGGGTGGTTAAGGAAACCTACGTCACGTCAATTATCAGGCGGCCGTGGGCGGCGGCGCCGCGGCGGCGGGCGATACACCCCGTCGGCAATTAACGGATGTAGGGCTCGGCCGCGACTACGCGCGACCTGACGGCTGGGCCGCAGCTTCGTGCGACAGCGGCATCGGCGGGCGTTTACTGACACATTGCGCGCGACGGTCGCTAACCGATGCGCGGCGGGCGTCACGATCGCGCAATGTGTCCGCAAAGCGCTCGTTCGAGCGCGAGCGTTCTTCTAACCCGGCGTCTTACGTGAGCGATATAGAAAGGAGCAAACAGTCTATATCTGGGCACAGAATATCTAATAGTACTACACATAATGGCCATGGAATCACCCGCCTGAATCTAGCCGGCGCGCAACTCTTACCGTCATTTGTTTCATCCGGAGATGGAGAGTGAATCATTGGCCCGCGTAGTGGTACACACACTTTTATAAGTGTACAGACGTCTATTGACACTTCATTAGAATTGTGTTTGAAATCGTGCTTTTATAGGCCGTGTCCGCCCTATATGATCTGGGTGATCCACTTCAAGCGCTATCAGTCTCCTGCCCGCATTTGTTGTTTCACGATGTAACCACAAATAGATGCCAAGTAACTCCAATCGGAAACGCGGCAGACCTAGACGAAAGAGACTTCCATTAATTCAGTGGAAAAGTTTCGAGAGCAATCGAATGAGATCGCACGCGACTCGACTCGACCTCGCTAACGTTGTCTCTTTTTTCTCCGAGAGCAAAAATTTCTCCGAGGACGCCAGCCGATGCCATCGAATATCGCCAAATGCTGTAGCGTCGGCACAGAATATTTAATAGTACTACATACAGAATGGCCACGGAATCACCCGCCTGAATCTAGCCGGCGCGCAACTCGCGCCCAACTCTTACCGTCATTTGTTTCATCCGGAGATGGAGAGTGAATCATTGGCCCGCGTACACATCTACAAGTGTATACAGATGTCCTCGCATGTAAACATTGACGCTTCATTCGAATTGTGTTCGAAATCGTGCTTTTATAGGCCGTGTCCGCCGTGTGCGTCGGCTGCTATGCGATTCGATTCGATGCGCTCGGTGAGAAACGTTACGTACAATATGTATGCTACCGTCCACATGAGAGCCCGGTTGCATATGAACAGTAACACTGATTTGTTTTGTATCTTTAAATGCGCGCTAACCCTTACAGCGGTAAGCGGCGGTGTCGCGCGCTCGTGTGAACGTAGCCTTAGATAATTCAGGGCTTAATTTTGTATACATGCATAATTTGTGTATGTATGTATGTACGTGGGCGTAATTTGAGACGCGCCGCCGCGTGAAAATGGACGCCGCATAAATTTCGTGTATGACTCAATTTGTTCGGGGACCTCGGCCGGGGGATTTATAAATGACCTTTAAATAGTTGACGAAGTTTACATTTTCATGAATATTTGCTAAACGCTGATTAAGTAGCGAGTAAACGAGCGAGCGGTCGGCTGGCCTGCTCCGATATGATGAACGGATTTTAGACCCACCGCTGGGTGATTTAAATCGCTCCGACTATACTTGTATGGAATGAAATGAAAGTTTATTAACTTATCCGGTACCTACATATAAAAGTATTAAAGATCCCACTCTTCCATAACAGCTTATCTTTGCGGACAACTGTGATTAACTTAATTTAATTGTACAAAACAGTTTATTGTACAAAAAAAAAAAACACAAATTTTCAAAACAGAGAACGGCCAATGGCGAGCTTATCTCTATAAAGAATTATGTGCGCTCGTTTGCCTATAAAATGGTAAATTGATTTCTGTTAAATTCATTTACAAGTGACGTGTAAAAATGCCCAGATATGCCCTATTTTTTGAATAAATATTTTGATTTTGATTTTGCTATACCAATGATATAAAACACTAAAACTTACTATAAGTATTCAGATTATAATGTAAGTTCTGTATCTTAATCTAGGTTTACTTTTACTTATTTATTCTTCTTTCTTTCTATGCGAGCAGGTAGGTGCGTGTGTGTGCGTGTGTGCGTATGGCTTTGTTGATTTAAATAAAATTAAGTATTATTAGTAAGCATACTAAGTACCAAGTACCTACCTTCTTCAAACATACACATAGTCTTCGTCACTACGGGACTAGGCGTGGTCTTGGATTCCATCCTTATGTTGTGGATATTCCTCCAGCGCGCACGAAGCGCTTCGCTTCATGCTTTATCATGCGAACAGCTAAGGAGTGGAATTTCTTTACCGGCCGGTCTCTTCCCCGATAGTTATAACTTGGATCTTTTCAAGTCGAGAGTGAACAGGTACTATCTAAGTAAGCATGTATCACCTTACTTACCATCACTTACTTATCATCACTTACCGTCACTTACCATCAGGTGAGATCGTGGTCAAATGCTTGCTTATAATTATTTAAAAAAAAGTCTACTTATTATTATTATTATTTATTAATGGGGACGAGTGCCTAGTCTCGGTCGGGTAATCTGTGCCCTACTACTATACAGCCTATTTGCGTCCCACTGCTGGGCACAGGCCTCCTCTCATAACGAGAGGGTATGGGCTATAGTCCCCACGCGGGGCCACTGCGGATTGGGGACTTCACATCTTTGAACTACTTTGCAGACGCGTGCAGGTTTCCTCACGATGTTTTCCTTCACCGAAAAGCTCAGTTGTAAATTCAAATTGAATTTCGCACATAAGTAAACTTAGAGGTGCGAGCCGGAATCGAACCCCCGACCCTCTGCATGAGAGGCGGTAGGTCGAACCACTAGGCCACCACGGCAATTCTGTCCCCTATTTGGGACTATTTTACCCACATTGCCCCACTTAGCGTCATACCTCTAGCACTCAATCCCCCGCCGCGTGCTACCGGCTCATAAACTCAATATTAATTCCTCCATTACTAGAATCGCTTGCGCTTAATAAAATCTAAGTGGCCTTTTACTTTTCTTTTGATAAATAACTATGATAAATAACTAACTATGGCTACAGAGCCCTGATTGTACCAACTCCCCATTCTCTCAATATTTCAAAATGAGCAGCATTATTTGTCACATGTCTGATATATACTGCTTTTCTTTTCTTGGATAATGGATTACATATTTTAATTTATTTGGCTGTTATCTATTTAGGGCCAGGCGGGGTAATAATGAGACAGGGGTAAATTTGAGACATAAGATTATACACGTTTATACAATACACATTTATAAAAGCATTCCTCGTTCACTTACAGAAAGTAGTTTTCTGCTATGTTATCTGATACTTATGATTTTAATTTAAGGTTGGTGCGTGTATTTTCATTACGCCTTAAATTGACCCCTGTCTCATTATTACCCCGCTTGGCCCTATATGTAAGTTTATGTATAAATGTATTGAAGTATGTTTATTACATTTTGTGTTTGCACATCTTAGTACAGAGCACCGCCTACCAACCAAGTTTGTTTTTCTTCATGTCCACTTTCCAAGGGTTGTCTGGAAGACACCGCTATTAAGCGATAAGACCGCCTGCTGTATGCCATACCTTTTGTGTAATTACATTATGTCAATTCAATTCAATTCAATCAAAAAAGGTACTGTTCCTTGAATGTGTGGTGTTCAATAAAGTATATAAAAAGTTCAATGATCTCTAAGTTTTAGAATACTTGGATACGATTTACTTTTTTATTTTAATGGTATAGACAAACGAGCGCACAGCCCACCTGATGGTAAGTGGTTACTGCGGCCCATGGACACTTAAAGAGAAAACCTTAACTTGACGTTGCCTATTAGAATAGTTTAGGATAGAAAAATATTTATTGTCACTCACTTTAAAACAAAAAGCACAAAAGAAAACACAATTAGGTACATTTTTAAGGTGAAAAAAAAACCATATGAATTATTATTCATAGGTGCCTATCAAAAAACAATATTATTGTGACAACAGGGGCGGACTCAGCGTATTACGTCTAATACACCATGGAAAGTTTTACCTCTACGAGTACCTTACACCCATTTGAGTAAGTAAAGTTACTTGACCAAGTTCCGAGCAGGGTTAAGTGGTCCTTAAGTTTGGTTACATGTGAACACGCAGTTTGTGAACTGAGAGAGAGAAGCTACCTTTGCTAGTGGTAGGGCCTGGTGCGTCCGGGGTGGTACCACCATCTTTCCCCTCTTCCAACAGTGCTCGCACTGTTGTGTTCCGGTAGGGGGCTAAGGCAGCCGGTGAAATTTCTGCCACAGAGGCATTCCATCTGAGGCCTCAGGGTAGGCAACGCATTCGAGATCCTATGGTTTCTTAGTGGGGGATCAAAGGATTTCGGTGTCCATGGGCCGCAATTACCACTCTTACCATCAGGTGGGCTGTGCGCTCGTTTGCCTATACCATCGACATAAATATATAATAATTTCGTTATATATATACATATATCAGTTTTTTTTTAAGTTTTCAAAATATTCAGATAGTTTAAGATCAAATCAAATGGGATTCAAGATCAAATGGGAGACGAGTTGTCGGTAGTCCTCCAACAAGATGGAGCGACGACCTCGTGAAGGTCGCGGGAAACCGGTGGAAGCAAGTAGCACAGGACCGGTCTGAGTGGCGAGCCTTGGGGGAGGCCTATGTCCAGCAGTGGACGTCTTTCGGCTGAAATGATGATGATGATGATGAAGATCAAATGAATGGTTCAAAGAACCTTTTTAAAGTTAAGACTGCAAACGATAACTTTAAATACGTTGAATATGCAGAATATTGACATCGAGCTAATGCTCCCGATGCATACATTACGTATGCCATTGGCATGTCATCGTAAAGTAGATTAAAGGGCAGCAAATGCAGCTATAAGCCGTGGTAGCCTAGTGGTGCGACCTACCGCCTCTCATGCAGAGGGTCGGGGGTTCGATTCCGGCTCGCACCTCTAAGTTTACTTATGTGCGAAATTCAATTTGAATTTACCTCTGAGCTTTTCGGTGAAGGAAAACATCGTGAGGAAACCTGCACGCATCTGCGAAGTAAATCAAAGATGTGTGTGAAGTCCCCAATCCGCACTGGGTCCGCGTGGGGACTATAGCCCAACTCTCTCGTTATGAGAGGAGGCCTGTGCCCAGCAGTGGGACGCAAATAGGCTGAAGTAAATGCAGCTATAAACCGAGACATTTCTTGCCTCGTACAGTCGAGTTCGCCAATATATACACACTTTTGCACCTTACCACGTTGTAATAAGGTCCAAAAGTGTATACATATTAATGAACTCGACTGTACACAGCACCTTGTTACCAAACGAGCTTTTCAATTACCATATTTTTATAGTAGTAGGTAGTCTATTTTTCTGTCTCTTACTTACTGCCTGTCTGTCTGTTTGTTAGAGTTGATCTCCAGAACTACTGAACCGATTTGAGTGCGGTTTTCAATGGTAGACAGAGCATCATTTGGAGCTACATATAAGCCGTTTGATTAAAATCGAATATCGTAAAGAAAAGTTATCGGCAATTTTATATTCCACACAGAGGAAGTCGCGTGGCACAACTACTTTGTACAATAATACAAATAACGTATTCAGTTTTACGCGTGTATTTCCTAATAAATCGTTTTTTGAAAAAATCAAAGAAAACCGACCGCATGCTAACTTTTGATATACCCAATATCAATCTCACAGTCAAAACGAATCTGATGACACCTCACAAGCTAAACTCCACTAGCCGTTTAGGCTACAGGGCGTGCCAAAGAAATATACACACATACATACATATATAATACACACACACGCGAAAAACATTCATAACCCTCCTTTTGGCGCAGTCAGGTAAATAGTATTAAAAAGTACAAAGTATTTGAATAACCATTAATGCTGTCAACACTCTGAACTCATTTGAATTTTCAAATAGGTAGATAACTTCTTTCAATCGTAAGAGCCGATGACTGCATACCAAATTGAGCCTACCATTCGGTAGCTAATGAAGCCATTAGAGCTAATTTGGCACGCGGTGTTTGCTGAAATAGGCTTGTATGACCAACTAATTGATTCCCACGGCTTTATTAATGGCCAGTTTTATCGATGACTGTGTTTTCTTTTTCAATCTAGGCACAGATTAAATAAAAGGCTAGTTTGTATCAAATGCAATAAGCGGTTGATATCTGTACATTATGAGTTAGAAATTGGTCAATGTAGCACAATGGATTTTCCAATTTTGTCTGTAAGTAGGTTGTTTGAAATATAAAGATTTTTCGTAGCCATGATTTATATATCTTTACTAATAATAAGTCCGTAGAAGAAGTAGCGTCTGAAACTTTACGACAACTTTACCAAAATTAAAAGAACCTGTCAAGTCGAGGGGACTATATAAACGATACTGAACACAAAATTAAAAGTAAAAAAAACTTTTCAAAAAATAACTAGATAATCTTTTCCTTCTAAAAATCTAACGACACCTTGCCTGCTAAAATCCATCAAGTCATTTAGGCTACAGAGCGTACATACATACATACTTAAATACTGTTCAAACTTTCCTCGACTGTTATGCGCCATTCATGAAATAGTTTAAATTGGATTTAAATATGTCAATTTCATCAGAAAATTAACAATCTGTCGATCAACAGAATGAAGTTTGTTATTTTGGATCTCTTTGGTACAGTAAGCAGACGATAATGATTGTCAACCTATTCTCGTGTAATTTTGTGAGCAGGTTTTTAAAAATTTTCAAAATGGCGGAACTATGCAAGTAAGTAAGTATTTATTCCATGAACAATTTACATAGTGTTTGAAATATTCATAACAATTACAAAATGAAAATTTATACTAACAAATAATTAAGTCAATATTCCATCTAAATTAAGTAAATGATTAATTAACCTGTTTCTGTCGTTCAAATAAAAATTAAGATTAACCGTTTTAAGGTTTTAAGCTACGCAAAAATGGAATAGCGAGGTCTACTGCTCTTAGAGGCAAATAGGTAAAAACGTTCAGGTCAGTAGCATGAAAACCTTGAACTTGCCGTTAGCGTTACTTTGTTACGCGTTAGTTAACATATGAGGGCGTTTTAATTTCCGATTAGTATTCTTATTACCTTTAGTAGGTATACACTATGACATCGATTGGTTGTGACAATGTAAACTCAATTATTAGCTTCTGCACGCGTGGAATTCAGTTATAGCGTTCCCACGGGAACTATGCGTTCCAGGATATAAAGTAGATTATATCCTTTCCCTGGGCTCCAACTATCTCTATAACGAATTTCACCCAAATTGGTCTAGCCGTTGAAGCGTGAAGAGGTAACAGATAGACGGACAGACAGAGTGACTTTCACATTTATAATATTATCTACTTAGTATGGATGCGATTGTAACTAACTATCTTCCAGTCTAACTGATTTTAGAAAGATCTATTTACCACGATAAAGTAGTTCAAACCAGTTAAATCTAGATTCAATTTCTTTGCCAATCAGGGTGTCAAGTACAGGACCGATAACTTATCACAATGCTTATGTACTTAATCGTTTTTATATGGCGTCAGTTAGCAAACATCTTCACAGGCCACCTGATGGAAAGTCGTCACTGTGGCCATGGGGATAAGGAATCATAAGATTTCGAATACGTTGCCAACCCTTCGGACTAATATTGAATACCTCTATGCTGATAATTTACACCTTTTCTAACCACCTCACCGGGACACCTCAGGGCCAGTGCTGACTGGCGGCAGGTTAGCGTTTAAGATGGTGGTAGCTACCCGGACGGACCTTTCATCAGATCCTACCGCCGGCGTTCTAATGCATTGTCATATAAATAGGTGTTGAAAGAAACGATATACATGTACTTACAAAACCTATGTACTTGAAGCGTTTCTTCACCTTATTGCGTATCGTGTCTTCAGCCGATAGCGCATGCGTGACAACCAATAAATAGTGCGTTCACACCAAATGTATTTCAATTCATGCAAAAAAAGCCATAATGCTTTTTACAATTGGTCCAGTTTTCAGCTATATGCCTTCAACTAGCTTATACCCGCAACTTCGTATGCGCAGAAATATTAAATGTAAAATCCCGTTTTTTTCCCGTTCCCGTGGGAATTTCGCAAAATCCTTTCTTAGCGTATGCCTGCGTCATAACATCTACCTGCATGCTAAATTTCAGCCCGATCCGTCCAGTGGTTTGGGCTGTGCGTTGATAGATCACTATGTCAGTCAGTCAGTCACCTTTGAGTTTTATATATTTAGATATGAGAACCACTTGTGAAGAAAATATACTCTTAGTGAGACATTTTTTAAAACAAAACATTTAATTCATTTACCCTTTTGAAAGTCCTTTTTGAATTTTGTGTCCGATTAAGCTATAAGGCATACTTTTGCTTGTACCATGAATATAATACTTTCTGTAACTTTGTTACGGAAAAAATAGCAGGAAAAACATTATTTCAGGGGGTTAACTAGGGGGTAAGTCTGCGGCAAAATCTGGTAAATCATAATAAACATAAATCACAACTTACAAAGTGATTATCAGCCATTTTGTATTTGACGCGTTCAGCCTTAATACCCAAGCTCCCCCGAGCCGCGTGTTCCATTTCGCCGCACTTCCCCTGGGGTAGGCATCACTATACACGTGTAGAGATATTTTACTATCTAAAGTCCCGCGCCTTCACCTTTCAAAACGCTTCGATGTATTTAAAAAACACCACCAACACTCTCAACACATGTGTGCGTGCTGAGACAGCCATCAACTATGCGTTGAGAGTGTTGGTGGTGCTTTTTAAATAATGATAAAAAAATTGAAGCGTTTTGAAATGTGAAGGCGCGGGACTTTAGATAGTAGAAGATCTCTAACGTTGTAACGTATTGCCAAAATGTTTTAGTTTGGTTCCTTTTTGGTCTGGAACGTTGGTAGGTAATTTTATTTTCATCACTCTTGCTCGAAAACGGTGTCATTACAGGCAGGCAAAGCGGTATCTAAGGCCCAGATTATGACCACGGGCTTTCGAGTTTTCTTATGAGCCCACGGGCCGTAATGTATTTGTTTTCAATTGTTTTCTTCGAAATAATACGAATTAAAAAGTAAAACTACTTAAATGGCGGCACCATTGTTAGTGGCCAGTACGAATTGAATATTTAAAAATAAACAAAAAAGGTTTGTTTGCGATGCCGATTAAGCTACAGGCACAAGTTCATAGGTCATCCTAGTGAATATTTCCTGTATTTTGCTCGCAAGTGTGATGAAAAACATTGTGTATATCACGGGCGGTATAGGAATTGCAGTCTCGAGCCCTTTTAAAGCCCTCAACCTTCGGTTTCGGGCTTATAAATGCTCTCGACTACAATTCCTCGTTTACCGCCCTTAATACACAATGTACTATTAAGTTTCTGTAGCCAACGGTAGTTTTCTGTAAAACACTGCCAAGGTTGTTTATCAAGATAAGGTCAGATTTTGCATCATCGCCATTACGTCATTCGCACTACCAAATATAGCTAAAACTTCAAAAAGGTCGTGTAAGTATCCCAGGGGAATCTCGTATGACCAATCAGCTTATCGCAATATATTCATATCGCGTGTATGTAACCCGAGAGAGGTCGTTACGAAGAGAAATTCAATCTACCGTCACAAAATTTACTTAGTATCTATTGCTATCCATTTTAGGTCTTACGTGTTTCTAGACTTTATAAAGTCTGAGAACTGAACTCCCACCGCAACAGCCTATTTACGTCCCACTGCTGGGCAAAGGGCTTCTCTTATTATTAGAGGGTTTGGGCTGCAGTCCCCACGCGGGCCCAGTGCGGATCGGAACCTTCTCAAAGACATTCTATAGCAGACGCGTGGAGGTTTTCCCTCGATGATTACCTTTATCGTAAAGCTCAGTGGTAAATTCAATTCAAATTCTCACATAGGTAAACTCCGAGGTGCGAGTCGGGATCGAACCGCCGACCCTCTCTATGAGAGGCGGTGGGTCGAACCACTAGGTCACCAAGGCTTATCGCGACTCATCTTTTTGCTTTCTAGAGAAGGTAAGTTATTACAAAAGATTCTTAATTTAAGTTTTTTTTCTTATAATTCACAAAGTTCATTAATGTTGGGCTTCAAACTTTTTACCAAAAAAAGAGATATATTATCTAATTGGCTACGGAGGGGAAAACGATTTATTTTACACCTTTTAATACTTGTTTTATTTTAATTTAAAAGCTTGGATAATGTTTTAAATTTTTAATGTAAAGTTTTTCTTGCTTATGTTGAATGCATAATAAACCTTCGTTGTTACATTGAAAGTGGTTTCCACCCGCATGCACTAACCAAACGCTGAAATGTAGATCGTGTGATATTTCTACGTTACAAAAGTTGGCTGCGCTATTCATACTCTCATGCGTTCAACTTTCGAACGAAACGCTATCTGCTAATGGCCAGTATATTTGTTATTCGCCATTTTCATTCAAGAAAAATCAAATGAAAATAGTGATGTGGTTGTAGCTGAACGATGTGTCGATGAACCTTCGGACTTTCATTTTATAGGTATTCAAAATAGATCAAAGAGCTTTAATTTAGTAAAGAACAAAAAATACTGAATGCATAAATGGAATACTAGAAGTATTTTAGAATCTTTAAACGTTATTTCAGTTGTTGCTCTCGTAGTGAAGAGGCATTTTACTTATTTCAACAAAATCATTGTAGGTGATGAATTAAGTATACCTAATTATAATAATAATAATAAACTAGCCTTAATTATATAATTATATAAACGATATAGTAACAAGCGTCACTATACAAAATCTTATAACGAAGGAGCCCAGAATGAATCTGGTTCAAACCTGTATTATTTTTGCCTGATAATTTTCCTCGTGACGTCACCACGCAGTGCTAGGTTATCGTTTAGAACTGGAAAAGTTTTTCAATCACCTCCTACCTTAGTGATGGGGCATGGCGTGAATCCATATTAATATATAAAAGGCGAAAGTAACTATGTCTGTCTGTCTGTCTGTTACCTCTTCACGCTCCAACCGCTGGACCGATTTAGACGACATTTGGTATGAAGATAGTTGGAATCCCAGGGAAGGACATAAGCTAATTTTTACTGAAACACGATAACCGAATTCCACGCGGGTAGAAGTTAGTCTCCTATAAATACCAAACAAATAAAAGCAATTTCAACTGAAAGAAGTATGTACTAATTTTCGTAAAACGCTCCAATAATGCTTTTATTATAATAACTCTTTCGTAGTACCTACTCGGCTAATAACACCATGACGCCGGCCAACATAATGAGATTGGCCACAAAATCAAAATACTGAAACAGGTCAACCTCATTATCGATATTACATTATCGACACACTCTCCACTCTAGCTCCGGGGCGCCACCCGCACCCGGTCACCGACCTTATGTTCTACGACAAATTAACTTTATCCGGTGGTGAATTATGGAACTAACCTCAGCGGTACTTACTCTGAACTTAAAACGCGATAGTAGCGCCACTCTCAACTGCTTCAGATAAGTTTGCATTAGAAACATACACTGGAATTCTCCCACCATTTTCAATTGGCTCCTGAAACGTAAATGACCTGAAGCGATTGAAGCCTTATTATCGTGGTACAGTCAGCAGCAGAAGTAGATAAGCTGTCCAGGTGTTCAAAATTACCTACACACGACCTTATTCTTAAGAGGTTAAGGGCGTGTGTAGGTCATTTTGAACACCTGGACAGCTTATCTACTTCTGCTGCTGACTGTACACTGTCACGGAGCTCAATATTGAAAGATAATTCAGAAACATTCTTCTTTGTTATTATTTCAGAATTGCATCCCACTGCTGGGCAAAAGGCCTCCCCTCCTCTCTTCCTCTCTTTTCTAATAGGCTAGATAAGATATGATAATTATTTCAGAATTGTACCTAATATTCTTTAGGGTCGACATAATTAACATTGTAGTTGCAGTTAAATGCATAGAGCTAAAATTAATTTAACCTTTGAAGTATGCTCTAATATGAATAATTTAAAGATCTCTGAAGCGATCGGCTGTGTCACACGCCCACACGGATACGAGTTAAGGGTGGAAAATATTCACGGGCAATATTCGTACCTGTCTGAACATTTCACAGTTTCGTGACGCAGCAGTAGTTGCTCAAATATTGTAGGTACCTATTTAAAAAAATATTAAATAATATGTCGGTCTATAGGGAAAACAACGGCTACATTCGTAACTGATGGCAAGTGAGGTTCTGGTGGAAGTGAGTGAACCGAAGCAAGAGAGTGAGTGATTGTAGTGAATGAATGAGTGAAGCGGTGAGTAGGTACTCTTCCATATGAAATAAAGATATCTAAACCCATAATACCCATGGGTTGGGTGAGTAGGTAGCAAAGTATTATCAATTTCGAAACAATAAAAAGTGAGATCAATTACTACATTTAACCATGAATGTCGTTTTCGTTCATTGTACAAAAACATGCCCCAAAAGCAACATCCTATGCATATATACCCTCCTTATCTCTCATTATTTGGTAAATTCGATAAATAAGGTACATACGGATTTTACCCCGCTCTAACGCCACGGATGGACTCAAACGCAGTCACAGTGATAGTTCTACTTATTTGTTATTGGCTTCTGCCCGCGACTTCGTCCGCGTGGAATTCGATAACATGAAACTAAGCGTTTTTCGGGATAAAAAGTAGCCTATATGTTGACCTGTGTAATAATCTACTCCCATTCTAAAGATTGTGGCAATCTGACCAATGTGTCTCGAGTAAAACCCGGACATACATACAATGCATACATACAAGCATACGGTCATATTCTACAGACTTTTTAATAACATAGACTACTTACTTCCATACCGAAGCCACTTTTGCCCTGCCTCTTCTCTTTTTAATGGGAACTATCGTTTCTTTGCTCACCAGTTAGCGGCGTTAGCGCCACTGTAGACTAAGGTCCAGAGGTATAGCTGTCAAAGGCGACTTTATAAGATCGGCGCCGAAACAAAGTTTTTAATCTTGAATCTCATTAAGTTTATTAATTATGAATAACCATCATCATATCGAATCCTCAGCGATTATCAGTGTGGGTTCCGCCGGAATCGAAGCACTATCGACCAGATCTTCTTACTAAGGCAGATAATGGAAAAGAGGTGGGAGTACGCTCAAGGTGTTCACTCTTTGTTTGTGGACTTCACTAAAGCTTACGACAGTATAGATCGGGACGCCCTGTATTCCATTTTAGGATACTTTAACATCCCAAGCAAATTAGCCACCATGGTTAAAGTTGCGACATCAGAGTGCAGGTTGCGCGTTAAGGTTGGAGGTGAGCTAACGGACGACTTCACAGTAGTTACCGGACTAAAGCAGGGAGATGCCCTGTCGCCTATGCTTTTCAACCTCGTGCTAGAGTACGCCTTAAGAAAGGTCCTACAGTTGGACGCGGGCGTGGAGCTGGAGGGAAGGCATAACGTGATAGGATATGCGGATGATTTAGCCCTGTTGGGTGAAACGCGTGGAGAAGTCATATTGGCCGCCGCAACTCTGGATACCGAAGCTAGGAAGGTGGGGCTCAGGATCAGTTGCGACAAGACGGAGTATCTCCACATGAGACGATACAAGAACACGCGGACCCCTTGTGAAGACCTTCATGTTGGAGATGCTACGTTTAAGGGTACGCACAAATTCAAGTACCTAGGGTGCACCGTGACTGATACCAATGCTCGAGAGGACGAGATCAGCATCCGCGTACAGAACACCTTGCGGTGCAGCGCAGCTCTTCACAAGGTTTTAGTGTCCAGGCTACTCAGTAAGCGTACGAAAATCCGAATCTATAACACAATTATTCGACCCATTCTAACGTATGGCTGCGAGGCCTGGACACTAACACTAAAGGAAGAAAACAGATTGTTAGTCGCTGAACGAAAAGTCCTTCGTAAGATCCTGGGTCCCACCAAAAGGGATGACGGCAGTTGGCGGATTCGGAAAAACGTCGAAATTGAAGACCTAGTGTGCCAACCCAATATAGTAGGGGAAACCAAAGCTCACCGACTTCGCTGGCTCGGCCACGTTGAGAGAATGGGAGAGGATCGGGCAGTGAAAAGAGCGTATATGGGTCGTCCGACTGGACGTCGCCCAGTGGGGCGACCTAGATATCGCTGGAGGGACGTCGTCGAAGCGGACCTGCGGAGCCTCCAAGTCAGCAACTGGCAGGAGGTGGCGCAGGACAGGGCACAGTGGCGAGAGCTCGTTTCGGAGGCCAAGATCCATTTTGGGTCGCTGAGCCAGCGTAGTTAGTTAGTTAGTTATCATCATATCGAGTAGCTATGCCGCAATGTTGTGCAGTTCCGTTTTTTCGGAAATATTTTTTTTGTTTCAAAGCGTTAATTCATCGCCTAATAATCCATATTTGCGATAATTTCACAAAGCTAATCACTTTTCAATAGTTAAATTAAAGAAATAATAATTTATGTCACGAAGCTCGCCAAAACCAGTGAAAAGTTAATGTCATTGGACCTCACGCGACACTAGCGCCTCTAGTGGCAAATTCACACGCGATAGCCCCCATTGCGCGTCAGTACTGCTCATTGGTGTCCTGTTGTTACAAATGGCGTATGATTGCAGCGCCGACTGCTCGCCTCAACAGTCGTGCCTAGCAGAATTTCGCATCGCAATTCACAAGGTGAATAGTTCAAAATAAAAACCATTTCAAATTGGAGGCACAGGGTAACTGTCAACTCGTGTTTCGGGAAATGCAGTATTAAGGCCAGGGTTCTGCGATTTTTCATTTGCACGGGTTTTAATTCGCAGTGGCGGGCAGGCCCATAAATCCTTACCGAATTCGCGTTCAATCTGGATCAAATCAAAGATTTTTTCCGTGCGAATTTTCAACAGCTAGCTGGCAAAAACCTATCACGAAGATATCAAGGAAAGCAAAACTGCCATGTTAAAAAAAGTTCGTTTCAAAACTATGACATATAAATAAACATATGTAGCTTGAAGGAGCTGAAAGATATAATATATTTTCCTGTACATCTAATACATAAAATTCTCGTGTCACAGTGTTTGTAACCAAACTCCTCCGAAACGGCTCGACCGATCCATATGAAATTTGGAGTGTATTTTCAGTAGGTCTGAGAATAGGACCTAAGCTATTTTTCATAACCAAAAAAAAGATCTATGGCTTTCTCAGCGCAACGTATATTGACTCACTACTCACTGTACATTTTTGAAGTTTTATCATATGTAAGGAATAATTTGTCCATGTTTGCGCGTGTTGATGTTCCCGGCGTGCCACTCCGCCGCACAGGATGCCTGAGGACAATTCCACGTCGCATGGCTCTTGCAGGGAAGAACCCGCGAGTTATCGGTCCGTCTTACTACGAGCGTCTACCCGCACAGCTAAAAAGTGAACCGTCTGACGCGGTGTTTCGACGTCAACTTAAGAACCTTTTGTTGGAACATCCGTTATATTCTGTTAAAGAATACATGGACTTAGATTTATAAATTTGTAATATATAATTTGACATACCAATTGTACCATATTAATCCTATTATTTGTTAACATTATTTATTATTTCTTATTTTGGTATAAAAAGACGATCCTAACGGTGAAATATTTTATTCCTGATTTTCATTATATTTTTATTTTGTATTCTTTCTGACGATCTCAATGTGAAATTCTCTTATTTTGACATGTAAAATATGCTGTAATTTGATATTGAGAAATAAATGTCTATGTCTATGTCTATGTCTACGAAGTCCGCGGGGTCAGCTAGTATTGATATAAATAAAATAACTTAAGATTAGGTAAGGCCCTGCGCAAGGCGGCCTCAGCAGGAGGCCTGCGGCTGGCGGGGACGTCCGCGTGACAGGCGGGCCGCTGTTCTGAGACGTGTCGAATGTCGACATCGATGTTGTCGATGTTTATGGGTTGCCACAGCACTGTTCACTGAATTGGAGTAGAGTTAATCTACTATAGGAACTCCCGCGCCTCCACATTTCAAAACGCTTCTCTGTATTCATTACTAGCTGGTGCCCGCGACTTCGTCTGCGCAGGATTAGTATTTCGAGTAGCTTATATACACAATATCTTTGTAAATTGTAGCCTATGTGTTATTCTGATGTATAAGCTATATTATTGTAAAGTTTCATTAGAATCTATTCAGTACTTTTTACGTGAAAGAGTAACAAACATCCATCCATACTTACAAACTTTCGCGTTTATAATATTAGTAGGATTTTTTTAAAGCACCACCAACACTCTCAAGTCATAATTGTCGACTGTCTCAGTACGCACCCATGCGTTGAGAGTGTTGGTGGTGCTTTTTAAATAATAATGAATTGACACATTGATTTTTAAATACTTTGAAGCGTTTTGAATTGCGGAGGTGTGGGACTTTTTATAGTAGACTAGCTTCTGACCGCGACTTCGTACGCGTGGAATATAAAATTGCCGATAACTTTTCTTTCCGACATCCGATTTTAATCAAAGATAGCTTATACGTTGCTCCAAATGATGCTCTATCTACCCTTGAAAACTGCATTCAAATAGGTTAAGTAATTTCGGAGATTAACTCTAACAAACAGACAGACAGAAAAGATTTCTGAAAATCGCTGTTTTGTGGTCTACCATACATCTTTAGACCCCCCGTTCCTTTTTTTGAACTTTTCTTTCTATGTACAGACACGCCGGGTTCTGCTCTTTTATTATAGTACTAGCTTCTGCCCGCGACTTCGTACGCGTGGAATATAAAATAGCCGATAACTTTTCTTTCCGACAAACATAGCTTACTTATATGTTGCTTCAAATGATGCTCTATCTACCCTTGAAAACTGCATTCAAATCGGTTCAGTAGTTTCGGAGATTAACTCTAACAAACAGACAGACAGACAGACTGACAGAAAAGATTTCTAAAAATCGCTGTTTTGTGGTCTACCATACATCTTTAGACCCCCCGTTCCTTTTTTGAACTTTTCTTTCTATGTACAGACACGCCGGGTTCTGCTCTTTTATTATAGGTTATATTATTATATAGATATAGATAAGCTGTACGCGCGAGTGATGCGTCGCCGGTACCGCACACAGCGACGGACAATACTATGAACACACATTAATCGTGGGCGTGTGTATCGTGCGCCACTGTGAGTGTTCGCCCTAAACTCCTGTGTTACACGGTGATTGTATATTTCACAACAATGCAATGCTACTTTATATATGTCATTTATATATTAATCTGTTCACATAAACATTATTTGAATCTTTGGGCGACGATGCGGCCAATTTTTGACCTGGTGAATGGAATCCTATGGATGCAAATGGCAAAGGACCGGCCAGAATCAATAGACCTACAAATAGCAATGTATGTACATTGCTATTTGCTTATTCATTGAGGATACGTGAGTTAAGAGCTCTCTCGAAACTAGCAATATGTTTCTACCTGCGTGCCACTAATTTGATGATGAAAATTTGGATTTAAACTCGTTGATATCAATTGCCAGCAATGTGATCACGTTAGGCGGAAATCGTAGAAGAAAATAAATGTTATTTTGAGTAATAAGTAATTGTTGTTCAGCAGTTTGGTTCATTCTTAGGTATGAAAATTAGTAATTACAGCATGCTCACACGATAATCCTATAAATAAATATTTAATATTTTTATAAATAAATATCCTTCCTAAATGGTTATGGACTGTCTCATCATCCTTACTAATATTATAAATGTGAAAGTGTGTTTGTTTGTTTGTCCTTCCTTCACGTCGCAACGACTGGACCAATTGGGATGAAATTTGGTATGGAGATATTTTGAGACCCTGAGAATAACATAGGATAATAATAACTTTTTAACCCAATATGTCCACGGGAACGAGTTTTCCACGGGTAAAACGGGTTTTTCAATGCTTCTATAACTATTACTATATATGTATAGTATCATCGGGTACGCAAATTCTAAGTCTACGCGGGACGAAGTCGCGGGCAAATCTAGTATTTAATGATAAGGTTTAGGTAAATTGGAATTTCGATTTAAACCACAAGTGTTCGGTTGAAGCGCCGGAAAAAGACAGCTTTATTTCTTTTATTTTACAAACGTCAAATTGTACAGATTCACTACATTTTTAGAAGAACGATACGTCGGGTTGACAGGTTATTCAAATGTTTTTTTATTATTATTAAGTATTATAGACGGACGAACAGGCAGACGGCCCACCTGATGGAAAGTGGTTACGGCCGCCTATAGACATTTGTAACTCGCGTCACCGATGCGTTGCCGGTCCCGAAGATATTTAATGACACCCTTTTTAAAACATCCCAAATTGTAAATGTAGTAAATGATGACAGCAACGGAGCTGTGCCAACATAACAGCATTTAAACACATGATATTCCTGTTTCATCTAAGCCGGAGCTTTTGCGACAAAGCTCACAGACGAAGTTGAGCTTGCAAAGTTCGCGCTAATGTCTATCATCTTGTAGGGATTTACGAAATTATACCCGTCGAGGTCACATAGTGCGGGGTCATGTTGTACCTACCTAGTAAACAGTTGTAAGAATTTTTCGAGCAAACTGAGACTATTAATTAATATGTATTTTTAGTTTTAAAATTATGACATTTTTTGCATGCTGAACGCAGCTAAGTGTGCGAACTGATAATAATAATATGTGACATCTTTGTAAATACCCACTTACAGCAAATAAACTATTTCATTCATTCATTCATTCATTCTTTCATTCATTTCATTCATTCATTCATTCATTAGTAATAACTAAACTAGCTTCTGCCGCGACTTCGTCCGCGTGGAATTCGGTAATAGTGTTCCCTCGGGAACTATGCGTTTTCCGCGAAAAAAGTAGCCTATATGTTGACCAGTGTTATAAACTACACCCATACCAAATTTTGTTGCAATCCGTCTTGTAGTTTTCGAGTTAAATCAGAACATACATATGTATGTTTGTATGTTTGTATGTAACATATAATACAGACATTTTTTCTAAAAATCGTTACTTTGTATTTAGTGTTGTTTAATAAAAGACACTGAACAAAAAAGTTGAAGTAGAAAAGTAGTAGTAGTAGTATGTAGAAGAAGTCACGTCTGTAACTTAAAAAATAAAAGAATCAATCAAGTGGGGACTATATATGTGTGACTTATTCTACAGTCTTATTATTAGTATAGATAGATAATTAGTATTCTGGGGTGGTAGGACCTGATGCTGTCCGTCCGCGCACACGGCGGACATGGCCTATAAAAGCACGATTTCGAACACAATTCGAATGAAGTGTCAATGTTTGCGTGTAAGGACGTCTGTGTGCGTGCGAGGACGACTGTACACTTGTAAATGTGTGTACCACTACGCGGGCCAACGATTCACTCTGCATCCCCGGATGAAACAAATGACGGTAAGGCGAGTTGGGCGCGAGTTTCGCGCCGGCTAGATTCAGGCGGGTGATTCCGTGACCATTCTGTATGTAATATTAAATATTCTGTGGTCTGGGATGGTAATAGACTCGAAAGGTCTACATCTATCAGAGTCACTAGTATTTCGTGGACTATATGAATACAAATTACAAAAACAAAACAGGGATGTTTAGATATCATCCATCCATAAAAAATACAAGCAGTTACAAAGTATAGCGTTAGCATTCTATTATTAATTCTATCGGTGTCGCCAGTTCGTCCAATGTAAATATTTTAAGATAACGAAGACGTAGCGAGAGCAAGTTGTGATTTGACGCGTTGAGTTTGGACTTAAACTATGTGCCACCAGCTACTTACTTAACTTATGCTAAGGGCACGCCAAATTCATTAATTTATCTACTTACGTTCTTATTCATAAACAGATCTCAAAAGTCTAAAGGTTTTATGAGAACATTTCGAAACGGAGGATTCGTCTTTATTTATTTATTTGAAGAGGTATACACCAACAAGTATCTATATTTTACACATTGACAGTGAATATATTGCAACAAATAGGAACTGATATACAAGTAAATTATAGGTAATTATGAGATTAGCACGCAACAATATTTTGTTGTCATATTTACAGCGAGCGCTACAGTTTAAAAATTACTTTAATGCTTACAATAATCTTATAGTATAATTTCTGTTTACTTATTATCTAAAAAAACATTACTTGATTAACGATTACATATATTATAAAGTGTTTTATAATTAATTTTAGCTTACCTAATTTTAATCGCTTGTTTCAGGTAAAACAAGTTCTGGCGACATTTATTAAATGCCACACTCGTTAAATGTAAGTACATCGTTAAGATACATTGTTTACTCGTACACAGATTTAACGGGACCCCTGGTGTTTAGTAATTATAACCATGTCTAATTAAAGACGGTTTGACATTCCTGCCTGGCACAGATTATTTAATACTACATAGAGAATGGCCACGGAATCAACTGCCTGAATATAGCCGGCGCGCAACTCGCGCCCAATTCGCCCTTACCTTCATTTGTTTCATCCTGAGATGGAGAGTGGATCACTGGCCCGCGTAGTTGGTAGGTACACACACAAGTTTACAAGTGTACAGACGTCCTCGCAAGCACACATACGTCCCCGTACGCAAACATTGACGCTTCATTCGAATTGTGTTCGAAATCGTGCTTTTATAGGCCGACCGTGTCCGCCGTGTGATTTTGGGTAAATCAACAGAATCAACTTTTTGTCCCTAATTGCCATGGTTACGGTCCCCTGGGCAAGTTTTTAAAACTGCTATTTGGGGGTCCATCAATCATTGCCAATCCACTACATTTGGGGTTTCTTTGCCATTTTCAATCAATTCCCTAATGGGGCACAATCTAAGCATCTTGAAGCAAGAAACTCTGGACGGAATAACAAGAAAGAATTGACCCTACCCTTCTATCTTGCATCTGTATTTCCACTGGTCAAGTCTGACGTGTTCTATGAAATTCCTGCCTGCACTATAGCATCCACACGAACTGCACTTATAATAAAACTATAAAGTCCAGAAATGTTTTACAAATAACACAGAAAATAAACAAGTAAAATTGTTATTGAAAGTGAGAAGCTATTTGTAATAAAATCTAGATTTAATAATATTCATCGAGTGCAATACAAATTAAAAGAAATATAGCCATTAGCCTTTGAAAAAAAATCGTGCATCAAGCGATTCTTTCCAAATCTCACCATTCCAGAAAAGCAGTAGTAAAAGGAAGATAGATAAAACGCTAGAAAGTCTAAGACCAAACGTCGAATTCTAGTTGGTTCGATACGATACGATCCATGAGTGCGGCTAATGTAAGGTTACGGCCCCAGGCTAAACCTTAATATCTCACTTTTGCCAATTTTTTACAGGATTACGATTTTATTTTTATACCTTAAAAACAAACATCGCAATAATTTATAGTTACCACATTAGGTATTGGCTTCAGTAGGTACCTATATCACCTACTAGCTTCTGCCCGCGACTTCGCCCGACTGAAATTCTATATGGTTTTCAGGATAAAAGTAGCCTATTTCCTTTCCCGGTACTCCAACTATCTCCATGCCAAATTTCATCTACATCTGTCCAGCGTGACAGCGTTTAAGCGTGAAGAAAGACAGACAGAGTTACTTTCACATTTATAATATTAGGTATTATATATTTGGTAGATGTTTCAAATTATCATCATGATCATCTCCTTTCCCACTATCCCACATTATGTGGGGTCGGTACTGTTTTGTAGGTAATGTTTGAAATTAAAAAAAAAAGTCAAGTTACTTGATTTCTGTAACCAGCCAGCCGTCGGGCGTGCGAGGTTGATTTCCCTCGAGCCTGTAACACGGTACGTGTTACGCCCCCGCCCTTAAACCAGAGTTAACCTTTACGCCGTTCCCCCCAAATTGACGCGTTTAGACGTCGTCTCAAATTAGAATGTGACTTTCGAGATTCGAGGGCAGATTTTAGAGTGTAGTCACTTAATACTTAATCCATTCATCAAAAGTGTTGTCAGTAGGGCACGAAGAACGCCCTTTTCGGTAATTTTGTATTGGATTTTCATTGGCTTTGTTTAAGATATTATTTAAACTGCGAGTTAAAACTGTGAATGTCTCAATAAAAACGCAAAATCTTCGAGAACGGCAAAAATATTTAACACAAAAAGTAAAGAAGTAAGATAGGAAGTTTTTTAAATCGATTATTAACTTTCTTAAATAAACAAAATGGATTCAGCCCGAGACTAACTCGGTTACGAGACCACTCATTTTTCTACTAAGTACTTCATTTTTCTCAACATGTAAAAGTGTGGTATTGTGTATAGTGTAATAGAATATATGTCCATAATATATCTGGAATTGTAGTTCTGTATGCAACGTCGCGTGTTATGTGGAACGTATTGCGACCAGATTTCCCCGGAGCGTTCCAGTCTGTCAGCATGGACGCTGACGGCTTTTAATGCGTTTTACACGGTTTTGGGACTACTGTGATTATTACGATATGACTTGTGATGAGAGGTAGGTCGTTTAGAGGTAGCAAAGGCAATGTAATTATAATATATTACAGTCATATTATGACTGCCGATCTCCTTACATTACGGCGTAGATCGGAAATAGCCAGGGAGCTTCAACATTTCATACTTCGCCTGTACAGCGCCATCTAGATGTTACTCATGGACTTCAAATTTATATGCAGGCTACCTAGGCAGCGACATCTATTATCGCATTAAACACTTATTTCGGGCTTACGCTGATTTGTTTCAAGATTGTTCATTGTCTTCTAAGTTTAATAATCAATATTACTCGTAGTTGACCGTTAAATATGAAATGTGAACTTTAAATAAAGTTTTAGACTTATTTGGTGAATATTATCAGATGCTATTTGAAAATGAAGGTATCAAAAGTTTCATTACCTAGGTACTTATTTTAATTATGTATTATAATTATAACGATGTAACCTACTCTCGACTGTAGTATATATTGTACTAGCTTCTGCCCGCGACTTCGTCCGCATGGAATTCGGTTATAGCGTTCCCGCGGGAATCGAGCGTTAAACTATAACAAATTGTATACGAAAACCTTTCTCTTGAATCACTTTATCAATTTAAAAAAACCGCATCAAAATCCGTTGCGTAGTTTTAAAGATCTAGGTAAGCATACTTGGAAAGCGACTTTGTTTCATACTATGTAGTGATTAAGCAAGAATTACTTAGTTTATTTCAGTCATAACATTGAAAGTCTTTATATAAATCGGTTTTGGCGGATTCTAAAATGAAATTTAACTTTGGAATTATCAATAAAGTATCTGTATTTGTATAATTATTTCACGCTCAGTCATAGTACATTACACACCTAGGGCGGTCAAGTAAAGAAAGTCTCAGATCGCGGGTTATTGAGGCCCGAGCCGGAGGCGAGGGCTATAATCTAGCGGTCTGAGGATTTCTTTACGACCGCCCGTGGTTAGTATACGATTTTACGTCACCACCTGGCCGTGAAGAAGGATTTTTCGTAGCGCCCAAGGGCGGTAAATCCCGCCTGCCTGGGCGCCTGCCGGGCCTCGGCCTGGTGTGACGTAAAATATCATACGTGTGCATTTCAAACGACCTTGGGATTGACTTTTAAATCTAAATCGTAATTTTTTGCAATACGAATAAATGAATAAATTTCAAAATCACATTACAAAAGTTGACTTCTGTTTGACCTCGTATTACGGACTTTACTTTACTCAACTAGTCTAAGAAACTGATTCACATTTCACAAAATTCCTGAAACAGCGCTGTCCCAACTCAGACTCAATGACGTCATGTTAAGACTGAAACTAGAATGTTTCCGACATAGCTGGAGCGAAAGTACGGGGAAGGTCGATTGCTCAGTTGCATCCAACCTTGTATTGTATGCAACGTGATCCAGCGGCGGCGAAATATCCATTTTGAAATGTTTCAAAGGTTCAACTTACGGTATTATTTTTAATGGATGTTCAGTTTTGTATTAAGTGAATTATTCAATTGTTTGAAGGATACATTTCCCAGTAGTTTCTCTTCTCATACGGACTCATTATAGGACATATTTAAGACTAGCTTCTGCCCGCGACTTCGCTCGCGTGGAATTCGGTTATCGCATTCCCGCGGGAACTATGCGTTTTTCCGGGATAAAAAGTAGCCTATGTCCTTTTCCGAGACTCCAACTATCTCCATGCCAAATTTTATCTCAATCGGTCCAGCGGTTGAAGCGTGAAGAGGTAACAGACAGACAGACAGACAGATAGACAGACAGAGTTACTTTCGCGTTTATAATATTACTAGCTTCTGCCCGCGACTTCGCCCTCGTGGAATTCGGTTATCGCGCTCCCGCGGGAACTATGCGTTTTTCCGGGACTCCAACTATCTCCATGCCAAATTTAATCTTAATCGGTCCAGCGGTTGAAGCGTGAAGAGGTAACAGACAGACAGACAGACAGACAGAAAGACAGACAGACAGAGTTACTTTCGCATTTATAATATTAATATGGATTAGTATGGATGTTTTGGGTTAATGGCTGATTTGTTTATATTTCAATTCTGGTCGCTGAACTTAAGGACAAAATAAATTCCCAAAAAAGGTTTCTACAGAGATACATACACATAACACATTGCACATTTACATTGTAGACCTGTAGAAAGAAAGTAACTTAATTTTGACTTAGGGCCGGTTCCTATATCCACGTAACGCCTCGTTTTGCCTACGGACGGTTAAAATTTGACAGATTCTCTATGGAACAAATGTCAAAAATCAACCGTCCGTAGGCAAAACGAGGCGTTTCGTGGATATAGGAACCGGCCCTAAGTAAATTGAGTAACGAAACTATACTCATCCATTATACCATATCTATTGAATTCATTCCTTGAACAATTGCCTGATTACTGATTATGTAGCGATAGCAAGCGTAATATTGGCAAGGTTTTTGCAAATTCGTTCGGTCACACTCTATAGCAAAATAATGAATTGCCTCTTAAGTGTAGTGTGTATGTGTGTGTAGTGTGTGAAAAATCTGTCACTGGAATTCCATTTCTATTCTTTCAATGTTTGCGTTTGTTGTACGTTTACCTTGGCATTCTTGAATATAACGATGCGCGATGAATATGTAGAATATGTAGGTCACTTGGGGTAAATCCGTCTATGGCGTAATTTTATATTTTAAAGTTATTTTTCCTTTATGCTATTCTATTCGATCCGCTAGGTGAAATTCGTACCTACCTTAGTGTCAAGCAATTCATAGATCAAACCTTAACAAAGATAAAGAGTGGAGGGTTGAAATTTACGAGTAGTATCCATCTTGACAACGTAAGGCGTGTCACGTCACGAAGTTTTTAGCACGCGGCAAAAAGCTTAAAGGTGCCAAGTTCAATGCAATAACTTCGTCTTGTACGCGATTCATTACTGTTCTGACACTGAGCCGCTACTCTGCGCGTCTGACAGAAGCAATCAGTGTACATTGCCCTGTTGGTTAGACTAGGATGGCTGGTTGGTTAAGTGGTCACACAGCACAGGCGTTGCAAAATCTCATGCAACAGATTCGCGGTTTGAACCTAGGTTAATAAGCTCGTAAATATGTTCCTTATAAACCATTCCATGACGTGAATAAGTTTATTCATAACTGGCTTTCACCATCGTCCGCGTGGAATCGGTTCGGTGTCCATGGGCGGCTGTGACCACTTGCCATCAGGTGGGCTATGCGCTCGTTTGCCTATACCATTGGTATAAAAAAAAGCTTATTAAAAACTCTATCGTTACTGACTGACTGACAGACAACGCACAGCTGAGCCTACTGGTCGTAGGAAACTGAAATTGTGGTATGTGGGTTCCTTGTGTAGGTGAGAACTTAATAGAGATTTTCCTGAAATTCCTACGAGAACGGGAAAAAATGGGATCTATGTGGGTTATACCGGACCGGACTTGCTTAGGTTGTCCCCAACACGGCCACAAAGTGTGGATTGAGGACTTCACACACAGTTATGATCCCATATTGTAATCACCTATGTTTACAAATAAACTCTTTGACTTTGACTTTGACTTTGACTTTGACCTACGCAGATGCGAACAGGTTTCCTCGTGATAATGGAATTTGAGGGTACGGTATGGTATGGTTAGATACCATACCTCTAATGTTTTGTCATTTACATATAGATTAACATATAGAGAAACAAAGCCAAATATATATTATACCTAATTGAAAAAAATACACATGTGTATTTATTTATTAATTTTCTTGTTTAGATACATAAAACAGCATCTGCTTAATTTCAAAATTTTTTCAGTGTTCAAATGTTTTGTTTAAATATTTTATTTATTTTATACGAGTCTGAATGGTACGTAAATCGAAGTAAATTCTGCAGAGAGAACAGATTAGAGCTTCGCATCCACTTTGAGTTATTCATAGAATGCACTGCAAAGGAACAAAGTGGTCATTGTGCTTGAAGTTTTCCTTCTTTCTCAGAGTTCCCCAGTCACGTCGCAAATCTAACTGTAAATCAGTCAGTTCCCTCTGTGTATTTATGTCACAGCCACGTTTTGCAGGTACTCGCAGTGGGAATGACCTAATATATACTCATATTCATACTCATTTATTTGTAACGCCAATTTCAATCAAAAACGTTTACATATGTTTTAACCTAAGTTAAAAGGTACACGAACTTATATCTGAATAATAAATATAAAGTCTAAAACAAACATTTTACATATAGTATTATCATATTTATGCTTGGAATCTACAAAAGTATTAGTAAATTTTTTATTTAAATGTTTTAAAAAAAAACTGATATAACGCTTACACTTTTCCAGGTCCACTCTAAGCTCAGTTCATTCAATTAATGATATACTTCGCACAGCTTGTCCATTTTCAAATGATCGGTGTATGTATATTAAATTGTAATATTGAAGGAAAAAATGCAAATCAGCTGTAATGAGCAGATGCGACAAATAAAGTTACACGCTCGAACGATCTCGATTCGTCTGCCTTGTCGATTTGCTTCGAGTTAAACGACGTTAAGCAATCTTGAAACTTATTTACGTCTATTATTGGCTTTTACATTCAAGGGTTCAGCGTCGAGGATTTGTGAATCGAGTTAGAGACAAAATATTGGATTTTTTTGTGGAGTTAAATGACATGATCAAAATCTTTATAATAATACTAACCGTATTACGCGGTATAAACCTGCGTGTCCCATTTTTCTCGTTCCCGTAAAGGAATTTCGGGAAATCTTCTCTTATATACTCCCCAAGGAACCTACATGCCAAACTCCAATTTCTACGACTAGTAGTTGCGGATGGGCGTTATCTGGCCGTCACTCAATCACTCAGTCCGAGACGGAAGTAAAGTTTTTATGTACATCGATGATCACAGACTTCATGAACTAATCTGAGGAAAAGTGACTATAGGGTCTATGATGGAATACTGGTACATAGAAGATGTAATTTTTATTGGTTTCTAAAGACCGACGTAATAGGCAGCTGGCCCACCTGTTGCAAAAGGTCTACCGCCGCTTATAGACATTTACAACAGCAGAGGTCACGTACCTATCTATGTATTGCCCGTCTTAAAGGGGGAATCGAACCCGTTCTCCGTGTGAAGAACAAAATGATGGCATAAATTACGAAGCAGTTTATAGGTGCATGGATATTTCTCAAGAAGGTATTAACGAAATTTCGCAACGCAGCGTCGATGATACGGCATTGTTCGATGATTTATTGACATTTGGGCTCGGTCTAGACACCCTAATTGCAGGCTGGCCTAGAATGTGGGATAACGCAACTGTTCTGAAAAGAGGTCGTCCGTGAAGATGGCTTAGATTCACGTGTACTTTTCTTATAAAATTAAAATTACCTTCGTACCTAAATATTTATATATCATCATTTCAGCCGAAAGACGTCCACTGCTGCACACAGGCCTCCCCCAAGGCTCGCCCTCTCCTGGCGAGTTTAACCCGATATCGTCCGGTTTTTATGGAGAAGGAATAAAAAAAAAACTGAAATGGAATCGTAACGTTCTATCAGTGTCAACCTATCTTGCTAAGGAAAACGACCTCATGGTGTAAAAATAGAAAGCATAGGAAGTTATCTAGTTTCTCCCAACGTGATAGGTTGAATATAGGCGTTATATGCACGAGTGAGTTTATCTTTATTCTATCCAGTAAGTACTCACTGTGAGATTAACCCGCGGGTTACCGAAGTTGACGTTAATAGCCGAAGATCCCCAATGACTACAATCAGTTGACGATTTGTCGAAACAGACACTCGGAGGATCATCGGCAATCATACGTAATTTCTTGGTTTGAAAATGATACGTTTGCCTATGGAAAAGCCATTAGCCACCACTACCACCACAAGCGTCGATTTATAAATATACGTCCCACTACATATCCTACTATCGTCTTACTTATGTTTGAAATTCAATTTTTGAATTAACCACTATGCTTTTCGGTGAAGTAAAACTTCGTGAGGAAACCCCCATGTGTGTGAAGTCCCCAATCCGCACTGGGCCCGCGTGGGGACTATAGCCCAAACTCTCGTGATGAGAGCAGGCCTGTGCCCAGCAGTGGGACACAAATAGGCTGTAGTAGTAGTAGTACAACTGCCACAGGTTCTGTGCGCACTTGCGCAGGGTCCTCTCCTGATAGATGATTTTGACATTGGAAAAGTTCTGTTCATAGTATGGATTCATTCTGTGACTTAAGGTTCATTTTCCGTCGACCACATACGAACAAACTGAGTTATGTCGTGTCGCGGGCAATTGCGCTTTTTGCAATAATCACCTCTCATTGTCTGCGCTAAATTGCTATATAACTATTTATTGCGATTGTCTTTTCATTTACTTTGATAACTTGTTAATTTCTTTATAAGTAATTAATGTTTTTGCACGATCTAGTTTTATTGTGATAGAACTGGTTTGTAGGTACGTTTCAGTTTGAGAAGCATCTTTATTTACGACCTTTACTATTATTATAGCTTAATAGGTTAGTCCAGGCAGACTCAAGTACATAGTAGGAGTTCCGGGAAAGGACATAGGCTACGTGATAAAGGAATTCCACGCGAGCGAAGTCGCGGGCAGCGGCTAGTAAGCAATAAATTATTACCTACTTACCTAAAAACAGTAGCAAACAGTCAACTTCGTATATGCGTAATACTTAATAGACGCATTAAGTAGTATAAATTATTCGCT
Organism: Aethes cnicana; assembly: GCA_963971205.1. Classification (NCBI taxonomy): domain Eukaryota; kingdom Metazoa; phylum Arthropoda; class Insecta; order Lepidoptera; family Tortricidae; genus Aethes; species Aethes cnicana. Next base: position 13,120,956 of record OZ020280.1, read on the forward strand.
TAATTTAGTAATCAGCGCGTACTGTTAATTACGAGCAATTGGGAAAACTACTGCATGAATATTGATTGGGAGGATCTTTAGGCATTGTTCTAAGATTTTACATATACTGTGTTGGGAAAAGACTTAAGTCTTTCGAGTCTTAATTAAAGAGAACGACTCATATTTACGAACTTCAGAGCTTCAAAGACTTCAAAGTCTTTTTTGAGTAGTGTGCCGGAGCCTTTTTATTAGAGTCTTACTGAGAACTGAGTCTATGACTAAAAAGACTGGATTCCAAATAATGAGGACTCAGTTTTGAAGTGTCTTCTCTCCATGCAAATTCGAAATTTGAGGTGTTTCTTATATTAAACAAAACAAGCGCGTTTCTCAAAGGAATTGAGTCTCTTGAAGAAGACTAGAGTCCCCAACCAGTCTAAAAGAACTCGAGATTTGATAAAATTACAAGGGTCAAGAAAACCGAGACGAGTCTTGTAGACATGACGACAACCTGGACTTCTTAGCGTTTAAAAAAGCTCAAATTAATACATTAAACATTTAGCAGCCGCCAGTTTGGCAAATTGGATCAACCTGGAACAAATAACATGATAGGCGCGTTAGGATTACCAACCTGTAAACAAACGTAGTTCATGCCGTTACGTTGATAAACAGAGCAGTTATCCGCGAAGCGTGATATCGGTACACCGATGAACGCCAATCAATCGGTTCTATTTTTAAATTCAGTTATTTTTTTAAAAAGAAATCAGCCAGTGTTTTATTGAGCCAGAACTTTGTGTTACATTGGTAAACTGCTTAAGTATAATAAAGATGAAACCTTTATTAACTCATCTATCATTTGATTATTAAACAGTGTTGCAAGCTTGCGTGTTTATAAATACAGATTACTGGTGCGTAAAGCGTATGATTATGCAGATTTTGGGCCGGAGGAAAACTGCAGTGCGTGGCGAAACCGTTGAAGGCTGCGTTCTGCAGATTTGCTGCTGCATATATTAAATTAGACGCAGCATTTCATTAGGCATAAAGTGTGCTTCATTATTGGGCACCGCGAATAGATTCTAACTTTGACATTCGAAATATGAAGTTTTGATTTTAGATTACCTTATAAATTCTCGGAAAGTTACATTAAATTGGTTACATTTGTAAACCTCTTAAGAATATCACAACGTAAGTGGGTAATGAAAATTATCGTAAAGTGGCTGACCATTCTAATTTTATTCCAAATATAAACGGGTTTTTTTTTTCAGTCGCGTCCTTTTCCGACCGGCCAGTTCTTTCTTTGTAAGCAGTGGATATTTAATTCCCGATGTTACTGGCTGGAATAAACAATAATGCGACGCATCCAATGCCCGCGTAAACCGCGCAGCCCAATCAAAATGCTAATTGGAACGCGTCCGGACTCCATTATGGTAAAAAAAAAATAGATGGAAGGAGAAAATAAATACATAGTACCTATAAAAGTAGGATTGCTTGGTTTTAATATGAAATGACAATGTAGAATAGTAGATGTTTAGATCCAGAAAATAAAACGAGTCAGTCTAATGACAAAGGTACCCATTTTATTTATGCTTATTACAGATTAGCTACATTTCTCTGTTACAGTTTATTCATTGAAAATGACATTTTTTTCAAACAATTACAAGTAAAGGTATTCTAAAATGTAGTTAGGTACCTACATACATATTATGACTTGTAATATATGACTAATTTATCCAGTTTTCCTCCGACACTAAACTACAAATTGCGCGAAAATGCAAATGTGAAAAATTCCATGAAACAATTTACCTGTACGTAATTCGGAGAACAGCACTTATTAACATAGATACGCGTTCATAGATCTTTTTTCGTGTTTACATTTACAATGTTTATTTTTACTTGCTGTGTGTCATCTACGGACTACGTACGGCCTAAAGCAGTTAATCAAATAAAATGGAACTTGTTTATTTGGCAACCATAAAAAATAAATAGAATACAAATTCAAATTCCGTTTCATTTCATTCTCAGTATGGACAGGTAAATAGTACCTAACTTGATATAGCTCCAAGAACACGCTAAAGATCTCGAGGCTGTTGCGTCCATGTTTACTCCAAAATATATACCTTTTTTTAGCGTGGGGAAATCCTAATGGATACCACCCCGTTCTATGGGGAGTAGGGTGGCTCTGCCGTACTTTTACCAGCTAAAACCCCACGTGGTCCTCGAAACGCCTTAGTGCCGGGGTTGCGGGTATGCATGGAATTCTTCCGCCTTCCCGACGACGCTGGTCTAAGCCCCATCGGTGGAGGGAGAACATAAGTAATGCCTCCAGATACCATTCACGAGGCCATTCAAGATCACAATGCATGAAAAATCAGCACAATTCAAAATCGTGATGATGATTAAGCAACCTTTCTAGGTCTTGTTGGATATATGCGCCCTCTTTTACTTACAGTTAGACTGTATGAGAACAAAAACTCCATAAACAATGTAGACAACAAAGATAATCATTAGAACAATTGAGTTTATAGAGCTAAGTCTAAAAAAATGTATCTGACGATTTTCTCAGAATAATGAATGCTAATATATTCGATTAATTACTCGGCACTTAGAAAACTTGCGAGGAAAAGGACTTACGTAGCACTTTCCATCATTGCAAATTAAATCTTATAGTGTTATTTTAAAGTTGAAAATCGTAGGAAATCTGTTGCATTTATAACTTGTCGCTACGACACAAAAATGATAGAAGACAGTTGGTTTTATGATTGAAATGACAATTTAATAGCAGCTATTGTCAGAAGGGATCGGAAAACTGTAGATCGATTTATCGATTTACATACTTACCTAGTTATCGGGGTGTGATCGAGACCATTGATTAACAAATTTGCTTTACAGCTGGGTTAATTTTAAAACTGGGTCAACACTGATTTAAACTAGTTCAACAACTGCATAGCTAAGCTATTAATATAACTTTAGCAAATTTTAGTAAAAAGGTAGAAATAATTGGAGTAGGAGATATAGGAAAAGAGAAAATGTGATGTCGCTTTTTCAACTAATTTTCGATTTTTACTCTAATAATCGACAAGATATACTAATTATAGAGTTAAAGAATTAAAAATACTGAAGTTAGATTATATTTAACAAATCTAATTCTTATGAAACCTTATCACGGTCGGTCAACGTGGATTAAACCGCACCGTCATTAAAATTAGGTTTAATTTACCTGTGCCTCTATTTAAGAGGACTGCAAACTTATTAATTGCGGTCGCTGAAAGTAGAACTTGAACCTCGGATCTTGTAAATAACATTTCTTATAGGACAGCAACAACATTCCTGGCTGCTTGAATAACTTGGTCCTGGTTCGTTATGAAGGATACGATAGGCATTTTTGAAAAAGGTCGAAATTAATGCGTAATAAAATATAATTTAATCCGCAATACACTCGTCTAAATTTATTGCGGTCAACTTAAATTGTAGGTTGATTGAAAATAATAATTTTAATTTTAATACCGTTTTCTGGGTAGATTTTGGAAGTCCAAAATATTTACACATTATGTCTTGATTGACGATTGCTTAGGGGGGAGAAGCCGAAGCCTTTTGAAGCCGTGGTGGCCTAGTGGTTCGACCTACCGCCTCCCATGCAGAGGGTCGGGGGTTCGATTCCGGCTCGCACCTCTAAGTTTACTTATGTGCGAAATTCACTTTGAATTTACCACTGAGCTTTTCGGTGAAGGAAAACATCGTGAGGAAACCTGCACGCATCTGCGAAGTAATTCAAAGATGTGTGTGAAGTCCCCAATCCGCACTGGGCCCGCGTGGGGACTATAGCCCAAACCCTCTCGTGATGAGAGGAGGCCTGTGCCCAGCAGTGGGACGCAAATAGGCTGTAGTAGTAGTTAGGGGGGAGATAATAAAATCGTAAAATCCTTGACGGCGGACGATTGTCAAAGTGTATTCTGTGTCACGATAATCATTATCATTTATCAGCATATAGTCACCCATCCAGTATCTGTACGTCTATCTGTCTGCCCGCCTGTTATACCTGGTTAAATTCGGTAGGCAACGCATTCGAGATCTTATGGTTTCTTAATGGGGGATCGAAGGATTTCGGTGTCCATGGGCCGCAGTGACCACTTAGTGGACTGTGCGTTCGTTTGCCTATACTATCGATATGAAAAATATATCGATGCATTAATTTGTGATAATTCACGCCTAAAGCACTGGAACGATTTTGAAACAAACCTATCAAGATGAAGTCCGCACAGAAGCTAGTACTATCTAATTTTATATCAATGTGTAGAGATCTTCTACTATCTAAAGTCCCGCGCCTTCACATTTCAAAACGCTTCATTTTTATTATTATTATTTAAAAAGCACCACTAACACTCTCAACGCATAGTTGATGGTTGTCTCAGGACGCTCACATGTGTTGAGGAGTGTTGGTGGTGCTTGTTTTGAAATGTGAAGGCGGGACTTTAGATACCTAGTAGAAGATCTCTACCAGTCGCTGACATACAAATTACTTTCAGTCAACATGGGCCAGAGGAAAGGCGTTGTTTATCTAACCTAAGTACTTGGAGTAATCATCATTAAAGATTCTCGTCAGCTCGGGGATTATTGATTTCAAGTGAAAATGAGATTAATCTCTCCCCTGACATTTTTGGAGGACAGCTAATTTAATTTGCATTTTTTGTTCCGGAATATCTTTTGGCGGTGGCGGTGAAAAAACAAAAATTTTTGAAGAGAACTGAACAAACACTCAGAACGACAAGAATACATCTAACTGCTAGGCACCCTGATTAGTCTTAAAAACTGTAATGGAAAGGGTTCCGACCCTTGATTATTTTCAATGACGTCATTTTCAAACCGTTTCACAGGATAAGCTCTTTTATATGATAGATTTCAAATACCATGGACTTCTTAATAATTTTCCTGTAATCTATAGGTCAATAACTATCCTCCGTATTTTTTACAAAATTTTAGGTCCAGTAGTTTCGGAGATAAGGAGTGGGGGGGATGGTCAATTTTCGCCTATTTTCTTAAATAACTCGAAACGTATGGACCAAAAAAATTTTTTTTTTACTTAGCCTGTTGGAGTGTCCCACTGCTGGGTAAAGGCCTCTCCTTTTTTCCGCCAGCCGTCCCTGCTCAATACCTGGACCAAAAAATAAAAAATAAAAATTTATTTGAGATCCTCATAAGAAGTACTTTCATTTGATATGTAACACGATATAGTTTGAAAAACTTCATTAATATTTTTTCAAATTTAGCCCCCAAAAATAGGGTCTATGTTTAAAATTCATTTATTTTCGTTACACGTCCGTCTTTGGGTCACGAACTTACATATACGTACCAAATTTCAACTTAATCGGTCGAGTAGTTTCGGAGAAAATCGACTGTGACAGACGGACGGACAGACACACGAAGTGATCCTATAAGGGTTCCGTTTTTACCTCTTGAGGTTCGGAACTCTAAAAACGTTTCAGAGCTAGAACTATGTAAATATGTAATTTAACTCTATAAATGAGACAAACACACAGATAAAACACGTGTAAAATAAAACGCCCTTTTTAGCGTTTAAAATATGCTACTGTAATATTTGGTTACCCACTTCTATTATTTGCATACCTTTGACCTCACACAGGAGCAAAGCAGATTCTTCCTTTTTAAGGCGCCTAAGTGGCTGGCGTGTACGGTCTTCCAAATCGTTGGTCTTTGTCTCTACTGTATTAAGGCTTAACCTAAACTTTTTTGGTAGGCTGTTATTTTCATGAGAGTATTTTTAATGACGTGCCCCTTTTATTTTACATATTATAGGGTTTTTTGAGCCCGTGTGTACTCGTAAGTGCCTTCGCTATGTGATTTCGTGACATCACATAAGCTGCGTAGATAATTAAGGCCGAATTAATTGATGCCTCTAAACTAAGTATAGAGTCACATCTATTTGAATGACTATTCCATATGAAAAGCTGCGTTTTGAAGTTCAATAAAAAGTACTTGTCTGATTTTACCGTCAAGTAGCCAATTTTCCGCTCATCTTATTTGAAAACATCAAGGAAACTCCAAATTAATATTGTAACTACCTAACTTCTCGACTTAATCAAGGTGTAATCAATTTAGAAAATCCGAAACGGTTTTTCAAACGTTTCAGGTCGAATTAAATTAAAAAAACAAGATCGTTTTATTTAATCAACCTTTGCTACGGTCGAATTAAGTATTCTTGGCGAGCTGTCATTTTAACTTGGTTTCATTGAATGAGTCAAATTAACGAAATTCGATAAACTATTTTCTGTAGAGTCCTTATCTCGTGGGCGACATCCTTGTCAAATTCAGCTAGATATTAACCCTCTTGCCCGATGGCCCGTGAAATTGCAACACCATGACACCACTATCTCCGCTCTGCAAGCCACGCATCCAAAAGGCGTGTGTAATTGCGTAGGAGTTATATATTGGACGATTATTTTGTTACGCTACATTTTACTGTATTTAGTATTTCATAAGAGGGGAGAAAAACACGCTTATTTTAGTAATACCAAAAACCGGCCAAGTGCGTGTCGGGCCACGCGCAATGTATAGGGTTCCGACGTTGACGATGCCCTTAGTACTTTTCTAAGACTGCATCTTATCTAGACTGCGGTATGGCGTCGCCCGACGACGCCCCTGCCGCTCAGTAGTATGTATAATGGTATTTTACTTTTCCGTATCTACGCATTTTTGCTTGCTTGCAGTTGGTCGACTATGACCCGGAAACTTGTATAGCCTTCTTAGCTGTGATAGTTTTCCTTTCAACTGCGTTATATATGCCACCACCATGAATATTTGCAGCTATCTGAAAATCACCATTTAGATTGCAGGGGGGGGGGGGACACTTGACTCTACCAAAAAATAGCACTTTAAAGCTTAACATTTCACAAACGCATCGTTTAATAAAAAATGGTTTTAACAAACCCACAATGTTTTTTGAAGATCTATTCAACGACACCCCACATCATGGGGTACGCAAGAAAAATAATTACATCCCCACTTTACGAGTAGGGGAGGTAACCTAAAAAAATTAAAAATTTTATTGTACTACTTTGTCGGCGTAATTAATATATATATTCATGCCAAATTACAGCTTTCTAGAACTAAGCATCTTTGAGCAATAGTGCGGACAGACGGACGGACGGACATGGCGAAACTATAAGGGTTCCTTGTGGACTTCGGAACCCTAAAAAGTACCTACTAGTAGTCTATCTCCGCATGGCTGTCCGGTGAAGATAGTAGATGTTGTAGTACAACACGACACAACTTAGAAGGCGCGTGGCGAAGCACTTAAGCCGTTGATGCAGAGCCCATTTTTGCTTAATCCACGCGCCTTCTAAGTTGTGTAAACCTGTAAGGCAGTAATGAAGACAAACATAATAGTAGATGTATATATAAATATATAAGCTCACGCCTGTTTCCCGTTGGAGTAGGCAGAGAACAACGAACGCCACGTGCTTCTGACCAAGCATCTCCCTCGTTTCCTCCACATTCAATACAAGATGTTTTCAAATAAAAGTAACAAACCCGATTGCATTTTAAATAAATAAATGTCAAAATATATGGAGCAAACTGACATTAGAAAATACGTTCCAATATGTTAATAACGCCTCTTTATAATATGTGTCAAGATAAATATTTTATACAAAAGTAAACCTAACACTATAAGACTTAAGTGTCAAATTTACTGAGCGCCAAACGGGTGCCCGTGTTGTTCGGGCACCCGTTTTGATGGGCCATTTTTCTCCGGCTGATTGTGAATCATAGACGTAAATAATATAGACCCGGTCTAACGTACACGTAATATGTCCCCACTTCCACGGTGTCCAATCCAAAGTTCTGTCACCGAGCGTGCGTGACAATAAGCGTTTTTAAAAAAACTTTTTTCGAAACTGTTTCTCAGTATCTAAAAACTCGTCTCGTTGTTGAAAAAATGTGACCCAGCTTTAGTGTCACGATATAAGTTTAAGTTTAAAATGTAATCTACGTTAGGCCGGGTCCATACGAAGTATTATTTATGTCTATGTTGTGAATCCTTACTTATAATAGATCAATGAATCTAAAGACACCTCATAAAGCACAGTCATAAGCTAAAATCCATCAAGCCGTGTACGGCTACAGAGCGTAGAAAAGAAAAAAAAATGCATGCATAGACAACACACACTCACAACCGACAAACACTCGAAAAATATAACCCTACTTTTGGCGCAGTCTGATAAAAATAAACACATTGACAGTGTTATACTGTAGGTAACTTGAGTTTGTTCTTTAAAGCCTGATTACATACATTATAACGGCAACTGAAACTGTCACATTGAATAAAAATACAAATAAAGCGTAATATTTTCTATCAAATCCAATCCCGGCCACGCGACCGTTGCTGCCGCCGGGACACGCAGTTTGAACGCTGATTTATTTGCTTCATGTAGGAATTATATCGAGTGATTTTAAATTATAAAGCCAGAAAGCTACATTTGAGTTGTGCTTTCTAGGTATTTTTACAGTTGCTCACGAGCACAGAATAAGTAATAGTACTAACGTACAGAAGGCCGACTGCTAACAAAAAACCGGTTTTGTAGCACCGTACGCTCCCAAAGTGGCCATCTCTTTCTATCACATGCAGCGCGCTCTTTCGGAGGCCACGCCCTAGCGCTAGGGCTGGCGCACTCGAGAACATATTAAATCATGCGTCTAGTATTAGTACATAGGTTAGGTAGAATAGTGTTATTGACAAAATATCATCATCATCATCATCATTTCAGCCGAAAGACGTCCACTGCTGGACATAGGCCTCCCCCAAGGCTCGTCACTCAGACCGGTCCTGTGCTACTTGCTTCCACCGGTTTCCCGCGATCTTCACCAGGTTTAACAAAATATATATTTAAGTTGACTTAGTTGTTTTTTTTCTTATTAAAAACACTTGTCTAAACAGATGCTTTGCTATTAAGTTATCTGTCAATTTATGAATCTGCTAAATTCAAAATTAAGACACGCAGTCACACAACTTCATTATCATAATATACTAGCCGTTGTCCGCGACTTCGTCCCGAGTACGTAGAATTTGCGTACCCGATGATACTATACTGTATATGCATACTTAGTAGTTGTTATTATTCGAATTGAAAAAAAAAAATGGGTTGTCTTGAACTACCTCCATACCAAATTTCATCATTTTACTCCTTACCAAATAATTACTTTTTACCAAATCATTGTACTGTTGTTGTTACTACAACCCTCTGCTATACAATTTTTTTTTCACATAATTCTAATTTCATAGCACATTTGACGCTTGCGTCGCGCGCGACGTACAAGTTTACGCGCGCGCGTGCATTCGATAGCAGTGCGCGGCAACCACAGTCATCACGCCACGGTGCGAAGCCGGCGGGTACTTGTATCGAGCGCGAAGAAATCAAAGAGTGCGCCGCGCCTGTCACGAGATAAACATTTCGATATCTGTTTAGTGTGCGAAGGTTTTTTTTAACGGGATCCCATTCGATTTTTACTTTTATTTACACAAATATCGTAAAAGTAATGTCATTTGTTACTCTTGCGAAATTGTCATTTCATGTCATGATACAATAATATACTTCGCTAGGTATGCCACTCCGGTATTGTGTAGTGTCATTCGAACGTCATTCGCACTGCTGTGTGTTGCAAGTGGTGTATTAAAATAATAATCCCCGACCCCCCATGTATCCTGTGAGTGTTTTGTTAAATCATTACGTTCATTTGTTTTTAACTTGTGCCATTTTGTGTGCTTAAACAATTAAATGCCAATTGTAATGCGCAAATTATTTTGCATTATAACGGCAGAAAATATTTCCTTCGTTTTTGTTTTATTGTAATAAAGTGGCAACTCGACTTTGACGTACGGGTGTCACGCGACCCGGAGGAGCAGAGCTTGTTTTCTTAGACCATGTGTCCATTATAGTTAGTTAGCTACTCGTACCGAGAGATTCATTATTCACCCTTGCTGTATCAACTTTTCCAACATCTATTCAACTAGACTTATCATCCATTCCATTCTTGATTAAAATAATGTGTCGTGGTTGCAAAAAATAGTTACGTTAAAATCATAGAAAGAAGTAAGATACGAGTAAACTTAGAATGACATTTCAAACAAATCAACGTACGCCCGAAATTGTTAAATGCGATAATAGATGTCGCTGCCGAGGTAGCCTGGATACAAATTTGAACTCCATGAGCGACATCTAGATGGCGCTGTACAGGCGAGGTATGAAAATTTAAAGCTCCCTGTCCCTGGCTATTTCCGATGTACGCCGTAATGTAAGGAGTTTGACAGTCTTCTGGTTAAAATACAATTTTGGAAGGACCGTCTGTCTGTTTTGTACGACAATATTTTTATGGAAAATCAGCTAGGTACTCATTTTAAGATTCACAGACATTTTTACAATCGAAATTACTCCACTAGAGGTTTTTATTACGCAGATAAAAATAAACGTACTGAACTCTGCCATTTAGAAAGTAAAAATCTTCTCGAAGGGAAATATTTACTCGTGGAATAAGAATCAGCTTACCTGGCCAAAACTCTACTCGAGATAATTAAAAAGTTAAAACTGCAATGGGTTTGTTTGTGCTGAAACTTCGGACCCAGGTTTTCAGGAACGATTATTGAAGTGAGTATGTGTGTAATGCATGACTTGAGTGCATTGCTGACTTGGATCGAACGCGCAGTGGGTAGACGTTCTAAAAAACGTTTTAAAAATGATGTGAAAGTACAATGTTTCCATGGCGTCCAATATAACAATTTGGAACCATACGTACAGGTCCCGGCAGGGATCTTGAGCGTTGAGCGAAAGTAGAGGGGATTATTGCGCATGTTTACGACTAAAGGGCCAAAAAGCGTGCGCGTACGACAAAGCGCGCGCTGCGTGCAGCGCCCCTCTGCCGATGAGACCTTATTTCGACTTCTGCTCATCGAAAGCTACCACCCAAGTTCCGTGCCGATGCTGTACACAATACACATTTCTATTACATGTATTAAGAAATAGATTTAGTTCTCAACAACCGTTTTCTTTGAGGTGCTTTTTGGTGAAATATAATTCGTTAATCTGGGAAGAGAACTATGTCATTTCTTTTCATTATATTCATACTCTTTCCACGGCATATCATAGCTAGGTAATTAACCTATCTACGTTGCTTATATTTCTTTGAAATTGCATACTGATTATAATAACGGAATTTACATAGCAGTGAGAAAAAGGATACTCAATTTATCTTTAATAGTTATGCTTTTTAATTTAAATAAGTTCTTACCATCATTTTCATTATTCTTGGGCTTATTAAAGTATCGATTGTACTCTGTAATAACACTGTTGGTGCTATTACTATTTGGTGTGTGATAGGGAAATGTATTATTTATTAAAAATAATTCCATCTAAATTTCTCTTGTTTTATTTATTTGAAAAAAAAAATAGTCATGATTATGATACGAGTAGTTAATGCTGTGTTACTATCATACTCGCTATTATAACTAATGTTTTCTGCACTCGGCATACTAACATTTTCATAATAACACATTTTGTCACTGCCTGTCACAAACATAGCAACAAACATGTGTATCACCTTGGCCCATACCTAATTACATGTTGTAACCGATGCTTCTGTTCCAGGTAACCACTCGAGCGGCACAGTATTTAACTATTTACGTAGGTAAGTAATTTACACCTATATATGTGCCTTATCGGCTGTTTGACAGCCGTTGCGGGGAAACCCGGCTCTTTAAACAGAGCGATTAGGCAGTGCATTATCTGAAACAGTTGTTACACAATTGGCCTACATATAACGAGCTGCTTCACCATCACTGTCAGTTGACTATTCACTGGATTCCCGTAAGTCTGATAGCGCGTCATCAGGGTCATCAGGTTTCGTGGCTGTCGATTTCATTGTCCCAGTCAGTAGTGGAACCCTGTAACGTTACTCTATGTCCTGAGTATAGTGCATAATCCCGGTTTATAACTGTTAAACTGTGAGATTTAGGGTAGAGTTTAACTGGATAGGACTTCCCTATGGAATAATACAAAACCAAGAAGTGGTGGCGAACGCAGTTAAGACGCTGGAGGGAGAGAATCACCGATATATAAACGCAAACATCTCCTTAGCTTTTCATTGAATTTTAAAATTTTAGTCGAATCGTCTCGAATTTAAAAAAAAAATGCCGTATTCGTTTGCACGCCGATGCAAAATAATGAAAATATCAAAATACAACACACCAGCTTAATCGGTAATCCCAATAAAGTAATCTTTATTGAACATCATAAACAAAACACAGAAAACACAAAATAAATACACAATAACAGGTACCTAATAAAGGTAAACAATAAGCGGCCTTATTGGCAAACAGCGATTTCTTCCAATCTCTTCCCGGTTTCGCATATAAATTACTGGCACAGAGGCACACCATCTTAGGCCTCGATGTGGGCAACGCATTCGAGATCTAATCGTTTCTGAATAAGAAATCATAAGATTTCGGTGTCCATGGGCCGCAGTGACCGCTTACCACCAGGTGGACTGTGTGCTCGTTTGCCTACGAATTAAAAAAACTACATAAAAAAAACTAAAACGGCCTTCGGTAACAGACATACAAAAAGCTACATACGGTTTACCTTGCGCTGGCACCGGCTACTTTCCAGGGGCGTGACAAGGCCGCCGCGCGGAATGCTCGCTCCGCACGTGGGCGCGTGCGCATGGCACCCTTTACCCGTGAAAGGTCCTGTTAGAAACAGTACACTACTACTACTACAGCCTACTTGGGCTACAGTCCCCACGCGGGCCCAGTGCGGATTGGGGACTTCACACACATCTTTGAATTACTTCACAGAAGCGTGCAGGTTTCCTCACGATGTTTTCCTTCACCGAAAAGCTCAGTGGTAAATTCAAATTGAACTTCGCACATAAGTAAACTTAGAGGAACAGAAAGGAGGAGGAGAAACAGTATAGTGCCATAATAAAAAATCAGTCCTACTTTTTTTTCTTATTACAAATGGGCTTGCGTTTGACCCTAATCACACCTGATGGAAAGTAATGATAGGATCTAAGTTGGAACACTCTTACCCAGGAGATGTCTATTCACTCTAGGCTTGAATACATCAAGATTATATAGGAACTGGGAAACACAAACGCAGGGAGGGAATTCCAAATTTCAGCAGTGCGAACAAGAAGACATTTAGCGCGCATCGCTTTGTTCGACTCAAGGAGAACTCAACCACAATATAGGTACCAACCTTGGAAATTACGTCACAACTATCCTGGTTAATATCCTATTTTATTAATTTCAATTAATGCTATACAGATATAATCCGTTCATTCCCTTGAAAATGTTCCGCGTCGGAAAATCAGTTTTACACTTTTAAATGTCTACGTATTTCTTTTATCTACCTAACGAATACAAATTCAATTTGTTCATTCGTTTCAAAATGTTCCGTTACCTTGAAACGTCGCAAATCAGGTTCTACCCTTTTGTGTCAAAAACTATAAGACTATCGGAAAACTATAGGTATACTTGCAATGGGTACACACTAACACAGTGGTCCTTGGGAACACTAATCGAAATATAATCTAATTCAAATTCAATCATTTATTCAGCAAATTGGCCACATAGGGGCACTTTTACACGTCAGAAAAAGAATTTACCAGCGCTTCCTACACCCATTGCTTGAGAAGAAGCGCCGCAACAAACTCAAGCAGAAGGCCTTTTTCAAAATTTCCACATAGTTACAAAATTTACATTACATGTATAAAACATACATATAGGTACGTACTAAAATTACATTGAAGGGATGTATAGTTCCTAACTTAAACTTAAATCTAAGATCTTAGAGATGTACGAGTATAGTCTCCAAGGGTCTAGAAAAAAAATGGAGTTGGGCTCCATTGTCAATTAAATATAAATTCCATAGATGTCGACAGTCTCAAAATGTCAATAAGTAATGAAATACATCATGTATCAAAGGGTTAATTAATACATGTCAATAAGAACATGATGAGGTATCTCGCTAAAAATGTTTAACTTAGTAATATATTTAAAGCTAATGATTATTTTAAACGTCCTTGCAAGCATGAACAGACCGGACCGCACAGACAGCTCTATATTATAATAAAAGGATATTTTTTCTGTCTCTTTGTAATTGTCTGTCTGTCTGTGTGTCTGAAGTTTTGGCGTCACTAAAATCGATAAATAGAGCACAAAACGGACGCAAACCCAATATTATTTAAGTCTATAGAACTAAGTTACGTGTCCCTTTCGATTTCAATTTATATAATTTTGCGTCGTTACGAGTAAAAAGGCCCGATCCGTCTATTTTGTAAAATAAAATCAAAACCTTATTTTCCAGAGATACGACTCAGATTTTAATGAATCAGAAAAGACATAGGGCTTTTTTAAGATGACAATATGAGTCATATACGTTTACGCAATAGATGGATAAATAAGAAGAGCAAACATTATTATTTTGTATATTAATGAGTTGGGGAAGCCCTGTTGCGTATAAATACATCATCTCATCTGCATACAATCGAATACAAGATGTTATATGTTATTTATAAGCTTCGACACCTTGTTTGTTAATTTATGATCAGTTATTCAACGTATGTTTTAAATAAAATCGCCACATATTTATAATTATGAGTATTTAATCCTAGATAGGTAAGGGGCCTAGGTCCTTCCGAGGTGATACCACCGTCTTTCCCCGCTAACTTGCTGCCAAATAGCAGTGCTCTGCAGGCAGCCGGTGACATTACTAGCACAGAGGCATTCCATCTTAGGCCTCAGGGTAGGCAAGGCATTCGAGATCTTATGGTTTCTTAATGGAGGATCATAGGATTTCGGTGTCCATGGGCCGCAGTGACCCTTACCATCAGGTGGGCTGTGCACTCGTTTGCCTATACCAATGACATGAAAAAAGATCGTTTCGCGTCCATTATAGGTTTATAACCAAAATCCAATCAAATTATAGTCATTTAATTTGAAAATAATTCTGTTACATAATAATATTATCTCAACAAAAGAGTCCCTTTAAAATGTAATATTCCAGCGAGCTAATCCCGTATTCACGAAAACAAAACAGATCTGTTTTAGTCACATTTTTAATTAATGGATACCTCTAAATTAAGCCAAAAATGTTTTTTTTTTCTTTGATAAATAAAGCAAGTGAATGATGCTAACCTGTAACGAAAATACGACGCTTGATACTTATTATTTTTATAGATGAATTTAATACTTAAACGTGAGTGGTTTCGATGTCCTTAAATAATTAGTTTAGTAAGTGTCACTATCAAAATTATAAGAAAAAGTATACATGTTTACTCTTTACCCACTAACTAGAACGAATTTTGATGAAGTTTGTTATATATATGGCAGTGACACATAGGCTACCTTTTTCCGACATTTGAGGATATGAAGCTTCAGTGCTCTATAATTAGTATATAATAATATTTAAATGATAAGAATAAGAAGGTACGTTTCACCTTTAAACGATTAAACGAACGAACGATACATTTTGTCCCGGGAAAAATATTTACTAATTTATATGGAGAACAGCCTCTGTAGATGACACAGTAAAAGTGTACAGACTGTCATACGTCAAATTTTTTGCTACCAACTGACACTTCATTATGGAGCAGGACTTCTTTTTTGTCCCAGTATTTTATCATATGGTACTGCGTAGGTCGATGTACAGTCAGCAGCAGAAGTAGATAAGCTGTCCAGGTGTTCAAAATGATCTACACACGCCCTTAACATCTTAAGAATAAGGTCGTGTGTAGGTCATTTTGAACACCTGGACAGCTTATCTACTTCTGCTGCTGACTGTACAACGCGAGTTGATTAATTTATTTATAACAGACAGACGAACAGAAAAGATTTCTGAAAATCGCTGTTTTGTGGTCAACCATACATCTTTAGACACGCCGTTCCTTTTTTTGAACTTTTCTTTCTATGTACAGACACGCCGGGTTCTGCTCTTTTATTATAGTAAGATTATGCAAAGTGTTAAATTATAATGTTGTCAACTATCATTGCAGCCTGTTACGTCCCACTATCAGGCCATGCGTCGTCTTATCGCGATTGTGTGGGCTATATATAGTCCCCACGCGAGCGCAATAACTTTTTGTTGGGGACAACTACGAAGATGCTCTCCTCACAACTCACAATGCTATTTTACATGTTATATAAAAAAGCTATGGTACAAATTGAGTATCGCACGTTTTGAAGCGTATTTAGAGGTAAAATTCAGAGGAAAGCAAATTATTCAGTATTTGTTAAGAGACAGCCGGTGAAATTTCTGGCACAGAGGCATTCCATCTTAGGTCTCAGGGTAGGCAACGCATTCGAGATCTTTATGGTTTCTTAATGGGGGATCATAGGATTTCGGTGTCCATGGGCCGCAGTGACCACTTACCATCAGGTGGGCTGAACGCTCGTTTGCCTATACCATTGGTATAAAAAAGACGCAAACAATATTATGTTATTTTACAAACAAACAATATTATATTATTTTACAAACATTCTACAACCTACTCTAAATAAATACGTTTGATCTAGATTTGATAATGCAAATTTTAACGCTACTCACTCACTATAAGTACGTAATTACGACCTTGGTTCAGATAACGCGATAGTAAATACCTAATACAACATATTATGCAGTCTGTGTAGGTATTATACATATATGTCGAGCACTATGTAGGCGTGGTAAGTTAAATAGTAGAACGCCGTGGTTAGGGTTGTCATCTGTTTGTATTAAGCCGGACATATTTGGCTTTTTCGAGCTGTGTCCGTCCAAATATTTATATGTCCGGCCTGTCCGGCTTTTGGTTGGCTTTTTGTTAGCGCCTCAAGTGAAGCAATGATTTGCCGAAATCTATGGCTACGAGGACGGACGCAAACGAAACTCAATTTTCAAATCATTTTCTAATGTAGAATTTTATTACGAATTACTGAAATTACGTGGCAGAATATTATTTTGCAATTCCAAGGAAGGAGCGTCATTCCGGATGCAAAAGGGATTCATTTCATTCAGCTACATATAAGGAAGTTATGTTTGGGTTTTAGTTGTGGTTATGTCAAGCTTTTAGGGTAAAATGTCCGGCTTTTTTCTGGGCAAAGTCCGGCTTTTTCATTTTAGGAGATGGCAACCCTAGCCGTGGTGGACAATATGTTGCAACTTGACTAATATTATTATATTACGAACACTTAGGTAAGTACAGTTTAGTTGAAATTTGGGAGTCGTTGATTCAAAGTGTCGAACGGCAAAATTACAAACACTTGAATTCTAATTGATTTCGTGTCAATATATTCACAGAGTATTAACCTGTTCAAGAACAGACTTGACAAATTCTTAAACGAGTCAAGATTCAAGAAATAATTAGAGACAAACTGAGATACAGGCATTTTATCAGTTGGTCAACTGCATGCCTGTTAATATATCTTCTAATATATAAAATTCTCGTGTCACAGTGTTTGTAACCAAACTCCTCTTAAACGGCTCGATTCTTATGAAATTTGGTGTGTATGTTCAGTAGATCTGAGAAGTACGTAAGCTATTTTTCATACAAAAAAAAATCTAAGTCGGTACGAAGTCCGCGGGATCAGCTAGTATAATATAATATAATATAGTGGTTTTAAACTACTTAAAAGGCAACATCTAATCAACAATTACGTTTACCTATCCTTTTTAAATATAATATGATATAATACAATATAATACACTCTACAGCAATGAAAACGGGTCACTTTTTATAGGATTTTCCATACAACGTCACCCGTTTTCAATGTTGTTGAGTGTATAATAATAAATAATAACGTTTTAAATCTTGAATCTCATTAAGTTTATTAATTATAATCATCATATCGAGTAGCTATGCCGCAATGTTGCGCAGTTCCGTTTTGTTCGGAAAAGAAAATCCGCTTTCAAAGCGTTCACATTCATCGCCAAATAATCCATATTTGCGATAATTTCACGAAGGAGATCACTTTTCAACAGGTAAAAAGCAGGTAAATTACCACGCTGCCGACTGTGAATTATGAGCACACATCTGAATAAGATGTAGGGCCTGTTACTTTTAACTTCCAGCGGCGTATTCTACTTTTTGACGGCTTACATTTGAATAATGTACGCAATTTATATCAATTTTGGACATTTGCACGTTTATGAACATAGGATGCGTGATCGTTACATACATTTCTTTTTAAGCTGAATGTGGTTTTTCATAAACAGTAAAAGCATCACTAAACTGGTAAAATTCATTCGGCGGCTGTTTTTGCTTAAGACTATCAGAATTCTCATTTATAATCATGTCAAATAAATCATTTATTCAGCAAATTGGCGAAATGAATTTACCAGGGCTTCCTAGACTCATTGCTTGAAAGAAAAAAAACGTTAGAAGTTAAGTTAATTTATTAGGATTTGAACCCCCCAACCCTCTGCATGCGAGGCGGCGATCGAATCACTAGGCCACCACGGCTTATTATTTACTTGCTACCCGCATGATAGATATGACTGTTATCTAGGTACGTGTATGATATGACCAATGTCCCTAACCAAAGATATCGGCAACTGACCTGTTCTCTATGATAGGCTATCTATTATCTAGATAGTGTTGCGAAACCTAGGCGCCTGCCGACCGTAGATATCTATCGATCTAGCCAAGTGCCAATTAATAGGCCACTTGTCATTTTATATAATACTAGCTTCTACCCGCGACTTCGCCCGCATGGAATTCGGCTATCGCGTTCCCGCGGGAATTATGCGTTTTTCCGGGTTAAAAAGTAGCCTATGTCCTTTCCCGGGACCCCAACTATCTTCATGCCAAATTTCATCTCATCGGTCCAGCGGTTGAAGCGTGAAGAGGTAACAGACAGACAGACAGACAAACATTACTTTCGCATTTATAATATTAGTATGGATAAAATAAGATATTATGATATGGATGTTTAATTTTAATTTTGTATACTAGTTAAGGCCTTCTTGAGCTAAGAATAAAGCTAACTGCAACAATAATTCAGTACAATTCCCAATTTAGCCTTAGGTAGGTGCTTATCCTTATAAGGTCTAAATTAAATTGCTAAAATATAACAAAACCGACAAAGTCGCCGACCAAAGCTCATATAAAACGAAACAATGTCGCAAATTGATATTAATTTGCACAAAAATGGTTTTATTGCCTCTTGCAATTGGAACGATTGGTTTTGATTGAATAAGGCCGAATGATCGGTGCGTTCACGCGATTTTGATAATATTATCTCATGATATAAATTCTACTCTCCATAATTCTACTTTATTTGTAGTGTGAATGTAGGTATACAAATGTGGGTGCAATGACAATATTTTGTAGTTACATATTGAACATAGATAAGGTGTAGTGGATGAAATAGGTCAAAAAGCAGCCCCAAAAATATGTATTTACATTACATTTCGGTGAAAGAAAAAAAATATTTTTCAAACTGCGTGCTTCCATGAGACAATGTAATTACATAAGACTGTCTATCTCCTTACATTACGGCGTACGTCGGAAATAGCCAGGGAGTGTGAATTTTCATACTACGCCTGTACAACGCCATCTAGATGTCGCTCTTGGAGATCAAATATGTATGCAGGCTACCTAGGCAGCGACATTTATCGTTGCATTTAACTCTTATTTCGGCCGTACGCTGATATGTTTGAAGGTTGTCATTCTAAGTTTACCTTACTTCTTCTATGGTGATTAAAAAGATGTGTGTGTTTGCCCCGACACCGCGCTCTGTTGGGGACATTATCCCCTTCGTGATGATAGGAGGCCTGTAGCCAGCCGTTGGAGGCCCGGGCACAGAATATTTAATAGTTATACATACAGAATGGCCACGGAATCACCTGCCTGAATCTAGCCGGCGCTCAACTCGCGCCCAATTCGCCCTTACCGTCATTTTCATCCGGCGGAGATGGAGAGTGGATCATTGGTCCGCGTAGTGGTACACACATATTTACAAGTGTACAGACGTCCTCGCACGCAAACATTGACTCTTCATTCGAATTGTGTTCGAAATCGTACTTTTATAGGCGCAAGGCTAGTTTTTCATCCCGAAAAAACGCACAGTTCCAACGCGATAACCGAATTCCACGCGGGCGACGGTGCAGGCAGAAGCTAGTAATAACAAACATACTTTACAAGCCTATGGTGTCGAGAAAATACCAAGTGGTTCTATTATTTAGTTGGTTATGACTGGGTTAGTCCGGTTTGCGCAACCGGGTGCGCATACGCAGGGTCTTGATAACGCGAGCTCGGGTGGGGCTGCCGACTGGCGTAGGTACATTATGTTTTATCAGAGGTACTTAATTATTTTAAAGGCATGTGATTTTGTATTTAAATTCACATTCATATACTGGTTTACCTAAGGACGTGTGAAAATACTTATAAGGAAATAGGGGTGACGACAGGGTGAAGAAATCGAAATTCTAATTAGTCCGTCAGTCAGGTAATAAAAAAATATTAGACACATATTTTTTGTTTTATCAAATTAACAAAGAATGACTAAGATAAATCGGCATTAAAGTTGGAGCGTGGGTTAAGGTATAAATCGTACCTAACCGTGACGTCACGCGACATTTCAACTCAATATATCTCCGTATAAGTTTGATTACGTGAAAAAAGAAAAAACCGGCCAAGTGCGTGTCGGGCCACGCGCAAATTATAGGGTTCCGAAGTTGAGGATGCCCACAGTACCTTTCTAAGACTTATTAGCATCTAGCTAGCCTGTGGTATGACGTGCCCGCCCGACGCCCCTGCCGCTCGAGAAAAATCATCATTATAAGTTGGTCGACTATTACTCGTAAGTTTGTACACCCTACTTAGCTGTGATAGTTTTCCTTTCAACTACGTTATATATGCCACAACCGTGATTTTTTTCAGCCATCCAAATACCACCATTTAGCTGGCAGGGGGGGGGGGGACACGTGACTCTAGCAAAAAATAGCACTTTAAAGCTTAATATTTCACAAACGCATCACTTAATCAAAAAATGGTTTTAACAAACCCACAATATTTTTTTAAGACCTATTCAACGATATGCCGCACCATGGGGTACGCAAGAAAAAAAAATTACATCCCCACTTTACGAGTAGGGGAGGTACCCTATAAAAAAATATATTTCAAAATTTTATTGTACCACTTTGTCAGCGTAACTAATATGCATATTCATGCCAAATTACAGCTCTCTAGACCTAAGCATCTCCGAGCAATAGTGCGGACAGACGGACGGACGGACGCACGGACGGACGGACGGACGGACATGGCGAAACTATAAGGGTTCCTTGTGGACTTCGGAACCCTAAAAATACGTGTCCAATACTTTTCAATAATCTTCCTACCACTAAGGAAAAAAAGTTGTCGTCATCCCTATTGTCCGTCTGTAACGTAACGTACCTCTTCACGCTTCAACCACTGGACCGATTTGGATGAAATTTGGTATGGGGATAGTTGGATTGCCGAGAAGGTCAAAGGCTTCTTTTATTCCGGATAAACGCACGTTGTCCGTGGGAACGCGATAAGCGAATTCTACGCGGGCCACGAAGTTATTATTCAAAGAATTCAAATTCAATCATTTATTCAGCAAATTGGCCACATAGAGGCACTTTTGTGTAAAAGTGGTAAATTCTTTTTCTGTCGTGTGTAAGAAATATAATTTACCAGCGCTTCCTAGACCCATTGCTTGAGAAGAAGCGCCGCAACAAACTCAAGCAGAAGGCCTTTTTTCAAAATTTCCACATAGTTACAAAATTTACATTACCTACATGTAACATATGACATTACTATTAATATTAATTAAAGGAACTGTCCATATCGCAATTTAAAAAACCCGCGGTAGTAATTAAAAAAAAAAAATCAATCCTCAGAATCAATTTGCACCAAACGTAATTTATGTTTATTATCTCGATTGCCATTTCAGTATCATTCGAAGCGATATTAATTTTTATCTCCAATTGTGAGCGACTTTGTGGAAACCATTTGGCCCTGGTACTGTGGAGTTCGCCGATATGTACCTACACACTTTTGCACCTTACTCCTTTGTAATAAGGTCCAAAAGTGCATTTTACATTTGAAAGGCGGTCACAATTTTTTTGACATTTGAGCTGTATTTTTGTATTAATTTAGCCTGTTGGGCTTTACAAGTATGTGCTGATAGCCCCATATGGTTTGACGTGCAAGATAGATTAGTAATCATTGGTAGCATTGAATTTAACATTTAATGTTGCTAAATAAGTTAATAGATGAGGTATAATGCTTGTTTCTGGTGTGTGTTTCTGTTTTGCGCTTGTCTCTGTAAGAGATTTCTTAGAAAACAAGAAATAGTTTTATTGTTTAGTGACTTATAATGTACAATAGTCAGTACCTATGATAATTAAAATAATGTATAATGTATAATTAAAATTGTGACATTTCTGACGTGTAAATACCATTTTATTAATAAAGATATTGTATTGTATTGAGTAAAATGCGATATAAATCATGGATTTATTTTATTAGTGAACCAGCTTCTGCCCACGACTTCGCCCGCGTGGAATTCGGTTATAACGTTCCCGTGAAAACTATGCGTTTTCCGGGATAAAAAGTAGCTTAGGTATGTCCTTCCTCGGGACTCCAACTATCTCCATATCACATCTAAACGGCAACAGAAATACATCATCTGTGATGAATCTGTCTAACTATCACGGTTCATGAGATATAGACTGGTGACAGACGGACGGACAGCAGATTCTTAGTAATAGGGTCCCGTTTTACGCTTTGGGTACGGAACCCATAAAAGAAGTGTGTCAAAAGGTCATTCTAATGATGACACGGTAATAAATTTTTATAATTACCAAAGTTTTGAAAATTGTCATTTAAGTAAATAATAATGTTCATTAAAGATATACACTCAACAGCAATGAAAACGGGTCACTTTGTATGGGAAATCCTAAACAAACTGATCCGTTTTCATTGCTGTTAAGTGAAGTTTTAGCGGATCTTAAATCACTAATGAAAAAATTAAATAGTGTAGTCGTAATATTTACATAATTATGCACATTATAAGCACAAACTATTCCAGTTGTTCTTTTCTGTTATAATACACCTAATCATCCTTTCTGTTTGACCTTACAGTTGACTGGTAGAGAATGCCCTTAGGCATTAAGTTCGCCAATTGTATACACTTTGTGTATTGTACAATGAAGTTGAAATAAATAATCATGGTGTGCGGCAATGTCTACCCCTGATTGTGGTTCTCTTGTAAACGTAGTTGCCAGCGTCGGACCACTAGCATTTACTTGAATGACTTCATCGGTGATTTCACGCCTGCTAATGGCCGATAAACGTTGGCACAGGCCAAATGTCAAGCTACACGTTGGTAATGATGATGATGATGATCTGGGAACCCGTTCTTTCCAATGGGGACTATCGTTTCTTTGCTCACCAGTTGGCGCCAGTGTTGACTATGGTCCAGAGGTATAAGTAGTTGTCAAAGGCGACTTTATAAGATCGGCGCCGAAACAAAGTTTTAAATCTTGAATCTCATTAAGTTTATTAATTACTAGCTTTTCCCCGCAACTTCGTATGCGCAGAAATATTAAATGTAAAATCCCGTTTTTTCCCGTTCCCGTGGGAATTTCGCAAAATCCTTTCTTAGCATATGTCTACGTCATAACATCTACCTGCATGCCAAATTTCAGCCCGATCCGTCCAGTGGTTTGGGCTGTCCGTTGATAGATCACTATGTCAGTCAGTCAGTCACCTTTGAGTTTTATATATTTAGATAAATAACTATGATCATATCGAGTAGCTATGCCGCAATGTTGTGCAGTTCCGTTTTGTTTGGAAAAAAAAACGTTTTTTTTCAAAGCGTTCACATTACTCGCCAAATAATCCATATTTGCGATAATTTCACGAAGGAGATCACTTTTCAACAGGTAAATTAAAGAAATTATAATATATATCACGAAGCCCGCCAAAACCAGTGAAAAATGAATGTTGTTGGACCTCACGCGACACTAGCGCCTCTAGTGGCAAATTCACACGCGATAGCCCCCATTGCAACTCCTGCCACATTGAACACTTGAGCAGTCTCTGACGCCTTCAAGTTCAGAAAAAAATACCTATTTGTTTTGTAAATGCGAAAGTAACTCTGTCTGTCTGTTACCTCCTCAACCACTCGACAGATTCAGATGAAATTTGTAGTCCCGGGAAAGCACATAGGCTACTTTTATCCCGGAAAAACTGTTACTTACCGCGGGAACGCGATAACCGAATCGGACGCGGCGGGCGAGGTCACGCACGGGTAGAAGCTGGTGATAGAATAGGTAAATATTGTTGGAAATTGTGAAATTACTAGCTTTTTTACCAACGATTTCGTCATCACATGCGGACTTAGTGTGGATTGAGGCCCTTCAGAAAAGCACACAGCTAATCTATACCTCATCATCATCATCATTTCAGCCGATAGACGTTCACTGCTGGACATAGGCCTCCCTCAAGGCGCGCCACTCAGACCGGTCCTGTGCCACTCGCATCCACCGCGTTCCCGCGACTTTTACAAGGTCGTCACTCCATCTTGTTGGAGGCCTACCGACAGCTCGTCTACCGGTTCGCGGACGCCACTCCAGGACTTTCTGGCCCCATCGGCCATCAATCCTGCGAGCAATGTACCCCGCCCACTGCCACTTAAGGTTCGCAATTCTTCGGGCTATGTCGGTGACCCCAGTTCTACTGCGGATATCTTCATTTCTCATTCTATCACGCAGAGAAACCCCGAGCATAGCCCTCTCCATTGCCCTCTGGGTGACTTTGAGCCTTCTTATGAGGCCCATCGTAAGCGCCCACATCTCGGAACCATAAGTCATCACTGGCAACACACAATCTATACCTACTTAGTTCTAATAATAAGTCTTTAGAAGTCACGTTACCGTGTGTATGTATGTATGTCCGGTTTTAACTCGAGGCGGTAGATCAAAGCACTACGCTCTCTATATACGTGTAACATGTCATCAAATTATTCTGAAACGACAGGTTTAAAAATAAAGGTAAATACCGAACACCGGCTCAACATAATTTAATTTACTGTCTCGAACGAAATATTACATCTAATTACTCTGTTGACGTTTGCTCCTTTGATCTTAATAATCTTTTAACTATGAATTATACATATTTCGAGCTGACGGATCGAGGCATTCTTAACGCGACAGCACCTGTTCAAGTAAAATGTATCGTATTTCATATTTTTAGTTATAAATAACCTGCTGATGTACTTACCAATGACAACGAAATCAAGTTGTATGTGGAATTTTTGAAAAAAGGCCTTCTGCTGTGTTTGTTGCGGCGCTTCTTCTCAAGCAATGGGCCTTGGAAGCGCTGGTAAATTCATTTCTGACGTGTGAAAGTGCCCAGATGTGGCATACTTGCTGAATAAATAATTTGACTTGATTTGATTTGATTTTTATATAAAATACCTAGTAAAAGAGCAATACTCTATCTCATTCATATAGAAATATAAAAAAAACATGTTGGAATAACCTTAAAATACACTCTGGAACGAACTGCCTGTAGTTCCTTAGATTACGTTCCCGACAGTTGTTAAGAAAATTGAATCTCGGCAAAGTTGTTTGGTTAAGTGCTTTTTTATTACGAGTATTTCCTTGGAATTGTTCAATATTTTGCGTGGCTTTATATCCCATTTGTATTGTGTATTTTAATGTGACTCATTATCATCATATTTTCGGCTGAAAGACGTCCACTGCTGGACATAGGCCTCCCGCAAGGTGCGTCACTCAGACCGGTCCTGTGCCACTCGCATCCACCGCGTTCCCGCGACCTTTACAAGGTCGTCACTCCATCTTGTTGGAGGTCTACCGACAGCAGATTTTAATGTGACTACATTATACTATTTGTAGGACATGATTATGCCATTACTATGGTTGTTTTAATTAATTTCTGTTAAATTCATTTAAAAGTGACGTGTAAAAGTGCCCAGATGTGGCCTATTTGCTGAATAAATATTTTCATTTTCATTTCGTTTTCAATCATTTCAATGTACACAAGTACATTGAAATGGGAAATCTATAATAATGATTATTATAAATATCTAGGGCAATTTATAATGATGATTTGGTTTTTTTAACACTTTAATAGGCCTTTTTTTACTTTTTACCTACTATTGTATCGTCTCTCGTAACGTGAGAGGTTTCAATCAAATTACTTTTGCAAACCGGCACCAATAAGCTCGGAGCTTTTAAGCTAATTGTGGACAGAGCGCTGCCGGGACTTTTTTCCTCCGCCATCTTACGGTTCGGCCACTATTTCGCGCGATAGCGGCAGCGGTTGGCGTTTCACGACATAGATACAGGCATCGGCACGTAACTTGAGCGGTGGCCTTGGATGCGCAGAATAGAGATGACTTTCTTTTTCCTTAGTCTATTAGGAAGATTATTGAAAAGTATTGGACGCGTATTTTTTCTTTTTTCACGTAATCAAACTTATACGGAGATATATTGAGTTGAAATGTCGCGTGACGTCACGGTCAGGTAAGATTTATACCTAACAGTGACGTAGTTAGCCCCCACTCTCCAACTTTAATGCGTTTTAACTTAGTCATTCTTTGTTAATTTGATAAAACGAAAAATACGTGTCTAATATTTATTTATTACCTGACTGACGGACTAATTAGAATTTAGATTTCTTCACCCTGTCGTCATCCCTATTCAAGAATAAGGTCTCATCGGCGGAGGGGCGCGGGGCGTAGTGAGCGCTTTGTTGTACGCGCACGCTTATTGGCACTTCAGTCGTAAACATGTGCAGAAATCTCCTCTACTTTTGCTCATCGCTCAAGTTATGTGCCGCGACCTGTACCTATTGCGCACGATGGTTACTAACCGATGGGCGTAACGCGCGTCCATACAACGCTCGCCGCTGCCGCTGCACGCTGTCGCCCGAAGTCATGGCCGAACAGTTACATTAACTTTTTTTTGACATTGACGAAATGTTGAGCAACAGTGTAAAATACCTAGTAAAAGAGTAATACTCTATCTCATTCATAAATAAATTAAAAAAAATACATGTTGGAATAACCTTAACAGGGTTTACTCCGAAAGTTGGCAACTCCGCAAATAGCTGTCAAATATTTCGCTGTTTTCATTAATTTCTGATTATTACTGAATGAAAACATGAATTATCGCTCTATGGTTGAATAAAACATTAAGTATGGATTTCAACAATTATCATTGGAACACGAAATTTTTAGGATTATGGAAATACTGTCTTTTTAAAACTTTCCATCGCATTTTCCATGCATTTTAATGTAATCTTATCATTTGAATGCCTAACCAACAAATATAAAACGAGACGCGTCATTCAACCATAGAATGATAACTCCTTTTTTAATTCAGTAATATTGAGAAATTAATAAAAACAGCGAAATGTTTGACAGCTATATGCGACGTTGCCAACTTTCGGGATAAACCCATACAACGCTCGCCGCTGCCCCAGCACGCGGTCGCCCGAAGTCATGGCCGAACAGTTACACTGAGTACCGCTACTCTACGAGTATTTACCTGAGCTTTCTAATCTCTATTCTCATCTAAGGAAGTAAGTAAAAAAAGCATCTCAAACAATGCCGTGAAAAAACCTATGTATTTGTAATTGGGCTAAGTAGTTGTAATCGGGGAGCACATATTGTTATGGAAAAATGCGTAATGTACTTACAACAAAGCATTTGGATAATTCAATAAATTGTTTTTTTTTTTACCTTGTATAATGTAGATTACTGAGAAAACCTTTATCGACAGCGCGAAACTCTGAAATCACATCAATACACCAATATTTAGATTACATTTCTGAAAAACGAACGCATCTGGAAAACGGATGCGTAGATCGGTATTACAGCTTCAAAATTTTGCTTCCAAACAGCAAATTTCAAGCGTTCCTAATTTAAAAAATTACTTACCTTGAAAATTCTTAGACGAAGTTGTAAGCTGCGGTAGCACGCAGCCTACGAGTTTTGCAGCCAGTACGAAACACCACTTTACCCGTGCACGTGGGGAAACTTGTAACTAATTCAGTTCCATACCATTTTACCCGCAAATCCGACGGAGGCGCCATAACCAAGTGCAAATATATGTTTGTGTTCGTGTTTGGAACGGCGCGGTAGTAAATTCGAGTTAAGTGAAACGTAAATACTTACCCTCATCAGAGGGCAAACTCGGAGTTGGTGAATTAATGGGCGATGTCGCTTTTGTTATACTTTCAGCTTGTATATAGATACATATGGAGCGTGTATACAGGTATGCACATTTATGCTTACGTGGCCGATTCAGCGCAACGTTCTTTTTTTAAATCTGCTGACCCGGCGAACTTCTTGCCGCTTAACAGTCAATGAATGACGTGAGCTGTCAATTGCGCAAGATGGTGGAAGCGAATTTATTTAATGACATATTTTGGATTTAATATTTTTGCGTGATTTTTTAAAAATATTTAATGGTTATTATCCTATTCGGCGTGGGGACTATCGGAATTACTGTGCTTCATGGAGCTGTCAAAGTGACATCCGTTTCCTTCTCTCTCTCTGTCTGTGGTTGATAGAAATGACGGACGTTTTTTGCTTGGAGGTTCATGTATCTTATTAAATAAATGGCTAATAAAGTATTTGATTTGCATATGGGTTTTACTAATTAAATTCGATAGGTTATGGGCCCAGAGCTCATTTGTAAGTCAGATCGACAAAGATTAGCCCGAAAAAAAAGTATAAAAAGCTTAATGGCCGTTCACGTGTAAAATTTTCTCGAGTTTTTGTTACATAGGGTGGGGCAGGTTTCTTTTTTCAGCAAACAAGAAAATAGAAAAGATGGCGAATAATACGATACATATACCATTGTTGGAAAGTGGGAATTTCGGGAATTGGCTCTTTCGCGTGGAGATTGCACTCGATGAAAAGAACATTCGAGATACAATCAAAACCAAAGTTAACAGCAAAGATGCCGATCAATTGAAAGAAGATGCTAAAGCACGCAATCTGATCATTCAAGCGTTACCAGATAAATACCTAGAATATGTAAAAGATGAGCCCACCGCCTATAACATGATCGAAAAATTGAAGAGCACGTTCGTGAGAAAGAGTACCCTTAGTTCAATGCATCTAAAAAAGCAGTTAATGAACTTAAAGTGCAAAAAAGGGCAAAGTATTCAAGAACACCTCAATAACTTCGAAAAATTGACTTCAGACATTGAGGCGCATGGTATGAAAATTGAAGAAAAAGAAAAGATATGTCAATTACTATTAAGTGTCGAAGAGGCCTATCAGCCGCTCGTTACAGCTTTGGAGATGTCAAACACGGAACTTACGATTAACTTTATTAAAGAAAAGTTGTTAGATGCAGAGTTAAAACAAAACTCGCAAAGGCCGACTACTTCAAGAAACCCGGAGTATGTTTTTCAAAGCGCTATAATCAAATGTTTTAATTGTGGGGAACCAAATCATATTGCACGAAACTGTCCAAAAAATACAACATTGAGGACTCATAGCTATAATAATCAGCCAAGAAGGGGCAGAGGAAACTTTCGAGGAAGGAGTAACAATCGAATGCACCGAACACAGAATGCCAGTCACATAGCGCATGACAGTGAAAACCAAAGCGAAGGCACCATCTCATTTATTGCAGCACAGGCAAACACAGCGCCAGCAGTTAATTCACATGAAAATAATGAAATCAAATTCATTATAGACTCGGGAGCATCACATCATATGATAAGCAACAAATACATAAATTATATAGAAAATGTTCAGGAGATTTCACCAATAAAAATTCAAATTGCTAATGGAAACATTATAACAACTAATAAAAAAGGAAAGTTAATTGGAAAATCAAGTGAAGGTATCGAAATAACAATTGAAGACTGTCTGATAATGGAACAAATATCCCATAATTTGTTATCTGTGGTGAAATTGAATAAAAAAGGCTTGAAAGTAATTTTTGATAAAAGTGAAACTATAATTACCAATGGGTCTATAAGAGTATATGGAGAAAATGATGGAAAACTGTGTACACTGAAAATGAATCTAATCAAAAAGGAAGCATTAATGGCAAAGAAGACTGAAAGTGATTTATTATGGCATAGAAGAATGGGTCATCTAAATTATGGTGGAATGAAAATTCTAGGGCTACCATTATCTAACGAGAAATGTACAATATGCATGGAAGCAAAAGCCTGCAGGAGCCCATTTAATGATATTCCAGTACCAAGAACAAAAAGAATTGGACAATTAATATACTGTGACATTGGAGGACCAGTTAACCCAGCTACACAAGAAGATGAAAAATACTATTTAACAATAATTGATGATTATTCTCATTTTATGGAGGTACACCTATTACATTCTAAAAATGAAGCAAAGAACTACATAATGAGATATGTAAAAATACTGAAAAACAATGGTATAAATATTGGGAGAATAAGAACTGACAGAGGAGGAGAATTTATAAATGATGAACTTACATCATTCTATGAAGAACAGGGAATAATTCAAGAAACAACATGTGCATACAGCCCGCAGCAAAATTCAATATGTGAAAGAATGAATTTAACTCTATTAAATAAAGTCAGAGCTATGCTATTAGAAACAAATCTTCCTAAACACCTATGGGGTGAGGCACTAAGATGCGCTGCATATACCATAAATAGATCACCAACCAAGGCTCTTCGAGGAGACATACCTGCCAGGATATGGTATGGCAAGTACAGCATAGACAAACTGAGAGTATTTGGTGCAAAGGCTTGGAGTGTAATTCTACCGAGGCCTGGAAAACTGGAGCCCAGAGCGAAGCCATTAATTATGATCGGTTATTGTGGCTCAGGCTACAGACTATGGGATCCAAAGACAAACGAGATTATTGATTCGCGAGATGTGAGATTTGATGAATCAAGCTATAGATATGAAGATGACAAAGTTACTCATACTATACACTATGATGAAAATGAAGAGGAAGAACTGTCAAATACGAATGACTCTACACTTGATATGACAAACATGGACAAGACATTAGAACCAGCAGAAGGCACAAAAGCAAGCCAGGAACAGGAGCGCGCAAGAAGAGAAGTAAAGCTACCTAAGAAATATGACGACTATTACATGACAAACATAGCATTTGCTTTAATAACAGAAGATCCTATAAGCTACAAGGACGCTATACAAAAAGGATGGTCAAAAGCTATAGAGAAGGAACTAGAAGCACATGAAAAGCTTAGAACATGGGAAGAATGTGATTTACCGCAGGGTCAGAAAGCAATAGACACAAAATGGGTGTTCCGCACCAAAGCAGACAACACTAAGAAAGCCAGACTAGTGGCTAAAGGTTTTCAAGAAGAGACCTCTCAAAATGTTTATGCACCTGTAGCAAGGATGACGACAGTGAGATTATTTTTAAATAAAGCAGTTCAAGAAGAATTAAACATCAAACAGTTGGATATACCCACAGCCTTCCTAAATGGGGAGTTACACACAGACATATACATTAAATATCCCGAAGGAGTACAAAAGAAACAAGAAGGAAAAGTTCTAAAACTCAGAAAAGCTTTATACGGACTAAAAGAAGCACCAAGATGTTGGAACGAAAAGCTCAATCGATTCTTAACTGAGAATGCACTTATACAATCACAAAGTGACTTTTGCTTATATACTGGAAAAAATGTATACATACTCATATTTGTTGATGACATACTAGTGATCGGAGATGGACAGAATATAATACAAAAATTAAAAGAAGAATTTCAAGCTAAAGATATGGGAACTATCAGCAAATTTCTAGGCATGGAAATAACACTATCTGAGGATGGAATGCAAATAAAACAAAAACAAATAATAGACAAGATTTTATTCAAATTTAAAATGCAAGATTGCAAGGGATGCAATACACCAATGGAGGTTGGACTGAAAATAAGTGAAGATGAAGAAGTGATGGATAACATCCCTTACAGAGAACTCATAGGCTCTCTCATGTATTTGGCTACAATCAGCAGGCCAGACATAGCTTATGCTACTGGATTCTTGAGTAGATACATGAATCGTCCAACACCAACTCTATGGAAAGCCGCAAAGAGAATACTCAGATACCTGAAACAAACAAAGGAAAAAGGATTAGTATATAAAAAGAAAAAGGAAAACACTAATAATTTAATAGCCTTTTCAGATTCTGATTGGGGGTCCGAGCCAATGGATCGAAAGAGTGTCAGTGGAGTTGCAATATTCCATCAAGGCAACTTGGTCAGCTGGAGCTCCAAGAAACAGTCATCAGTGTCATTGTCCACAGCTGAGTCCGAATATTATGCAGCATCATTATCTGTAAGTGAAACAGTTTACATTAGACAAGTGTTAAAAGATTTAAATTGTGATGAAAACTTAGTTTGTTCATTGTTAATTGACAATCAAAGTACAATTAAAATGATTGAAAGTTATGAAAATAGTAAAAGGTCAAAACACATTGACATTAAAGCTCATTTCATCAAGGATATTGTAAACAAAGGTTTAATTACGTTGAAATATGTGTGTACTAATGAAAATAAAGCAGATATACTTACAAAATCATTGTGCCATATCAAACATAACTATTTCTGTGAATGTCTCGGATTAAATTAGATATTGTTTCCAGTTTGCAACTGTATTTAGTTTTAACTATTTTTGTTTGTAAACTAATGTTGTGAATTTCAGAGATTTCAGTTTCTTTTGTTGTCGTAATCATAACCTTAAATTTAGGTAAGTTAGTTGTCAATGTCAAATGTCATTATGACAGCTCATGAGTGTTGCTAGTTTATTAAATTCTGCAAGTTCAAGCTTATTTGCAAAAAAAAAAACTTGATCTTGAGCGGGGATATCGGAATTACTGTGCTTCATGGAGCTGTCAAAGTGACATCCGTTTCCTTCTCTCTCTCTGTCTGTGGTTGATAGAAATGACGGACGTTTTTTGCTTGGAGGTTCATGTATCTTATTAAATAAATGGCTAATAAAGTATTTGATTTGCATATGGGTTTTACTAATTAAATTCGATAGGGACGAATTCCAAAAATCAAAAAGCTCATCGAAATCGGTTCTGCCATTCATGATCATTATAAATGGTTTATAGGACTTTATAATTATCTACTTAAATACAATATTTTTCACCTCCAGTTCTGGGCGCAAAATAAAATTCGTTTTTGATCTCTAGTGCTGAAAGTGTATTTCCTTACGCCGATTACACCACGGGCTCCATCTAACGTCTTATTTAAACTTCAATACAACGTTCGGAAACGCGGTCTCTATATCTGCCTCGTTGGCTTGGAAAAGGTTAAGCGTGAAGAAGGAACATACAGACAGAAAAAAATGGTTGTCACGCTTAGGCCGATCGTGCCTCTCTGTCGCTTGTTCCGCGCTCTCGCTTGCACCGTGACGTTACTTTTGTTTTATGTTTTTCGTGCGCGAAGCCGGCGTTAATCGATTTATAAGACGTTATCACGTCAAAACTTGACATCGTACTCCCTTATGAGATATCCATTTTGATCAATATATGGTTTGTCCTGCCAAGAAAAGTTAAATCGTTCATATTCAAATTAACGTGAACTCCAATTCCCCTGATTAATGACCCGAAGTTTATGATGGATCATGATTTTATTTGGAGGTTGAATTATAAACTAACCCCATAACATCGTATGCCGAATTGTGGGTTTGTTGCGGCCCTTAATTGTTCTTAGTTTGAGTTTAATTAAAGGGCCTTTGGGACGATGACGTCGTTATGATTTTGTTCGGGACAGGTGTTTGAGTTCTGATTTAGTGAATGTGACGAATAATGGCTGTAGGCGAGAAATTGCCAGCAGTGGCTCTATTCGGAACGTTACATAGGGAAAAGGAAACTCGCTATCCCTACCGTCAAAGCATCACGGTGCGTCGTGCTACTGGGATAGGGAGTTTCCTTTTCCCTATGTAATTTTTCAAAAAGAGCCCGTCTTATTGCG
Source organism: Aethes cnicana (assembly GCA_963971205.1). Taxonomy (NCBI): domain Eukaryota; kingdom Metazoa; phylum Arthropoda; class Insecta; order Lepidoptera; family Tortricidae; genus Aethes; species Aethes cnicana. Next base: position 13,154,943 of record OZ020280.1, read on the forward strand.
TTTGGCCACTTGGTTGGAGAGGCGGTCGTCATCGGGATAGATTCAAACATTTTCGTGGGTCATTGTCATTTTTTACTATGAGTTATACAATCTTTCCTGTATCTTATAATCATTTCTGATTAATATCATAAATGCGAAAGTAACTCGGTCTGTCTGTCTGTCCGTTACGTCTTCACGCTTCAACCGCTGGATCGATTGAGATGAAATCTGGCATGGAGATAGTTGGGGTCCCGGGAAAGGACATAGGCTACTTATTATACCGGAAAAACGCATAGTTCCCGCCGGAGCGCGGTAACCGAATTCCACGCGGGCGAAGTCGCGGGCAGAAGCTAGTAAGTAATATTTTACCTTGTACCTTTCTAATGGGCTATTAAGATTCGTAAGCAATTTTGAGCAAGTGTTTGAGCTTAGAAAATAATACTATTCATATTGTAGGTTCAGTTCTCTTAAGAAGTGCTTACGATCGCTAAGTCTATTTTATTTACTCAAACCTACAGACGCCGTTCAATCTCATTTTTGAAAATACAAAGGCCTTTTTGGCGGAGCTTCGAACCTCTAATTTCAGCTTTATAACTCTGCTATTTAAGATGAAATTACTTTGTGGTTTCTTGCGGTTATTCTCTAGAGGAATAATTTTAGTATTCTTAACGTCGGTGGCATTATTAATTATGTCTTGGAACAAGAACGACGGCGTGACGCCGCTTTGCCGAAGAGCTTGTTGAAAAATACAATTTGTTTCGTTTAAAAATCGATAGATGCTTGCTTAAATGTCAATATTTACGCCAAAAAGTTAAACCTGAGAACGACTCTTTATCTATATTATCCATATTATTATTAATAATATTATACATATTATTATTATTAATATTATAAATGCGAAAGTAACTCTGTCAGTCTGTTTGTTACCTCTTCACGCTTCAACCGCTGAACCGATTGAGATGAAATTTGGTACGGAGATAGTTGGGGTCCCGGGAAAGGACATAGGCTACTCTTTATCCCGGAAAAACGCATAGTTCCCGCGGGAACGTGATAACCGAATTCCACGCGGGCGAGGTCGCGGGCAAAAGCTAAGTAGTCTATAAAATAATATAAGTTATATGAAGTATAAATATGACAAACATCAACAGCCTATTTACGTCCCACTGTTGGCGTCCCACGGTTGTGTACTGTAGTCCCCACGCGGGCCCGTGAGTATTTAATTTGAGGACATAACACACATCTTTGAATAACGAAAAACTATATCAAGACAACTGACGTAGGTACCTACCTAAATGAACAAGAAAATTCGACAAAATTAAAATTTAGGTAATAAAAAACCGTGGTGGCCTAGTGGTTCGACCGACCGCCTCTCATGCAGAGGGTCGGAGGTTCGATTCCGGCTCGCACCTCTAAGTTTATTTATGTGCGAAATTCAATTTGAATTTACCACTGAGCTTTTCGGTAAGGAAACCTGCACGCATCTGCGAAGTAATTCAAAGTGTGTGTGAAGTCCCCGATCCGCACTGGGCCCGCGTGGGGACTATAGCCCAAACCCCAAAAGTAAGCTTTGGATGACAATCTTACGTAGAACATGCGTAGAACCTACCTTTTGTCGTTACTTCAGGTTTGTTACTATTGAAAATAATGAGATACTAACATACGTACAAGTAAGTAACACAAATTTTCTAACGCAATAAATAAATAATTTCATTCCGACAAGGACAATTTTCTGAATAAAATATTGCATTTTGAATTTTCAATTCCTTCTTTCCTTCTCGTATTTCATGCGCTGAACAAACCCCGATAGGAAACAAGCAACTGTAAAGTTTCATCCATTGTTTTTTTACGATACGCTACAGCCTTGTCTATTTTCGGAGCCCTCGAGCCCTCAGGCCCCCAGGCCCCCTGGCCCCCAGGCCCCCAGGCCCCTTGACAATCGTGCGATGATACCTGTTGAGGCTATTGTTTGGCCGCCTTTTTATTCCCCAATCATTTTAAAAGGAGCCCGATTGTGGCTATATTTTCGTCGACATTTTTAGAATTGATTAATGTGTTTGTTTGTAGAGTAGGTAGGTACCCGAGTATTTGAAATTGCGAAGGTTATTTCCGTATCCAATTATTTTTATATTGTTAAAGTAAAGGTAAAAAGGGTCTTAAAAGCCTTTGGTGTCCCTTTGATGTTTTATAAATGTATAGTAACATAATATGTTACTTTAATTAAAACAGATGATTTAAATTACGCTTTTCATGCTTAAACCGCTGCTGATCTGATTTGGGTAAAATTATATACTGAAGTATTTATTGAAGGATATTGTTTGTCGGGAACTATCACACTTGGCGAGGTGCAAAGTGTAGTGGAAGAGAAGTAAAAAGTAACACATTGAATGAACAAAATAAATTAATAATTTTTTTTGGTATGAGTATGACGGAATAGAATTTAAGTATAGAAATCTGCGTCAAAAAAATAAACTTATAGAACCGTTTAAATAGAATTAGAAGACGTAACTTCACTTTTTTTCTTCATTAAACCGATTTCAAGAAATCCTTTTTACGAAATAGCAAGTTTTTTAAGTACATAGTATAGTGAATATTAACATATATTTTACTCGCTTTACAAAATCAAATAGTTTTCGTTTTAATACTGTTTAAATGAAGTCAATTTAGAACCTGTCAGCGCCTTAATATACATATAGTGAGTTCGCGCGAGAGAACGTTACTTCTGAAACACAGTCATACATCGACACATGTTTGATAATGTCGTTTGACGCGCCGCCCAACGCCCCGCGCGTCCCATCATCAGTCCCTGAAGCCTTAGGTCTGTTCTGACGAGAAACAAGGAAATTTATATAGACTGACAATCTCCTAACATTGCGGCGTTCATCAACAATATCCAGGGGTGCTTGAAATTTTTATACGTAGCCGTCCCGGATATATACATGGTGGGTCAGAAAATATGGCAAATAATTAACCCACAGTATCGGCTATCGATTCTAAGTATATTGTATAGGTCTTTAATTTATTTAGAGTTGGTAAAAAAAAATATTTTGTATAGGATTCAGGCGTCGCTCACACAACCAATCCCATATACAATTTTTTTTACCAACTCAAAAAAAATTAAAGACCTATACAATATACTTAGAATCGATAGCCGATAGTGTGGGTTAATTATTTGCCATATTTTTTGACCCACCATGTATAAAACTCAAAGGTGACTGACATAGTGATCTATCAACGCACAGCTCAAACCACTGGACGGATCGGGCTGAAATTTGGCATGCAGGTAGATGTTATGACGTAAGCATCCGCTAAGAAAGGATTTCCCGAAATTTCCACGGGAACGGGAAAAAACGGGATTTTTCATTTTAATATTTCTGCGTTCTCTTCTGCATAGAGTTTAAATCATACAGGCCACCTAGACAGCGACATCTATTATCGCATTTAACACTTGTTTTCGGGCGTACTGTCTGATTTTTTTTAAGCTTGTCATTCTAGGTTTACCTTACTTTTTCTATGTTTCTGACCAAGAAACATCTATCCTATCCTAGTTTCAGCAGTTTTGCTCGTATTTTTCAATATATTTTATCTTTTTCCCGTCATGCAAGGTTGTAGACTAAGTGTTAAGCAGCAAAGTTCTAGTTTAATGCAAATGTTATAAGAAATTACGAGCCAGTAGATAAACTTAAGCCTTTGAATAATATTAAAAGTTTGTCACTGTTCTAGCCTTTGAACCAATGTCAAATAAGCACCCGGCTTATTTAAAATACTGGGGAACTGGGTAAAACTATTGGAAAATATACTATATGAAAATCGACGGAAATATTTTCCCGAAAAAACTCAATACTGACTATGTCAATGAACACGTTCAAGTTCAAAGCAACAAAAATTTGTAAAGAAGCAATGTATCTTCATAACGATGTCACACATAAAATCAAAGTTATTACAGCGTTTAAAATTTTCAAATGTATCATTTCTACGTCCATTTGTAACAAATCTATGGTAAGACAGTAAAGATATGTTATTAAACAGATAGACGATAAAATGCATCTCTTCATCTATCATAACATAACAAGCACCAAGCGAATTTATTTTTGAAACCGTGCTTCTCCCTGCGTCATACAAATCAGTGGAAAGAATCTCGTTGCAAAATCCCTTGCTACGAACGCCCTGTAGAGCATTGACCTGACGACCCCTCATATGTAAGGGACTGCACCCCATGGATCGCCAAGAAGAGAATCTTTAAAATAATTTTTGTGCGGTCGCTCGTTTGCTTTAAAGCTTACCTTTTAAAGGAAAATTATGTGACTTCCGCAAGTCTGTAATTTTTTATTGCAAGGAGAGGTTTCAAAGTTTACATAATTTAGCTTTTTGAACAATATTGTATCAGGTTAGGTTAGTCCGATTATTCTTGTCTGCGGACATTTTTTTTTTCGTCGAAATTTGTTTTTGGTCCGAAATCCACCATTTCTAATATTCATTATTGATTCAGATTTTCTTTTAAGAGTGTTAATTATATATAATGAATATGGATGGAAAGGTTGGTTATTCCTTACACAGGAACAGTCTTAGTTTTGTAAAAGAAAAATTTCGACGTAGGGTAGGGCCTTCGTTAGCTAGGCGGTTCCTCGAAAGGGGAGGAGGGAAATGTGGAGACTGGCCGAGTACAATCGGTTAGTTGACACATTCTCTTCCAAAAATAGGTAATTTTAAGCGTAGAATTGTGTAGCTTTTATTATTTAGTTTTTTACTATCCTTTGTAATGTGCGCATCTCTCAAAATATAATATCAATTCAACTTAAAATCTATTATTCCTTAGTTAGATAGTATTAGGGCAGTAAATAGGCCAGTCTTCAAGATTTAGTTATTTTAATAAGCTAGACTTTGTCTTCGTGTCTTCGGATTCCACCGCTGATCTCCGTGCCTGCAGCATCTACCTGAGCTAACACCTACCCCCCGCTACATTATAAGTAATAAAATATGAACGAACAGTGCCTAACAGAATATGTCAAAACATATGGAGCAATCAATTTGGATTTACCACTGAGTTTTTCGGTGAAGGGAAACATCGTGAGGATACCTGCACTCATCTGCAAGAATTCAAAGATGTGTGTGAGGTCCCCAATCCGCACTGGGCCCGCGTGGGGACTATAGCCCAACCCTCTCGTGATGTGGATATGGAGCAAACTGATATTAGAAAATACGTCCTAATATGCTAATAACGCCTCTTTATAACGAAGGCCAAACGGGTGCCCGAGCTGCTCGGGCACCCGTTTTGACGGGGCCATTTTTCTCGGCTGATTGTGAATCCTTACTTATAATAGATCAATGCTGTAGAGTATAGTATGTAGATCAATCCGCGCAGGGTGGTTCTATTTTAAGACCAGCGTGAGAGGGCGTTAAGCATATTCTAATGCAGAACCGTGTCTTGTAATAAAAAGCCAAGTTTCAGCTTCACGGAGTCTTAGAAGTAGTTAAACGTACTTCGGTCGTTTAAAAATTTAGAGATTGGTGGGTGGTGTGCCTTTTCAGCTTGTTTGAGGTATTGGCTGAGTATTCTTGTCCTTTAAACGCGCGAAACTTGTATATTTCTCTGTTTATTTATTTATTCAAGCGATCTCGGAAACGGCTCTAACGACTTGGAAGAAATTTTTAATTTCGGACGGGGGCTAAAAACCGATCTGGCTACGTATCATATGTGAGAAAACTCGGTTTTAGATATTTTCACCGGAGCAAAGGTAGGTCTTCGGTACTACTGTTAACACATAGTGAAAAATGTCATTTCGCCTATTGGATATAATTAACATAATAAAGCAATGGAGCGCAGCATTCTCGGTGTTCGTAGAACTGATCGCATCAGAAACACCGAACTGCGCTCCAAAACGGGAATTGCTGATGTGGGTGTTAAAACTGCCAAGCTCAAATGGAACTGGGCTGGCCACGTCTGGCGGATGCATCCGGAACGGTGGGCCAAAAAAGCCACAGAGTGGGTTCCACGAGATGGCTCCCGGAGAAGAGGCAGACCCAAAAGGAGATGGCGGGACAACTTGGACGCATTTGACCCAGATTGGCGGGAGCTTGCACAGAATAGAGGAGAGTGGCGAAAAAGAGGGGAGGCCTTTGCCCAGCAGTGGGACACTTCATAGGCTATAATAATAATAATAATATATCGGCGTAGGGATGTGACGACCCCATCGCCCACCTGGTGTTGTACCACCGGTGCAGTCAGTCAGCGCAGGGCGGCCTGTGGCGGGCCGATGGTGAGCGGCGACACCTCGCACCCGAGACTCCTGGGGGCACACACACACATGCGCCATACACACACATACACACAGCTACACACCTCCACCGCCTCTGGATTGCCTTAGTTGGCCGCCCAGAGTGGAGCGCAGGAGCTATATGCTTGAAAGGGTGGAAGTGCTCAATCTGCGTAATAACGGGGAAACCCGCTCCGGGTGCGCACGAGGCGCGACCCGCGATGGCGAAACCGGTGCACACCTCTCCACACCCTTAGCTGCTTACATCAGTGTTGCTCCCTCGCCACCCGTGCGGTGGCCTGTATAGGGGGCCCACGAAGGCTAGCCTCTTGGTTAGTGCGTAAGCGGCGAGTCACCGTCTGCCTTGCTTTCGATTTGTGAGATATTGATCAGGCAGATGTCCGTTATCTCACTCCATAGCCCGATTTTCCCGTCCACACCTCCCATCCACATAGCCCACTCCAAGTCTCTTCCTTCCTCGGCAATAGTTTGGCAACTGGGGAGGGCTGTCCGCCAGTACAGCCTCATGTTGTATTGGGAGGACAGATCTCCACAGTTGCGGCCATCTCACATTTCTAGTAAAAGGTACCAAAAGCCTCTTCATGTTGGCTTCGGCCCCATGAATGCGAATGACCGGGTCCCCATGGGCCCGTGACATGAAAATGTACCAACAAATAATAATATAAATCGAGGTCAAATGTCATTTGAAGCGGTCGAAGCATTAAATAAATATAAATATCTGGGGACATTTCACACAAATTGACCTAGCCCCAAACTAAGCAACGCTAGTACTATGGGTGCTAGACAACGACATAAATACTTATATAGAGAAATACATACATATATAAATACTAAACATCCATGACTCGGGTACAAACATTCGTGCTCATCACACAGTTTGCCCCGAGTGGGATTCGAACCCGCGACCGCCGGAACAGTGGGCCAAGGGCACTACCAACTGAGCCAAACCTGTCGTCAATTCGATCATTAACGTGGAACAATATTGTTTTTTTTTCTTTGTTTACAAATTACTACTACTACTACTACTACTACTACAGCCTATTTACGGCCCACTGCTGGGCACAGGCCTCCTCTCATCACGAGAGGATTGGGCTATAGTCCCCACGCGGACCCAGTGCGGATTGGGGACTTCACACACATCCTTGAATTACTTCGCAGATGAGTGCAGGTTTCCTCACGTTGTTTTCCTTCACCGAAAAGCTCAGTGGTAAATTCAAATTGAATTTCGCACATAAATAATTTCAGAGTTGCGAGCCGGATTTGAACCCGCGACCCCTGGCACTGTGGCCCATGGACACTGAAATCTTATGATTTGATACAGCTTCAGCTGTTGATGATCATAATACACGTATTTCAACCCTGACCCGCGTCAAGGTCAGACAATGTCGCGCATTACGCCAGAGGGCCACGTTCCACAATTAAATCTACGGAATCCACGAATGCCTAAAATTCACAGGATTACAGAACCGGAGCCCGCCATGCATATTGATGTACTTTGCATGACAAAATAGGCCCCAAATTGAGTTAAGGTCGGCACACGAAAGACGTCAATAATTTACGTGTTACCACTTCCATCCAAATGCGTGGGAAAATGTGGAAGACGCCACGATTATGCTAATACTGAGAGACGTGTTCGAGTAACAGATCATCACATTTACTTGCTCTGCAATAACTTTCTTGTGGTGAGGGGAGGCCTCAGCCCAGTAGTGGGACGTAAATAGGCTGAGGTTGTGTTGTTATGCGAACTTCCCATTTGCATTTGTATTCGACAGTCTGAAGTAAATGCAAACAAAGAGTTCAAAATGTGTTATTCACGCTCTTAGCGCCCTCGCCCATGGCGACTTTTTGTAGTGATGCTGACGCGCTACTCATATCGCTATATTTTTTTTAGATAAAAAGTAAAAAGGATAGCGATATGTTTAGCGCGGCAGCTTCGCTACAAAAGTCGCCGTGGGCGAGGGCCCTTATATTGTCTCTCGCATAGAAGTGTTTGTACATAAATTTTACATATCCAGGTCCTTTGCCGACTATCGTTTTAAAACTAAGCGAGCATCATGATTGATCGCGCGGTCTCGTTTTAATCTGCCAATTATACCAATCTAGCTTCTGCCCGCGACTTCGTCCGCGTGGAATTCGGTTAAAGCGTTCCCGCGGGAATTTCTTCGCACTGGCAAGGTCAGTAAATGTTCTAAAATTGCTTAATTATTGCATGAAAATGTTGATACACCCAGTGTCTAATGCCAATGTCTAAAATAATCTAACAACATAGGCCAAAAACATCAGGTCGTTCTTCAGGCTATAGTGTTTTTTTTATGTAAAAAGATTGACAAACAGGCAGACGGCCCACCTGGTAGTAAGTCGTCACCGCCGCCTATAGACATTTGTAACACCAGAGGCGTTACCAATGCGTTTCCAATCTCGAAAGGGATGGAAGATAGGACCTATGGGATAAGGGAGGATGGGGGACATGGGATTAGGGAAGATGGGATAGAAGGATAGGTACCCCGGTCCTCTCACTCACCATACAAAACGCAATAGCGAACTATTACTTCACGCCGATATTCTGTGAGAGCGTGATACTTCCCCAGACGAGCCGGCCCGACTCGAGCAATACTTTAAGACTCCACCAAAATAGAAAGCGTGACAATAATGATACCTTAATTGTAGCTTATCAACATTGCCACCCGAAAGATGTCCACTGCTGGACTAAGGCTCCAAGGGTCTCCACTTACAGGCTTATTGGTATCAACTTGACTCGAATTAGATGGTAACTCGAGCCCGTAGTCCGTAGAGGTGTTAGCAGCGCGTCTTCGTTTCCTAATTTAGGAACTTATAACTGTACTAGCTTCTGCCCGCGACATCGCCCGCGTGGAATTGGTTATCGCGTTCCCGCGGGAACTGTGCATTTTTCCAGGATAAAAAGTAGCCTATGTCCTTTCCCGGGCCCCCTACTATCTCCATGCCAAATGTCATCTCAATCGGTCCAGCAGTTGAAGCGTGAAGAGGTAACAGACAGACAGAGTTACTTTCGCATTTATAATATTAGTATGGACGCAAAACGGACATGTTAGATTTAATCGCCTAGACAATAGGGGAGACGACAACTTATTTTTAGGGTTCCGAAGTCTACTAGGAACCCTTATAGTTTCGCCATGTCCGTCCGTCTGTCCGCACTATTGCTCGGAGATGCTTAGTTCTAGAAAGCTGTAATTTGGCATGAATATACATATTAGTTACGGTGACAAAGCGGTACAATAAAATTTTGAAATATATTTTTTTATAGGGTACCTCCCCTACTGGTAAAGCGGGGATGTAATTTTTTTTTCTTGCGTACCCCATGTTGTGGCATATCGTTGAATAGGTCTTGAAAAAATATTGTGGGTTTGTTAAAACCATTTTTCGATTAAGTGATGCGTTTGTCAAATATTAAGCTTTAAACTGCTATTTTTTGTTAGAGTCACGTATCCCCCCCCCCTGCCAGCTAAATGGTGGTATTTGGATGGCTGAAAAAAATCACGGTTGTGGCGTATATAACGTAGTTGAAAGGAAAACTATCACAGCTAAGTAGGCTGTACAAATTTACGAGTCATTAGTCGACTTATGAAATGATTAAAAAACTAATGATTTTTCTCGAGCGGCAGGGGCGTCGGGTGGGTACGTCATACCACAGGCTAGCTAGATGCTAATAAGTCTTAGAAAGGTACTGTGGGCATCGTCAACTTCGGAACTCTATAATTTGCGCGTGGCCCGACACGCACTTGGCCGGTTTTTTTTCTTAGTCAATCAGGAAGATTATTGAAAAGTATTGGACACGTATTTTTCCTTTTTGAACGGAATCAAACTTATACGGAGATATATTAAGTTGAAATGTCGCGTGACGTCACGGTTAGGTACGATTTATACCTAACGGTGACGTAGTTAGCCCCCGCTCTCCAACTTTAATGAGTTTTAACTAAGTCATTCTTTGTTAATTTGATAAAACAAAAAATACGTGTCTAATATTTTTTTATTACCTGACTGACGGACTAATTAGAATTTCGATTTCTTCACCCTGTCGTCATCCCTATTGTCAAGGAGAAAATCTTTTTCCCACCCTTAACAAGCAAATACACGTGTTAATAATGGTTGACGAAGCCACAAACCGTTTGACAAAGTTTCTTTCAACTTTTCGACTGTAACACGTTTTTAGAAAATTTGAGGGTGAAGTTTTTACCCCCTTTCGTACCTCTGCGGGGTCTCAAAATAGAACTGTAAATATTGGCGGCTAAAATAAGAGCTCATACCGGATAAGTCATTAATTATAGATTGTTTTCGCGTTTCAACTAGATACTTGTATGTTTAGGAAGTCTAACAAATAAATGAATATAAATAACATAATCCCAAATTAATTTTGAAAATTATTTCTCTATTAACCTTGATCGTGAAAGGCTTTTAAAAAGCCGACTTGGCCGATTTTTTTAACTAACATTGACACTTCATTCGAATTGTATTCGAGGTCGTGTTTTTATAGACCGTGTCCACCGTGTGACTTAACGTAACATAATTCCGTGGGCGAGTTACTCGACCCTCCGCCGAATGTGAACGAGGCACCGCTTGTGACGTCACCCGCTACGTCACCGCCACCCCTAGGGGGTGAATGCGAACTGCGTAGCGGGCATCCTCATTGCATTGAAACTTTAAAGCGTGGGCGCAATGATTGATTTCAGCTTGGCAGAGTGTATTCGTAGCACGGTTGGTTAGGTTAGGTCCGTAGTATTTTAATGTCGAGTTGAACCACATTATAAGAATAAGATGAATAAGTACTGCAGCCTGCAGATACACATCATGGGAGTGACTAGTTCGGTTATCACGTTCCCGCGGGAACTATGCGTTTTTCCGGTACAAAACGTAGCCTAAATAATCTAATTTAAGTTACTAATAAATAACCATTACAAACCGGTAGACGAGCTGTCGGTAGGCCTCCAACAAGATGGAGTGACGACCTTGTAAAGGTCGCGGGAACGCGGTGGATGCGAGTGGCACAGGACCGGTCTGAGTGGCGCGTCTTGGGGGAGGCCTATGTCCAGCAGTGGACGTCTATCGGCTGAAATGATGATGATGATGAACCATTACAAATATATATTTTCATAATTTATTGTAAGTACGTAGTTATAACTTATTTTGGGAATATAGAAATCCATTTCTTCCCTTTGTACTTATTTGGTAATTTTAAACTAAACATTATTTTTATATCAATATTTCATTTATAATGTTACATAATTACATATCATAATCTAGCTAAGCGTATAAAGTTCATCGTATCGTAGCCCGTAGCGGCGTAGCTCGTAGCACTGTGCTACGGCTCGTAGGGAACGGTTACGAAATAATGTACATATGGGATTTGGTACTCTATTTACAAGTCTTAAGGGTTATTTTAACATATATGGAGCTTTATTTCTTATATTTGAGACTTCTCAATAAGAAGTTCTAAATAATGCATTAAAAAAACAATAAATTATTTAAAAGGAAAGAAGAGAAGCAATTTATTTATGTCAAATGGTAAGTAAAAATTTTATAATGGTTAAATTCAGTTTCAATAACCGTTTTTATAAAAAAGAGTTTCAATTGAGGCGTGTTGGTTACTCACAAAAAAAGGCTACCATACTAAGTTCCATTATAGACACCCACAATAAAATTAAACGTATAAAACCCCTTACAATCTAAATACAAAACGAATTGCTCTAAATTTCACGACGCATAAAAGTCACATTTAGAGTGGCAACGTAATTCCAGAAGCGGAACTCTAGTTAAAGCTCTAGATACAGATAGTAAATGCATATAGTACAACTGAATGAACGCGTGGGCGTCAATGGCGACGTAGAGGGGGAACGCCCACGACTGAATGGAGCTAGGGAGGGGGAGGGATGAATGACGCAGAGCGGTCGCAAATTGAAGAGACGCAGATGGCAATGAATTATTGATTCTTCTATTCGCACAAAACGCTACGCTGACAGTATAGATGAGAAGTGAATTTCTATTCCGGCTGGTCCTTTCTTGTTTTGCGATTTGAATCTGGAATTAACAAGCTATCTTAGTAAGGGTCGATCAGTTGGCTTAAATCATCACTACACAGTATAAAACAAAGTCGTTTCGCTGTCTGTCTGCCCTATGATTGTATGCTTAGATCTTTAAAATTACGCAACGGATTTTGATGCGATTTTTTTTTAATAGATAGAGTGATTTAAGAGGAAGGTTTTAGTATATAATTTGTTATAGTTTAACGCTCAATTCTCGTGGGAACGCTATAACCGAATCCCACGAGGAAGAATTCGCGGGCAGAAGCTAGTTATTGTAAAAATAAATACATGAACTACACCCGGTTTCCTTGCAAATCATAAATGAAGCTTCTGTCCGCAACTTCGTTCGCGTGGAATTTCTACCCATACTTTGCATTTTAAAATGAAAAAAAAATGTCGTAAATGTCATAAAATTAGCCTATATGTTGACCCGTGGACGTGTTATAATCTATCTCCATACTACATTTTGTGGCAATCCAGCTAGAAAGTAGTTATCGAGTTTGACACGGACTGTCTCCTCGACTAATGTTTTCTTTTCTAATTTTCAATTTAAAGACGTGACTTCTACAGACTTCGAGTTTTAATTTTTGTATAGATTTATACGAATGTTACATACTGCATACAAAGGACCAGGAGAAGATAGAACGACATGCTCATTCTTAAATGCAAGAGCAAGGGTTCTTAAATAAAACACGTAGAAAAAAGGTAAAATAAATGAGACTCCGAGATACATACTCGTAGTTCCGGAAGCTATAAATTTCGGTTCAAAAAGACAGGCAAACGGCAATCTCTTTTTAAGAGAGGCTGAGAGAACCTTCTGTTTGCTACTTATTTTGTGGAGCGGGGGCAGACGATTCAGCCTAGTCGTGCTGTAAATGGTTCGTTTATATTGTTTTTAAAATTGACGTTCGAAGATGAATAGCGATGAAGACTTGATGAAGTAGCGGTTTTTCGGCGTACACGCATTTATAAGAGGTTTTTGCGTGGTAGGGTAGTATTGATTTTCTAAAGTAAGAAGGATGGTTTAGAATATAAATGAACGTTTATCTTGTACTTTAAACGCGCTTATCTTGTATATTTCTTTCTATATTTATTTATACAAGCGATCTCAGAAACGGCTCTAACGATTTGGATGAAATTTGGAATGTAGGGGTTTACGGGGTCACCGTTGCAAATCGATCTAGCTAGTTTGAGACCTTAATATGAGTATCTGACATAACTCGGTTTAAGCTATTTTCACCCGAACAAAGATCGGTCGCCCAGGTTCTGTGTCATAAACTGACGATATTCATTGACTTACTACTTATACATACTTTTTAACATAATTTAAGACGCGACTGACTCTTGCAAATAAGCATCAAGGCTTCAGCAAGCGTAAAATAAAAAAAAAATAATAGATGGTTGCCGGAGAAGAGGCAGACGCAAAAGGAGATGGCGGGACAACTTTTTTTTTTTTAATTGAATAAATAATTTAAATAAAAAACTTAACTGAAACTCTTCTTTAGCAAAAACGCTAAAGATCCAACATTCATCTCAATCAAAGATACTTAGGTCGTATTATTTATGCTTTTTCGCCATTTTTAATCAATTTTACTAATTGCAACTGACTGTAGTCAGAAGGTATTTCACCGTTTCACCTCATTTCTAAAAGACTTTAAGTAAATGCCAAATAATTTAAACAAGAACTATTGATAACTCCACTAAATACTCTACCGTCTAACATATGAGCAGAGATAACCATAAATTTTAAATATGTTCTACAGCTAGAATATAAAGTTTTAAAATACGCTAAGTGAATAAAAACTTGGGAGCTTATAACGTGTATACAATTGCGAGAGCGAGACAGCTATATCCCCGAGGGAAGACAAAGTTCCATAAAGAAGGAGTCTGATTATAAAGCGCGTAAATAGACTTTTGTGGTAGTGGGTACATTTGTTTAAGAATTTTTAAGTAGGCTGTACCATATACTCGAAGGCTTCATATAACGTACAGCAGTAAAAAAAAAGTGAACAGGTTCTATTGTAATTTGAATACGCTTATACTATTTAACGATTATTAGATTTGGGACAGGTTAGGTAGTTAGGAACTGTGGGAAAGACATAAGATAGGTTATCACTCTGAAAGAAAACGTATTTTGAAACTTCACGTCGACAAACTGGCGGGTGCAGGCCACTATAAGACATTAAAATGAACAAACACACGTTACATAGGTATCATATTTACTTTTAAAATATATGCTTAGTTATTCCCTTAAAGCTTTAATTTATAAACACGTTGAAATCGGGCTCTATAAAGCCCAAAGTCTAGTGTGTCCCGCCTCGCTGAGCCGATTACAGAACTTTTAATCGGAGCTTTAAAGTTAACGGTGCCTTCTTTAACGAGCTTAATCTCTGAGCTTTTCGACTGCCATTTGTAAAGCTATAGGGAAAGCGAAATGAATAATGAAGTGTTTAACGTTTTGTTCTAGAATTAGAAATATTTAGCAATAAGAGATCCCTTTGTTTGTGGTGAAAGGACTCCTCAGTTTGATTTTCTTTATTATGATGGATCAACTAGGCCTAGCATGACAATCAATATGTCAATCTTAAATGATGTGAAATTTCAAGGAAGGGATTTCCGAAATTTTATGCCATTATGAAAAAAATGGGTGCATAAGTTTGAAGGAAATGAAAATGCACTGTCGTGCTAACGACATTAGCAGTAAGTCGTGTTTGTATAGTTTCGAGTTGGCTTTAATACATTTCGTCACATTTTTCAGTATCTTGTTTTTTATGCTATCCTCATGATTGTTATGTATAATTTTTCAAAGTAGAAATTTTAGAATTAAAGATGTCATTTTTTTTTTCTTTTTCATCTTTTCTCCCAAGATCGGCAACCCAATTGCAATTTATTAATAATACCCTTCTTCTTCTCTGTAAATAATGGCTTCTGTCTATGTGTTAATAATACCCATTATCTACCTATCTCCTACTAAAATCGAATTAATATCTAAACACAGCTTGTGCATAAAATATAAGATTTTGTCCATGTTTGAAAACATTTATTTTACTTAAAACTCTACCAAACAGAACTGGGATTAAAAAAATACGTTTCCAACAAAACCACAAGCCTGTAATTTATAAAACTGCGTTGTGACTGCTTTCGTATGCAAAACTGAACAAAACCTGCACTGAGAACTAAAAGGTTCTATTTATCCATCTCGTCTCATATAAACTCAGACCTTACACCATGTATATGAGGTTCATTTTGTAATGCCCTTTTAAGGTGAAGTCACGAAAAGTCGATACAGCGCGGAAATGCAACATGGCGCACTGCAGCGACCTTCGGTGACCTTCCGTGACCCCTACCCGTGACCTTGCGCCTAAAATACGTAATACTCTTTCCTTCCGCGTGCTCATTTTAAACGTGCTATATTTTTAGCGTAGGCGTTCCAATTTTAAAATGAACGTTTTCTTATTTTTTCACTCACAAAGACCGGAGACGCTTTCTAAAGAGAAACGGGAGGCGGATTGAATGGAAACCTTTGATGATATAAAGGATTTTTACCTATTGTTGAGAATGTAAAAGAATTTGGATTTTTCTTGGCCGTAATAGATACTATAATGTCGATATTTTACTAACAAAAACAGTAAATTGGTACTTTTTGCGTCGAGTGTTGAATTAAAAAACAGTTTCCAAATGTTTAACGCTCGTCCTATGAACTATTATTTCAGTTGGGGACCCTTATAAGTACTCGGAAAATGGTTTATAATCTTTCAGTCCAATTGCTTCCACCAATTAAGGTGAATTCAGCGTGAGGAATAATTAAGTTAACTGGTAAATTACTGCCATTACGTCATTTAGTTGCAACTTTCACAATTAAATCTCCATCCGTAATTGTAATTTCTAATTAGTCACTTCGCAAGTTGCGGTAGCTTTCTTTTACTAAACATGAAAAAAACGTACTTATGTTCATTAATTCACAAAACGGCTGCATCAGAAGTTTTTTACTAACTGCAGTCGAGTTTATTAATATGTGTACATTTTTGGACCTTATTTGGTAAATATAAGTGAACTCGTCTGGACAGTTTGGTCGTATTTTTTATGCTAAAAGTACAAGAGCAAGAGGCACATATTGCTCGAAAAAAACTGCCAAACGCTTGTAGATAAATAAAAAAAAATCACTATCACTTAACTTTAGCATTACAATAGGTACCTAACAAAACTATTTACTCGCAATAATATGCTTAAGTTTTTAATGACTCGAGAACATACACGCAGGTATGTGAATGTGTGTGTTCCATGTTTTAATAATGTCCCCACCTGCCCTATATACCCAAACGCAATTCAAAAAATCTTCTGTTTTTTATGTTCCATAAATAAATGAAGTGGTACCTTCACTGCGCATTGTTCTATGAATATCTGAGCAAGGTTTTTATAGTCAAGAAAGTCATAAAACTACGATAATAGAGTAAAGGTGACCTGTCATCCCCTTCGAAATCCGATCCCCTCTAAAATATCGATGACATAATATACTTTTATTTTTTGAATGTATTGGCTATTTATAGTTATTATATTGATCATGTGGGCCGAACTAATAATACAAACGTGATTATAAAAAACCTTGGTGGCCTAGTGGTTCGACCTACCGCCTCTCGTGCATAGGTTCGGGGGTTCGATTCCGGCTCGCACTTTACTTATATATGAGCATAATTCAATCGGAATCTACCACTGAGCTTTTTGGTGAAGGAAAACATCGTGAGGAAACCTGCACGCATCTGCGAAGTAACTCAAAGATGTATGTGAAGTCCCCAATCCCGGCCCGCGTGGGGGCTAAGCCCAAACCCTTTCGTGATGAGAGGAGGCCTGTGCCCAGCAGTGGCACGCAAATAGGCTGAAGTAGTAGCAAGTAAGGCAAAAAATATGGATGAAACTCATGTCGGCCGCATGCGGCTGCGATCGATCGGGAAGGATGATCTTAAAGCAAAAAAATATTGACTAGAAAACTACAGATATACAGTTAGTTACTTAGTTCAGTTCAGAACATCAACTTAAGTTTGTTTTTCTTCATCTCCACTATCCAACGGTTGTCTGGTACAGATCGTTATTAAGCAATAAGACCGCCTGCTGTATGCCATACTTTTTGTGTAATTACATTATGTATGTACTGTTCCTTTAATGTGTGGTGTTCAATAAAGTATATTGTATTGTATACGTTTAATGACTTCTTACTATTATAGATAGAATCCAGAACAAACTTTGTATTTGAGCCCACGTTCATAATTTAAATTGCAAAGTTATTTATTTATTTATTTAAACTTCATTGCACATACAAAATGTATACAATTGGCGGACTTAATAATAATATTAATAAGTTAATGATATTTATGTTATTTTTGTTCCAGGTACGTCCAGAGAAGTTGATTATTATACTACAAAGTTATTAACACTGCGGTATGTTATTAGAGAGGTAAGGCTTAAAATGGTAAGTATTCTCTGTTTTTAATTAAAATTCGATGAAAGTTATCGTTCTAAGAATAAATAACTTTTTTCAGTTAATCCATAACTTAATACTCTAAATGCAAAAGTAGCTCTGTTTGTTACCTCTTCACGCTTAAACCGCTGGATCCTTTATTATGTAGATGAATTTGTTATGGAGATAATTAGCTACTTTTTATCCCGGAAGAACACATAGTTTCGCGGCAAATTCCACGGAGGTGAAGTCGCGACCAGAAGCTAGTGTAGAATAATTGAACCATAGAAAATTTTCATATGTTTATCATGAATCCCAATGTGTTTTTAGGTAAATTAAAAAAAGAGTTAGTACTAATTTGGCGACATAAAAGATTTACCTTAGTAAATGACAAATATTTAATCTAATTCCATCAAATGTTTAACGAATTTAAGCGGGAGCCTCCACGAAGTCCGTTAGAACACTGAACCCAATTTGTTGAGACCCCAATTACGTGTAATCAGAGCCCACCTGTTGAAGTTTCGGCCTACTTTCAGCCGGGAATTTAACTTACAAGGCTACCGTGGCTTATGTGAAAAGTTCGTTTGCAATTGGAGGTAGGTATCTATTACATTTTCAATTCTTTTGAGAAGATATACCGCTAGAAAATATGCTTTTTCAAAAATTAAATTCTTGGGACACGCTTTTATCGCTGACTGTTCTTTTCTTTGTAAATCCTTCATCTACCTTTCAAGACGAATCAAACGAGCCCAAATTCGATGGGTTTATGTAGTTTTATTACGGAGTTCCTATGGCCACCTTCCAGCTCCATCATCAGATCAGCTCCACGTCATCATAATATTCCATTGTCACGCGATTTACATATTCGTGCAAAATTTCAGCTCAATCGGAAATCGGAAAGTGGGTCAAATTTAACTTGCAAGATTCCATTACATAGTTACATACAGGTTTACACAACTTAGAAGGCGCGTGGATTTACCAATATTAGTATCTGCGTCAACGGCTTAAGTGCTTCGCCGCACGCCTTCTAAGTTGTGTCGTGCTATACAGGTCGACCTAATAAAAGCGTGTTAAAAAAAATTTAAGTTTAATGCTGTCAATATACTTCCGTATAGCACGACGCAATTAATAGATGCGAGGGGGAGCTATGGGGGAGGCCTATGTCCAGCAGAGGACGTCTTTCGGCCCGATAGCCGTATACGGTGCGTCGCGCGCTATAGTTGCGTTGTGCCATACAGGGCGGACACGGCCTATAAAAGCACGATTTCGAACACAATTCGAATGAAGTGTCAATGTTTGCGTGCGAGGACATCTGTAAACTTGTACATGTGTGTGTACTAACTACGCGGGCCAGTGATCCAATGCAAGATCTTGAATGCGTTGCCTACCCTGAGCCCTAAGATGGAATGCCTCTGTGCCAGAAATTTCACCGGCTGCCTTAACCCCCTACCGGAAGACAACAGTGCGAGCACTGCTATTTGGCGGCAGGTTAGCGGGGAAAGTGACGGTGGTCCCTCCCCGGACGGACCTAGCACCAGGCCCTGCCACTAGCAAAACATACCTATAGAGGAGAACAGTCGCAAATTGGCCGGACATCCGGACATACGAAGCATTTTTGTCCATGCTGAAACGGAGATGCTTCGCTCGGTTAGTAAAATATGTATCATCAATCATCATGTGAGCAGACATTGCTGGACATATGCTCCGCTTAGCTCCTATATCTATGGAGTGTGGAATGTGTCTTAGTAAGGAGCGCAATCTTATATGGCGAAACAGTTGAAAACGTGTCCAGCGGATTTGATAAACAACAAAACAAAACACACTCTCCTCACAACCGTTTTCGCTGTGTTTTCGCCTCAGCAGCGCCGTCTGAAGACGCTACTGCAGACTATCCGCCTAGGTGGCTTAACACTTGCGGCAAATTTTACACCATATTTCCAAACCCCTTTTCCAGGATACTTTTTAAACCTTTTCCCGGATTATGGGATTTTCAAGATTCCCGGGATTACGCGATTTGTGGGATTACTGGTATTTCTATCCAAAGTCCGCTTCCGGGGTCCCTCTAAACTCTAATGAGTTTTTCCGGGATTTCTGGGGCAATGGTAGCCTATAGCTTATACCAAGTTACAAACTATCTGTTTGCCAAATTTCATGCAAATTGGTTGAGCCGTTATAGCGTGGTTGAGCAACAAACATCTAAACATCTAAACAAGTAAACATCCAAACACACAAACTTTCAGCTTTATTAATTAAATACAAATAAAAAAATGTTTCAAGATACCACGATGTTGCTGACCCTTATTAATGTGTAGCAAGGTCGAGTGTTGTTTACATTAATTGCCGGTTATTTTGGAACGATAGCCGCCGCGGACGCACGTAGCAACTGAAATAAATTGGGAATAATGCTACGGACATAGTAAAAGGCATAAGCGATTTTTTTAGTGTAGTTCATTAAAATAAATATCAAGCATGAAAAAACGCATAAAGTACTTAATTATCTTATTTTATTCAACTTTAATTGACGTCGTAATTGATTTGATTGTATTTTATATCAATTTGTCCCTATTTAACGATAAACTTATGTGTTCTTAATGTTATTTCGTGTATTTCTACTTACCATCCATCCATAATATCTTGCGTTAAAAACGGGGCTACCAGGATTTTAATTACAAACAAAACTTCCATTCCTTCTGCTTAAAAAAATTACACACTTCCCTTTAAATTTTCATAAGTACTTATTAGTAAAAACAAAAAAGCCACAGAGTGGGTTCCACGAGATGGCTGCCGGAGAAGAGGCCGACCCAAAAGGAGATGGCGGGACAACGTGGACGCATTTGACCCAGATTGGCGGCTTGCACAAGATAGAGGAGAGTGTCGAAAAAGGGGGGAGGCCTTTGCCCAGCAGTGGGACACTTTATAGGCTATAATAATAATAATATTAGTAGGTAATGAAAATTCATTGCCCCCACACCCCACGGGCGATCCGCTCATCGCTCCCGCCCGCTCTAAACCAGCGACTTTACCCAGCTGATAACGTTAGCTTGCCCCTGCGCACCGAAATCTCGGACATCGACCTCCAAGGTGACAGAATGACCTAACAAACACACCAATTAATAGGGTCGGGTTTGTACAAATTGTCGTTTTATTGACATACAGTCGGCAAAGTGACAAATCCTACTCAACCCCACTCTCATCTAAGTTTTATGTTTCGACGAAGCCTCTAGCAGATACATCGAGGTTTTCTTAAACTTTCAGTTTTTTACGTTTAGTCGAGTAGGTACCTACAGGTTTGGACCTTATCACAACAGGGTAGGATGCTAAAGCCGTGGTGGCCTAGTGGTTCGACCTACCGCCTCTCATGCAGAGGGTCGGGGGTTCGATTCCGGCTCGCACCTCTGAGTTTACTTATGTGCGAAATTCAATTTGAATTTACCACTGAGCTTTTCGGTGAAGGAAAACATCGTGAGGAAACCTGCATGCATTTGCGAAGTAATTCAAAGATGTGTGTGAAGTCCCCAATCCGCGCCCGCGTGGGGACTGTAGCCCAAACCCTCTCGTGATGAGAGGAGGCCTGTGCCCAGCAGTGGGACGCAAATAGGCTGTAGTAGTAGTAGGATGCTAAAGTGTGTACTTATTGTCGACCTCGACTGTAGGTACGTCACTAAGAATAGACACTAAACTGCCAATCGACTTTTCACTCTGACCATACCCACATATTAATTTATTTTTAATCACCAAAATAATTGATTGACTACTCCATAACTTCTTTGTGGTCAGATTATTAGAATGAATCTCTCTTTTGTGACGTTACTTTTAACAGCTGTGTAGATTAAGATTACAACCTTAATAACTATAGTTATTTTTTATCATCGTCGAATGATGTCTTTTGCTGTTATAAATCTAGATCGTTACCTAATAAGTACTGGGGTATAAAAAGGTTTTTCCCCGTGGAACACGCAATCGATAAAACTATCCTGTGCTGTTCCCAAACTATCTCCATCATCATCATCATCATCACCATTTCAGCCGAAAGACGTCCACTGCTGGACATAGGCCTCCCCCAAGGCTCGCCACTCAGACCGGTCCTTTGCTACTTGCTTCCACCGATTTCCCGCAACCTTCACGAGGTCTATCTCCATACCAAATTTCATCTAAACCGGTCTAGCGTGGGTGTAGCGGTATTAATATGAAGGAAGGACACGAAAACAAACTTTCACATTGTTATTGTAGATTATGTACCATTCACATGCCATATTTCCCTTACTTCATCCACTCTCATAGCCGGCGCATTTATTATGGGTATTTTAAGGGAAAAATGTCCCGGAAAATATTTTCCTTCGGGACAAGATTAATGTTAGAGGAAACGTGAACGAGCAGGTTCGGAATTATGACGTGTTGCTCGAGATAGATTACCGTGACAAATATAATCCCGCGGGAACTATGCGATCTTCCTATGTAGCCTATGTGCTTTCCCGGGACTCCCAACTATCTAACCTACCAAATTTTATCCAAATAGATCCAGCAGTTGAAGTTTGAAGAGGTAACAGACAGACAGACAGTAAGAGTTACTTTCGCATTTATAATATTAGTAAGTATTGATGATTAAAAAATATTTAAAACAGCATAAAAGTTTAAAAAAAAACTTTTTAAAAACAAGCTTTTGTTAAAGTGTACGTCAAGACGGATCAAACGAGTCCAAACTCGATGGGGTTGTGTCGTTTAACTACCGAGTTCCTATGGCCACCTTCCGGTTCCATCATCAGATCAGCGCAATGTCATAATAATTTTGCATTGTCATCCGATTTACACGTGCATACAACATTTCAGCTCAATCGGTAACGGGGAAGTGGATCAAATTTAACTTGCAAGATTTGATTTCAGCCAAACAAACAAACATCGGGACAGGTGAAACTAAATAAAAGCCTGTATAGGTAAAAAACTCGAGTAAGTCACCTGTTGTATGTAGTTGTGTTCCAAAATGATATGAAAATTCGAGGAAAATTCACGTCAACTTTCGTATACAGACAGGTTACTACTACATACAACAGGTGACTTACTTAAGTGTTTTACCTATAATATGTTATTTTTGGTACAATTATGGGCCGTGCTTCTCTATAGTGCTGTTTACAACATTATTATTTATAAAAGAGGCATAAAAAAGTTTCCCGTGAATATTCCTCATCAAAAAGGCCTATAAAGCCAAACATTTATGTTGACACTGAAATTCGGCGAAGTCTTTAATCACGTTTAATTAGTTTATTAATTTCGGCCAGGCGCCGGCCGAACGTGAAATTAGATAACTTCGGCTCGGTTTTCGGAGTTTTGATTAAAATTATCCCTTTAGTCACGCTGAGGTGTCACGTGATATTTAATCCTGATAGATTGACATATGTAAATGTACTTCTAATTCAGGGCAAAGATATTGTATCCACCACAACAGCCTATTTGCATCCCACTGCTGGGCATAGGCCTCTCATCACGACAGGGTTTTGGGCTATAGTCCTCACGCTGGCCCACTGTGGATTGGGGATTTCACACACATCCTTGTATTTTGACCTTGTATATTGTGTAATTGAGTTATATTGCTAATTTAATGAAATTTCATAGACTTCATGTAAAAATAAGAAGAAAAAAAAAAAAAAGAACATGCAACTATAAAATGATAATTTTAGTTATTTAAGTATATTGCTACGCCCCAACGGGGTATCATGTCATAGCTTCATATTTAACATTTGTAACATCTATATTAACTACATGAATGCAATTAATAAAAATATACAAATATACAAATATTGTATCCAGCCAATATATACTTACATTCATAATATGATTAACGTTATCTTAATTTTTGAACAACGTTCAAAACCAGTTTCCACATGGCAACAGTGATGAATGATGATACTGATGAATTGTAATCACTTATTGTACCTAATCGAAAAATAACACATTTTATGATTTTAGTTTTGCATTAATTGATTTAATCAGGTTTTTTTTTGTCAAAAATTCAGTCCCAAACAGGAACCGTTTGTATCTAAAAATAAAACAGTCACGTTACTTTTCATTTAAGGCATTCACTGCCACCAACGCATATATGCGTTTTGCTGACTTTCCCGCAGTGCCTCGAACGCACATGTGCGTTGCAATGTTCCCTTAATGACAGATGTGGCACCTGGCGAAAGATCGTAAAAAGAAGTGGCAGTGAATGCGTTAATTAACGCATTCACTGCCACCGACGCATATATGCGTTTTGCTGACTTTCCCGCAGTGCCTCGAACGCACATGTGCGTTGCAATGTTCCCTTAATGACAGATGTGGCACCTGGCGAAAGATCGTAAAAAGAAGTGGCAGTGAATGCGTTAATTAACGCATTCACTGCCACCGACGCATATATGCGTTTTGCTGACTTTCCCGCAGTGCCTTGAACGCACATGTGCGTTGCAATGTTCCCTTAATGACAGATGTGGCACCTGGCGAAAGATCGTAAAAAGAAGTGGCAGTGAATGCGTTAATTAACGCATTCACTGCCACCGACGCATATATGCGTTTTGCTGACTTTCCCGCAGTGCCTTGAACGCACATGTGCGTTGCAATGTTTCCTTAATGACAGATGTGGCACCTGGCGAAAGTTCGTAAAAAGAAGTGGCGATGAATGCCAAAGCGCGTCTTATCTTTTGAACAGAGTTTGAAAATCAGTTTCCCTAGGAGTTACACTGCACTGCCAGGTTTTTCCACTATTTAAAAAGAGAACATTGTACTTTTTTATTCAATTTAATGAGTTAGCAACCAGCCAGTAGCAAGTAGCGTATATTTTGTTCTCGGTGTGGGGCCCGTGTAATGTTATCAATAATGACATTGTTTTTCACGATCTATCAGCTAATTAAAAAGGACTCCACGCCATTATTGATCTTATTCTCGACAAGAGAACGTTCAAATTACTATTCAAGTAATCATTATCGCAATCTTTGTATTGGAATAGAAATATGTGTACACACACACACACACACACATAATGTAACGGTTTTTTCTAATAATACCAAGATTTGCCTTTTTTAACACGCTTTTATTAGGTCGACCTGTATGTAACTATGTAATGCAATATTGCAAGTTAAATTTGACCCACTTTCCGATTTCCGATTGAGCTGAAATTTTGCACGAATATGTAAATTGCGTGACAATGCAATATTATGATGACGTGGAGCTGATCTGATGATGGAGCTGGAAGGTGGCCATAGGAACTCCGTTATATGACTAGATCGAATTTGGGCTCGTTTGATTCGTCTTGAAGGGTAGATGAAAGATTTACAAAGAAAAGTACAGTCAGCAATAAAAGCGTGTCCCAAAAATTTAATTTTTGAAAAAACTTATTAAAGACGAATGTTATTCTTACCGCAAATGACTAATTTTCTTTAAACATAGACATTATTTGGCAAAATCCCAAGCGCATCTACAAATTTAAAACGCTCCGCTCGATCTGCCAGTACAAAATGCACCTTTTTGTATTAAAACATGATTGAATTTTGGCTGACAACAGTGTATTAATATTTAATATGGAATGACGGTTGTAAACAAGCCGTCACGTGAGTTCGCCATTTCATGACCTGAAAATGGAATCAGTCCATTTAAATATTTGAATGTTGTTTTTTTTTTTATCTAAACAATTGTAAGGTAATTGTAACCTTACAGTTGTTTAGATAAAAAATAATTGTACCTAATATCTAGCAGGAAATAATCAATTGGTTTTTATATCAATTTATGTTTTTGTGTCGATTTTCTCCTTTCAACTTCAAAGTTGAAAAATTCACACAGTTAACACAATATGTTAAGTCCATACTAATCTTAAATGCGAAAGTTCTCGGTTAATCTATCTGTTACCCCCCCCCCCCCCCCCTCAATTAACCCGACTTAGATCAAGTTGTTATGGAGACAGTTCGTATTCGGGGAAGAACAGGAGATAACAAGAGATAATCTTCTGTACTCTATACTAATAATAAGTCTGTAGTCGTGTAAAAGTGCCCCTATGTGGCCAATCTGCTGAATAAATGATTGAATTTTGAAGAAGAAGTCGCGTCTGGAACTTGAAAATTAAAATAAATTATCAAGTCGAGGGACTATATAAAAGATATTGAACACAAAATAACGTTTTTTTTTTAGAAAAAAATGTCTTTATGTACGTATATCCGAATTTAACTTGAAAACTACTGGACGGACTGCAACAAAATTTGGTGTGTGGCTAGTATATAACACTGGTCAACATATAGGCTACTTTTTATCCTGGAAAACGCACAGTTCGCGGTAACTGAGCGCTGTTACCGAATTCCACGCGGACGAAGTCGCGGGCAGAAGCTAGTTTATAAACATCCCGTAACTCATCATTCAAAGCGGTGAAAAGTAGGATAGATTTAAGAGGGTTTATCCCGAAAGTTGGCAACGTTTCATATAGCTGTCTAATGTTTCGCTGTTTTTATTAATTTCTCAATATTACTGTATTAAAAAAGAAGTTATCATTCTATGGTTGAACGACGCGTCTCGTTTTATATTTGTTGGTTAGGTATTCAAAAGATAAGATTACATTGAAGTGCATGGAAAATTACATAATCCTAAAAATTTCGTGTTCGTATGATTATTGTTGTAATCCATTCTTAATGTTTTATTCAACCACAGAGCGATACTTCATGTTTTCATTCAGTAATATTCAGAAATTAATGAAAACAGCAAAATATTTGACAGCTGTTTGCGACGTTGCCAACTTTCGGAGTAAACCCTCTTAAGTATGAAAACCAAAAAAAGTTAAATAAAATTTGGGATATTTGGATTTAATTTCCCATTTAAAATGGAAAGAAGTGGAATATATTTGCAATATTTGTCGCCGCGATCGGCCCCGGGACGGCTCTTAGGGATGAATTAAAGGCTATTTTAAAGAGTCATATATCCTTTTTAACCTTGCTTTTATTGTACACGAAGTGCTCTTGGAATAAAGTTCAAAGTGAAATGATTTCGTATGTAATAAAGACCTTTCAAAAGTACACATAATTAATCGTTCAAAATTACCGGGAGGTTGGGATGGCCTCTTAATAAAGAGCGTTTTACTAATGACGGGACATCCTGTACCTTTTCGGAGAAGCATTTAACTTTTAACCTTAGTACAAACCAAGGGGGTTCAAAATCGGGTTGAGCTTTTTATGTTTTGTTTTAATTTTATTGAACAACGGTTTTACGTCAGCTTCCATGGGTAAGTATTTGTTTTATTTGCTGTCGTTACAGTGATGTAGGTAGGTACCTACCTGATTTTCTTCATTTCGTTGCGTTTTTCCGGGATAAATATAGTACCTTCTGTCCTTTTCTGAGACTCGAAATATTTCTATAGCAAATGTCATCTAAGTAAATCGGTCTAGCAGCGGTTTAAGCGTGAAGAGATAATGTAGTATGTTTGCCTTTAGGTCAATTCATTTCTGTTAAATTAAATCAAGAGGGTTTATCCCGAAAGTTGGCAACGTCGCATATAGCTGTCAAATATATCGCTGTTTTTATTAATTTCTTAATATCACTGAATTAAAAAGAAGTTATCGTTCTATGGTTGAATAGCGCGTCTCGTTTTATATTTGTTGGTTAGGCATTCAAATAAATGATAAGATTACATTAAAATTTTCGAAAGATAGTACTTCCCTAATCCTAAAAATTTCGTGTTCCTATGATAATTGTTGCAATCCATACTCAATGTTTTATTCAACCATAGAGCGATAATTCATGTTTTCATTCAGTAATATTCAGACATTAATGAAAACAGCGAAAT
Organism: Aethes cnicana; assembly: GCA_963971205.1. Taxonomy (NCBI): domain Eukaryota; kingdom Metazoa; phylum Arthropoda; class Insecta; order Lepidoptera; family Tortricidae; genus Aethes; species Aethes cnicana. The sequence goes on from OZ020280.1 coordinate 13,182,492, forward strand.
ATTTGACAGATATTTGCGACGTTGCCAACTTTCGGAGTATAAAGTGCCCAGATATGGTCTATTTGCTGAATTAATGATTTGATTTGATTTGAATGTTTTTATAAAGCTCTTTTCAATGTGTAACTATGTGACTATGGAATTTGCAAACTGTCCCGTTATTCCAATTCAGCCACCACAAAACCCGCGAGTGAGCCGGTGTCGCGTTACCATTGTTTGTTACAAACACGTTACGTTCTCACTCGAAAGTCGATCCAAAAGATCAACTTTCAACCCGTACCGCTCCGTTTCCAACCCACGGACAACGTAAAACAATGCTTATTGCAAAGAAGCGAGAGCTCGTTTTGAGCCCACCTCAAACACGACTCAAGGTCGGTAAAGTTTGCCAGTAGGTACCTGTTATTTGATTTAGTATTTATGTTTTACTTTTGAGGAGTTCTTGAGCCGTTGTTCTCTTTTACATAGACTTTTATTTAAACAGTAACATTTTAACTTCATTTGCATAGAATTTCATACCTATTCGCTGTGCGCAAAGACATTGGTGGAGACGAAAACGGTCGCAGCGTGTGACATAGACATAGCCAAATATGAAAATTCTGACGCATTATTTAACGATTTATTTGCATTGCATTCAGTACATCTGGAGCGAATAACGTCATCCGAGGCTTCATTTGTCTTTATCTCTCATTATGAGGTTAGATAAAGAGACATTGCCTTTTTGCCACAAATTTTCGTCACAGTGGTAATTCACTTATTAGATGTTCTATAGTCCGTCGACCAAAGAGTATAGTTGCATATTGCGCCGCCGACTTCGCATCCGCTAGTTGGCGCAATATTAAAGTATATTTCGTATATTTTTATTAATTGCATTCATGTAGTCAATATAGATGTTACAAATTTTAAATAAGAAGGTGTGGCGAATTCGCTAGATGCCACAGCATCTACAAAATTTGTTATGTTGGCTAGAGTGGGACGCGAATCAGAGAGGACGCCATCATTGTGTAAACCCGGTACTGAAGTGCGCTTCTTGTATGTAATAACTACTAATAACAAGTGATTAATAGAAGCTGAGGCTATGACGTGATACCCCTTTGGAGCGTAGCAATATAGAGATCTTCTACATCTAAACTCCCGCGCCTTCACGTTTCAAAACGCTTCAATTTTTTTATTATAATTTAAAAAGCACAACCAACACTCTCAACGGATAGTTGATGGCTATCTCAGCACGCACACATGTGTTGAGGGTGTTGGTGGTGCTTTTTAAATACATTGAAGCGTTTTGAAATGTGAAGGAGCGGGACTTTAGATAGAAGAAGATCTCTACTTAATTAACTAACATAACTAAAATTAAAGTAAGCGCCATTTATTTACCAGTCGATAATAAAAAGTCATCTTGTTCATCTGATTCCCGCGACCAATTTGCGTTACATTATGCAGAACCTAAATTAGTATAAATTTTATGCGTATATTAAGTATTTTAGTAAAAAATCCTTGAATCTCGTTTTTCAAGTTTTTTAGTGGTTTCATCGATTTGCGGTACCTAATTCGCAATGTTTACGCAATTGTCATTAGCGTGTTCATTGTCATGTGCGCTTTGGAGTTTTGTTAATTTAGCGGCCAGGGTCATTTTCAAATACAATCCCTTCTAATCTACACTCATATACCTACTCTTACATTACTGACTGACTGATGACAACGCACAGCCAAAACTACTGAAAACCTGAGATTTGAGATTCTTGAGAGAGAGAAACGTACTTACACGTTTCTTGGGAGTGAAGGGGAGCACTAAGAGAGGATTTTCCGAAATTCCTACGGGAACGCGAAATAACGGCTTTTAAAATATTTACGCTCAAACAAAGTTGCGGGCAAAAGCTTAGTGACTTAATAAAAGAAAGAGATGCTAACATATAGGTATTTCTCCGCTTTGGACAGTGTAAGAGAGTGCGCCCACGGGTGACTTTTGTCGCCGTGACAAAAAAGATCGTCACCTCAAAAGTCACGTCTCCAACGAACTGAAGGAAAAGTCACGCGTGACAAAAGTCACCCGTGGGCGCACTCTCTTAGGGATCGTGCTAATACAAGAAAGAATGAAAGGAAATAATTTTATTGCCATAAAATACATTGATATCTTAAATTAACTTAAAATCCATGTAAATTAAAAATTATGACAATAGGTCTCGGCGTCAGTATAATACTGCTAATGCAACGCGACTAAGTACGCGATTGTCGCGCGAATAAGCGATGCGACCGTCGTGTGTTTGTTGGCGCGTGGTGGCGATTACACGAATTTCAATTAGGACACCTATTCAATATGTAGTACGCGCCTTTGCGAGAACTTGCGATCATCAACAACAACAACAGCCTATTTACGGCCCACTACTGGGCACATGAATCCTCTCATCACGAGAGGGTTGGGCTATAGTCCCCACGCGGGCCCAGTGCGGATTGAGGACTTCACACACATCCTTGAATTACTTTGCAGATGCGTGCAGGTCCTCACGATGTTTTCCTTCACCGAGAAGCTCAGTGGTACCTATATTCAAATTGAATTTTGCACATAAATAATTTCAGTGGTGCGAGCCGGATTTTAACCCGCGACCCTCTGCATGAGAGTCACCACTAGGCCATCACGGCAAATTCAAAATTCAAAATTCAATCATTTATTCAGCAAATTGGCCACATAGGGGCACTTTTGCACGTCAGAAAAAGAATTTACCAGCGCTTCCTAGACCCATTGCTTGAGAAGCGCCGCAACAAACTCAAGCAGAAGGCCCGGCTTCTTGATCTAGAGCTTGGGATCTTACGATCATCGCGTAGTATTAGGAAGATCCCTAAGCCGGCATTAGAAAAAGATACATACAAAGTTTCAGCGCATGTTTGACCTATCCGGGTTAAGTTATAATTGTTGTGGGATCAAGCGAACGTCATGCTGTGATCTCGTTTTATCACACACGCCTCGGGTCAGTGACCCGTTATCTCGCTCGTTATAAACTTATAACGGCCTGTGTCATGTCTAATTAGAACTATTGACATCTTGCGCGCCACGTGCATCGTGATAGTCGAGAAACGATATTGCAACAACTTGCACATTTAGATAATTATACCTAAGTACCTAAATAGAAATATATTTATTTCGGCACAAATTAAAATACTTACAATAAAAATAAAAACTAGAACTAAAAATAGCTTATAAATAAAAAAATTGGCACAGATCAGTGTCGCTCGGCAAGGTTCCCAAAAGGCTGACAACATTGCCGCGCTGGATGGCAATGCTTATTCGCTGAGCGAAGTAGTGGCCAGCTTTTTGGTCACCAGAAGCCTCGATGAGGCGGGCGGACAAAATAAATCCTTAAAAAGGCGACGTGCGCTGGGCCCCCAAGGCCCCAAAGCTTCGACCCCAAAAGCCACAAACATGTAACGGCTTCCCAGTGTAGCATATTTGCGGCGTTTGAAGTCTTCAGCCGAAGATGCCGCTGCGCCAGCACTGGTTTTCGTGCTCGGAATATGGGACGGTGCTAGGGTATCTACGCAAGTAGCATCCCAGACAAGGGGCCGACCCATACTCCAAGGCACCAACGTCATCCCGTCGGGCCTCTTTCCGCCAACCCTGGCTAGTCCGTTGGGTTCCAGGACTGCAGGAACCTTGACGCTAACAAGGGCCCTTCGGATGACGTCGTTAATGCTAAATTGAATTTTCCTAACTCAAGTAACGAGAGCAACCACGATCACTCTGTCAAGACTGTACTACTGTACTGAGGAGGAACTCATTTACCACTTCTACTACTACTACAGCCTATTTGCGTCCCACTGCTGGGCACAGACCTCCTCTCGTCACGAGAGGGCTTGGGCTGTAGTCCCCACGCGGGCCCAGTGCGGATTGGGGACTTCACACACACCTTTGAATTACTTCGCAGGTGCGTGCAGGTTTCCTCACGATGTTTTGCTTCACCGAAAAGCTCAGTGGTGAATTCAATGAATTCCGCACATAAGTAAACTTAGGGGAGTGTGAGCCGGAATCGAACCCCCAAACCTCTGCATGAGAAGCGGTAGGTCGAACCACTAGGCCTCACTCATTTAAATACAATCAATCTATTACCTATCTACTTCCTACACTGCTTTGCACCACTTTGAATGCATCCATTCATAAAGAATTAGCAAGCTGAAGACGCTGAAGTGGCAGGTGGTCAGGTCACCTTTGCCGACGGACCGACGAAAGCTGGAGCAGACGAGTTCTCGAGTGGAGACCACGAATCGGCAAAGGAAGCGTAGGACGCCCTGTGGCTAGAAGATAGAGCGATGACTTACGCAGAGTTGGTGGCAGAAACTGGAAGCTAATAGCTGAAGACAGAGCTTAGGGCCTTATCCCACTTGCGATTTGCGAGCGAGTTGAAAGCGTTTTTCAATACAAAACTCGTACGCGGCGAACTCGCGGCGTGTTCGCCTCCATACAAAACACGCTCGCAAATCGCAAGTGGGATAAGGCCCTAAGTGGCGATCAATGGGAGAGGCCAGTCCAGCAGTGGACTGATGCAGGCTGATGATGATAAAGAAAAGGAATCCTAACATTTTCTTAAAATGCATTTTTCTTATTTTGTAGGTACTATCAGAGACAAAGAAATAATAAAGACTGACAATCTCCTTTATTGGCGTACATCGGAAAAACTCCCGGAAAATCGCATAGTTCCCGCGGGAACGCGATAACCGAATTCCACGCAGGCGAAGTCGCGGGCAGAAAGCTAATTTGTAATAAATAACTTATTCAACTTAACTTCTGACTCGTGCCACTGTAAATCAAAGTTTTGGCCGTAAGTAAGTACACACATATGGATGGTCGTTAATCAATGAGTTGCAATTTATTTTGACATCAGTTGCATTGACAGCGTATTTGCATTTAAATAAAATCATTAATAAGAATATCGTATGTCCGTATTCATAAAAAGTCATATAACGTGCCTACTACCATATAACCTACTCTATGAATAGGTATTACATGAGTTACGAAAATGCAAAAATGATTTATACTCTCCGTTACCTTTCGAAAATTCTGTTAAAATAACGATAACAATGTTTTCTTTGAAACTAAAAATACTTACTTGGCGTTAAAAGAATATATATTATATCTAGTTGTTTGTAAAATTATGATTTTTCAAGGGCACAACATTTTTTTTTCTATGCACGGTGAGAAATTCATAATGTTACAATGTCACACTCGATAAAAACATAGATATATAAATAATGCCACGCACCACCACCACCACAACGGCCTATTTACGGCCCACTGCTGGGCATAGGCCTCCTCTCATCACGAGGGGTTGGGCTAGTCTCCACGCGGGCCCAACGCGGCTTGGGGATTTCACACGCATCCTTGATGCATGCAGGTTTCCTCGCGATGTTTTCGTTCGCCGAAAAGCTCAGTGGTAAATTCAAATTAAATTTCGCACATACATAATTTCAGAGGTGTGAGCCGTATTCGAACCCCCGACCCTCTGCATGAGAGGCGGTAGGTCGAACCACTAGGCTACCACGACCTTATTCTTATTAATTTGTGTCTAGCTGGCAACATTGCAGTTTAAAATTGCTAAGTCACTTTGAACTTTTGATCTTGAAATCGCAAACGTAAGCGACCTAATTAGGCCACAATAAAAAACAAACTCAACTAAGCTTTACTAAACGGCTAAGTTAACCTTAAATATTACTTTAATTTTCACTATTTATCTAGGATTAAGCCACAGAATATTTAATAGTAGGTACTACATACAGAATGGCCACGGAATCACCCGCCTGAATCTAGCCGGCGCGCAACTCGCGCCCAACTCGCCCTTACCGCCATTTGTTTCATCCGGAGATGTTGAGTGAATCATTGGCCCGCGTAGTGGTACAGACACATTTACAAGTGTACAGACGACATCGCACGCAAACATTGACACTTCATTCGAATTGTGTTCGAAATCGTGCTTTTATAGGCCGTGTCCGCCGTGTGACCAATTACTTATTAAAAAGACAAACATTTTAAAGGCTTGCAACACCCTTCTCTTGACTTTTTTTCTTCTTATAGATTATTATGGCCTTCCCGTTGCCTTGAATGCCTTTCCCCTCTTGGTTTGGCGAACAGGAACTTTTCCAAAATGACTTTGCATTGACAAGGCTACTTATATTATTCTCATTGTATGGTACATAATATACAAGTACTGCATATGACTACTTTGTCTATTAACTGTAGCTAATGTAGTCTTCCTCTTTTTCTTGAGCGTTTCTCAAACATCTTGGTGTAGGGTGACATAAGTAAAGTTATCAATCAATCTATCAATCAATCATATATTTATTGCTCGATGTGCGTATTACAAAAGATGTTAAATTATTAGGAGACCGCCACAATCAGCCAGTTTCCAGCATGCAATATTAGGTACCTTAAAGCTATTGAACAGTCCAGTACTTAATTTAATTATACATATTCCATATTTAATATCAATGTCACGTTAATTGCAAATGTAAAAATATTTTACGTCACACCAGGCCGAAAAGCGGGATTTACCGCCCTTGGGCGCTACGAAAAATCCCTCTTCACGGCCAGGTGGTGACGTAAAATCGTATACTAACCACGGGCGGTCGTAAAGAAATCCTCAGACCGCTAGATTATAGCTCAATTACCCGCGATCTGAGACTTTCTTTACGTGACCGCCCTAGGTGTGTAATGTACTATAATACCTATCAAAGTCAGAATAAATGGCTTTTGAATTTTTGGCAGAATAAATTGGCAGAATAAATTGGCAGAACTTACCGGTGCGAGCCGGAATCGAACCCCCGACCCTCTGCATGAGAGGCGGTAGGTTGAACCACTAGGCCACCACGGCTTTACTTAGGTACCTACATACAAATTAATCTTTATTTGCTGAGTTTTTTTGGCGGCAGTAATCCTTACGTCGTGTCGAAGATAAGTAGATACACGGGTGATTTTCTGGGGTTTTTCCTCAGCGAATACGTATTAATCTGTGTCCCTTATTCCCGCATTCAATGTTGACATAAAGTCACTTTACCTTAGCTCGTATTATCGTGTTTATCAGACAAATATTTTTACTAACTGGGATTCCGATCGAAATGCCTTCTAATATTTATTCAATTATTATTTACTTGCACTATATTTTTACCCGCGGAAATCCCGACCCTTTGGAAATAGCCTATTTGTTATTTTAGTGTCCATCCACAATATTTATATCTACACCTACTTATAGTACAGTCGAGTGAAACGATATGTCACCGACCAAAACGGCAAAATATATTTACAGCAACTCTAATGACAACAGTAGAGTCGCCGTATACATATTTTGACGCTTTGGCAGAGTACATATTAAATTTGACTGTATGTTAAAGTAAAAAAAAATGTGTCTGCATGCTCTACCTACTTTCTCCTAATCGGCATGTCTTTCTAAGTTCATATTATTTACTGGCCTCTACCCGCGATTTTGCCCGCGTGGAATTCGGTTATCGCGTTTCCGTAGGAACTATATATACGTCTTTCCGGGATAAAAAGTAGCCCATGTCCTTTCCCGGAACCCCAACTATAACAATAGCAATTCATACTAAATACTATTAATGCGAAAGTAACTCTGTCTGTCTTTCTGTCAGTCTAAAACCTCTTCACGCTTTAAACGCTGGAACTATTTAGATGAAATATTGTATGGAGAGAGTTCGAGTCCCGGGGAAGGACATAGACTACATTTTATGCCACATCGTAATCGGTCTAACGGTTGAAGCGTGAAGAGGTAATCGACAGACAAACAGAGTTAGATATTTTCGATTTATAATATTAGTAGGTATGGACTATTCGGGAAAAAACCGACTGGAACTCAACTAACCAGAAACCGTTCGAAATTTCAATAAATAGGGATGACGACAGGGTGAAGAAATCGAAATTCTAATTAGTCCGTCAGTCAGGTAATAAAAAAATATCAGACACGTATTTTTTTGTTTTATCAAATTAACAAAGAATGACTAAGTTAAAACGCATTAAAGTTGGAGAGTGGGGGCTAACTACGTCACCTTTAGGTATAAATCGTACCTAACCGTGACGCCACGCGACATTTCAACTCAATATATCTCCGTCAAGTTTGATTACGTGAAAAAAGAAAAAATACGTGTCCAATACTTTTCAATAGCCTTCCTGATAGACGTAGGAAAAAAAAGTTGTCGTCATCCCTATTCTCCGAGATTATTAAATACGTAGATACCTAGGAAGCCTAAATTAAAACCTACATTACAGAATCATTTATTAAGGCCTTTCTCAATATTCGACCGTCACGATTACCCATCTTCGTAATACATTCTAATTGATTTTAAATAAAGAATCCAGTCAGTTACGCCAAGTGACCGCAAATGTCAGACTCGCCTTAGCAATTGGCAACGGCCAGGCTGCGCGTACGCAAGTGCATAGATTGGCAGGTCTTACTTCACCTGACGTGAGCTATCACTTATAAAACCTACTTATTTGACCTCGGAATGAATCTTGGTCGTGTTCTAGGTGATGTTTTGTAGAAAGCAACGTGTATTTTTAGCTTGTAAATTTACGTATTTGCAATCATGGAATTATTAATTTCATTAGGACATTATGTGAAATTATTTTAAGTAATTAAATAGTCAATGATTGAATATGATAGGAAGCTTCTCAATTAACGTATTCTGTTAAGAAGCTGTACATACACATACAGCCTATTTGCGTCCCACTGCTGGGCACAGGCCTCCCCTCATCATGAGAGGGTTTTGGGCTATAGTCCCCACGCGGGCCCAGTGTGGATTGGGAACTTTGAATTGAATATCTTTGAATTACTTCGCAGATGCGTGCAGGTTTCCTCACGACGTTTTCCTTCACCGAAAAGCTCATGGTAAATTCAAATTGAATTTCGCACGTAAGTAAACTTAGAGGTGCGAGCCTGAATCGAACCCCCGACCCTCGCCATAAGAGGCGGTAGGTCGAACCACTAGGCGACCCCGCCTTTTTAGGCTGTAGCTATTAAAATATATTTACTTACGGTTATTAGGCACGAGTATGAAATGGCATATTTTTAATGCCAAAATAAGTATAGGTACAGGTTTACACAACTTAGATGGCGCGTGGATTGAGCAAAAATAGACTCTGCGCCAACGGCCTAAGTGCTTCGCCACGGGCCTTCTAAGTTGTGTCGTACTGTGCTTCATTCTGCGATTAATGAGTTATACATATTAATAAAATTTAAATTTTCATCAAGAAAGACGTAAACTGTGAGATATGAAACCACAAACAGAGATATACAAAAAACTTTGTCAAGCAGAGTGTGTGTGCTATTTGACGAAGGCTACAATTAAATATTTATGCATGCATATTGAGTTTTATCTTCATTCTAAATTAAAGATTTTTACGACGAAACGAGTTTAAACCATTAAAATTAGTTATTATGCGGTGGTAATTTGACGTATTAATGGTTTTATCTTAAATTCAATAAAGTCGAGAATTTCAATTACATATCACTTCGCGCAGCAGACAGGAAATTGTCTTGTTTTATAGAGCTAGTGTTAGTAGGGCGTGGCTTAGAATGTCAATGAGTAACTAGGACCAGAGATAATGTAATTATATTAGACTGTCAATCTCCTTACATTACAGCGTACATCGGAAATAGCCAGGTCGCTTCAACTTTTCATACTTACGCCTGTACAGCGCCATCTAGATGTTGCTCATGGAGTTCAAATTTTTATTCAGGCTACCTAGGCAGCGACATCTATTATCGCATTTAAAAAACACTTACTTCGTTTGGAGGTTGTCATTCTAAGTTTACCTTACTTCTTCTATGCTAGGACGTTGTGGCCACATCCTTATTTTTATTAATGACTGATATGCAAGGAATATGGTATTTCCAATAAATACTAAACCATATTTGAAATACGTGTAAAGCGCGTTAGAATCTCAAAATGCTTTTTATCTTAAATCCCGCATTCAAATACACTCAATAACAAAGAAAACGGGTTATTCTGTATAGGATTTTCCATGCAAAATGACCCGATTTCATTGCTATTGAGTGTATTTACCAAAATGCTAAAAACTAAAACAATCATTAAGTGTTTCGTCGAGTTGCGTTAATAAACCTTTTCATTGTAAAAATCCACTGAGTTTATGAGTTTTAAAATATAAATGATGATTACAGCCAACAAAATAGAAAGTTCAGCAGTTTGGTAGATTTCAATATTTGCAAATATAATTGTAAAGTTTATGAAATACTTACAAAAAATCAAAGTAAGAATATGGATTACCTACATCACATATGCAACACTATATCTAAAATCAAAATAAATGAAAAAGAAACGATATAATTTATATTAACAAAGGATATCTTACGAACTTACAAACAATATTCATCTGGCTATAGTAGCAAGCTACTAAACTACAGACCTTTTAAGACACAGGTCCGCAATCAAAATATTCCACTCAACAACCAAACCCAAGCTGAGCAATTCGTAATTTCTTTTTACTCGCAAGTCCGGCTCACATCCGCGTGGCAATTACAACTCCTGCCCTGCCAAGGACGCCCTACATCCGCGACGCAGGCGCAAGCCAATCTCGACCATAGCGTATGCGCTGAAGGCCCTAAACTTTAAGGTTTTCGAGTACCTGACTTTGTTTTGTTGATACAAAGCCCTTGATTGGCTAATGGTGTCAGTTTGATAATGTGTTGTTGTTTAATGACTCAAATGATTTAGTTGGCAGCTACGCTTATTCGGTTCAAGGCATGGTTTAAGACCAAATGTTTACTTAATGGTGTAAACTGCATGAAAATTCGTTTAATATTTCAAGTTTGTAGCGAACAGATAGACGCGACGGGGACGGGGTTATTTTGTTTATAATATGTAAGGATGTAGTGAAGGATATTTTATCAAGACGGTTGAATATACAGAATGATCAATCCAAATGGGTCAGTATGGAGAAGTCAGAAACTATAAGAGATAGCGAAATCTGTTCTTAGGAACCATGGTTTCGATTGTAGATTTAATATTAATGACATTCAATTGTTTTTTCTACCTCACATACATAACCGGGAATTGAACCTGGTAGTTTAAAAAAAGTTTTAATGCCATTATTATTAAATCTAAAATCCATGGTTTCTAAGAACAGATCTCTCATAATTTTTGACTTCTCCCTACTGACCTATTTGGATTGATCACCCCGTATTATACTTACGTATTATCATAAATCATACGAGTAAATATAAAATTAATTTCTAAAATAATTGGTTATTCTCAACCGCTTATACGCACCGTAGTGACCTTAACTCAAAATCTTAGTTATAATTTCATTACAGTAATTACTAATAGCTGTAACGCTCTAACCAAGGCTCTAACACTGAAATGGCGATGGGCTGGCCATGTATCACGCTACGAAGACAGAAGATGGACCATCGAAGCAACCAAATGGAAGGGGCCCTCTGGAAAGCGACGAGTTGGACGGCCAATACGCAGGTGGTCCGATGACCTAATCCAAGCAGCGGGGAAGGATTGGATGAGCCTAGGAAAGGACAGGGAGAAATGGAAAAAGATGGAGGAGGCCTACACCCAAAGAGGGGTTCATAACATTGAGGAAGGACATTGCACAAACACATAACTCAAATGAAACTGTAGAAGTGTTATGAATAAAATGGCTTTATTATTATTATTATTAATTACTAATAAATATTACCAAGGACGCCCGCATGTATCGTCTGTTATCTGTAATCATAACAGGTCACGACATTTACAGTTAAATTTGTATGCAAGTATCTATGTCGAATAGAGGCAATAGGCCGGACCCTCGGCAATGACCCACTGTTTTATTTACTTTCAATTTTATCTCAAGTTGTACAAATAACCTTTACAAAGTCCTTGTTCAAAAAACTATTTTTAATAAAACTTCGAACTTTAATTGCGAATAAATAAAGGCGACTATTTAAACAAATTTGTAAGTACCTAGCTTGGATTCAGTTGTCGATATGACAATTAAAAATTACGTAACACCGTAACTGGTAACTTGGTAGGTATTTTCAAAGTCAAGAGCAGCCGACAGGTTACAGCGATTGTCACTTAGGTACTCAACAGGTTTTGGCGACAATTTTTAATTCAACTGAAGCGTTCTTTTAAAATGGCAACATTAAAAAAAATTAACACGTCTATTTATTAGCTAGTTAGAAAGTTGGGAAAATTTAAAAGGGCACATTTTTTTTGTAAGACGAAAATTTCATACAGAAAATTGAGATTAAAAACTCCTTATTCCAAAGTCACACGGCGGACACGGCCTATAAAAGCACGATTTAGAACATAATTCGAATTAAGTGTCAATGTTTGCGTGCGAGGACGTCTGTACACTTGTAAATGTGTGTGTACCACTACGCGGGCCAATGATTCAGTCTCTATCTCCGGATGAAACAAATGACTGTAAGGGCGAGTTGGGCGCGAGTTGCGCGCCGGCTAGATTCAGGCGGGTGATTCCGTGGCTATTCTGTATGTAGTACTATTAAATATTCTGTGAAAGTCAAAAATGACGTAGAAGCTCTTTCTGCGCATTGCTATAGTTCTGCGCGTAGCATAAAATGTGTTTTTATCGTTCGTTTCTAAATTACTGGCAGCAGTGGAAATAAGTTTTTAGTCGTTCTAACACAAGGACCATGTACCCACCTACTTGTAAATTAAATTGTTAATGGTAAGTTATGACATTCATCAAGCATGATTAGACCATTTACATTATTTATGTTTGTCGATATAAGCGTAAACTACTTCTAGAAACAGATAATATAGCAATATCGAGTATAGGTTACTTGTTTATTTATATATATGTAGGTATCTGGTTCATTTAATGTAGTTACATAAAACTGTTAAAAAATCTACAACTCCATAACATGTATATTTATGTACCTATATGGAACTTTTTACAAGAAACTGTTCAAATGTCAGTACTTGTTTTATTTTATTTATACGAGTTTATTATAAACTTGAAAAAACTCAAGCAGTCGGCAAACAATTTAATGGTTCACGCAATGTGTTTATTTCCAGCGCCCATTTAAATCCACGCTCCATACTAAAACATATTATAAATGTGAAAGTGTGTTTGCTTGTCCTGCCTTCACGTCGTAAGGACTGGACCGATTTGAATGAAATTTGGAATGGAGATAGCTTGAGACCCCGGGAATAACAAAGGATACTTTTTATCCCGATATTTCCACGGGATCGGGTTTTCCATGGGTCAAACCAATTTTTCAATACGTACCATATGTATCGCCGGGTACGCAAATTCTAAGTCTACGCGGGACGAAGTCGCGGACATCGGCTAGTCCACGTGTGCATGTTAACATACTGAGTATCTATCTACATTTATAATCTTATTCGAACAGTACAAAAGTGCGTGGTCGGCGAACAAAGAAATCCACGGCGTTTTTAAAGTTATTAAGACCACTCATTCTATGTTCTTTTTACAAAACACTTGTAATTTTTTTTATTGCTGAGGAATAGAAACGTGTAATGATTTGGTATACATTTTGTTGATAATATTACCTACCGTAAAAACGTAAAATGGAGCCTAAATGTATTTGAAGCAACATATGCAGATTTAGTGAAATATTGAGCCGGTGGTTATGTAGCATTTAGCTCAGCGTTACGATCGCTCGACCTTCAACGACGGTGACACTGTGAAAATAACTTGCAAGTATTCAAACTTACTAAAATCTTCTTTCTTATACACACTACGCAAATGCGATGCATCAGGCGATATTGCTCCGCGTATTTCCTAGAAAATATACCACGGTTTTAGCTCATCTTGAAAGGTCATGAACGACGGTTTGCGTCAGTTTTTAACCTTTAGTTTACACGAATCGAAAAAAAGCCACTTCTTTCCCGTTTCCCTACGTTCCTTCTTTTGAAGAGTCTTCGCAAATGGGTGCAGGTTCCCTGACGATGTTTTTCTTCACCAGTAAGTTCAGTGGCTAAGTTTCTATTTCACGCATAACTTTGTTCAGACGGTGGTCGCAAACCGGTTGGATACCACGATTTAACTGTTGTTTGTCACTGAAATAAAATGCTAAATGGGCGATAAATAATCCTGAAATTAATTAACTGAGATTTAGATTTAAAATGCTTTTCTATTTTATCAGACGATTCATTCAGTCAATTTCAATCCATCTTCATTCATGCGCGCTCATCGACTTCAGTACTACTATCGTATCGTATAACCCTGTACAATCCAACAGTACAGGTTCATTGATCTACGTAAACAGAAGCTGGACACTATTAGCTGTATACCCATTCAACCTGTGTACTCAGTCTCGCATGGAATGAAATACAAACAGGAAAGGCCGGGCGGCCATTTTGTCCATCTGTCAGGATGAATGAGACACGCCCACTCGCGTCCGTTACAGGGTAGGGTCTTTTATGAGGAAATACTTTAGAAGAAAAAGAATAGTATTTTTCGCAATCGTGACATAATAGAGAGCTTTTCAGTCGAGTACCGTGTTTAGGCCACGAAGCTTGCTGAGTGGCCTAAGTAAGGTACGAGATTGAAAAGCTTGATTATGGCACTATTGTGAACAATACTTTTTGTACGAGTCCATTAAAATTAATAATTTAACTCATTAGTACGAGTATATAAGAAAAATAAATGTCGTTTGAATTTTGCTCTTCGTGGTAGGGCCTGTAATCTAGTTGGTCACGACGTGCATCTAGATGGCCATGCCGAAACGTGAAAAAGTATTTCGATCGTCTAGAGCGAATCGAAATAACTCATTTCGGTTGTTTCGGAAGTATGACTATTTAACGATGAAAAGAGTGACATTGCAGTATTCTCTATGAAATCTTAATACACATATTTCAATTGACGAGTACAAAAAGGTACTTTTAAATTGTTTGAAAAAATATAAATAAGGAAATTAGTCTTTATAAATGCTCAGCTTTAATCTGTACAAATTACCAACGTAACGTCCTTGTCTTTCATTACAAGAAAAGCTTAACGTTCATACCTACATAGATACTTCAGTCTAAAACCTGTCCCTTCTTTACCGTAATGAGCTACTCAGCTCTTAACATTATTAGCTCGAGTAGGGTTCTTACAGTTTAATGAGGGAGGACGTCTAAATCCTACAAGGTATTAAAGTTAATTTGGATATTCTTTAACTTACATTGTTACAAATATTACAAATTGGCAAAGTTTTTCTGTCTAACAGCGCGGGTAATAAATCAATCAGCGCCGTCAACGAGGTCTAACGGAAAATTGGAATAACGAGCATGCGTTCGTAATGTCGTATTCAGAATAGCCAATCAAAAGTTCACGGGAAAAAACAAATGTACCTACAACAACATATGAATACAATAATACACTCTGTCACCAACATGGTAAAGTCCCTCTTAGTTCTTTGAAATGGAAAGATAGATCGTTATTCCCTTGGACTAGTTTCTTTCGTTTGGTTTTTATTTTTTTATTATCTAATGGCTTTCGTAGGATGCCCGGCGAGCATTTCTAGTTTTTCTTGAGACTGGCTGGATTCAGAAAAAAATACTATCATTTAATTTTGTTAGCCAGTATCAGTAATATTTTCATGTGTTTAAGGTCAGTACAGACCCGCATTTTACATGAGAACTATGCAAGAAGAGCATCTGCTACGCTGAAGCTGAAAACACACTAAAAGATCGGTTCATATTTAAATTTATCATGAATAAATTGCAAACCAGTTTATTGTACAGGTAAGTAGGCTAAAAAAACTTTGATTTACGACTTCAATAAAAATTCAAAAAACTTGCGACATGAGGGACGTTTTGTGACCGCTTGGATTGATTATTTTTATATACATGTTTATAAATAATCATTAAAAACAAGTTAATTCACTTTAAACATGGTGATACATTTTTATGCGTTTCCGCATACCTATTGATAGCTTAGTTAGATGGGTATGATACTGAAAATTCGACGTGTACCTAAAGCTTGTTTGAATAAATGACAAGCAATATTTGCACCGTTCCTAAGAAACACAACTCCATAGTAATCTATACTGCTTTCCTGAGTGTGAATATATTACGTCATAGTCTTGCTAAATTTATTACCTTCCGCGTCCAATATTGAATACACTAATACACTTGTACATACACCAAATATAACCAAACTCAAATGCGTCACACGCCACACATTTTATCGCATCATAACAGCTGTAAGACATTATTAGGTACTAGTTACTTTCGCAGAAGCCGACCACGGTCTAGTGGTTCGATCTACCGCCTCTCATGCAGAGGGTCGGGGGTTCGATTCCGGCTCGCACCTCTAAGTTTACTTATGTGCAAAATTCAATTTGAATTTACCACTGAGCTTTTCAGTGAAGGAAAACATCGTGAGGAAACCTGCACGCATCTGCGAAGTAATTGAAAGATGTGTGTGAAGTCCCCAATCCGCACTGGGCCCGCGAGGGGACTATATAGCCCAAACCCTCTCGTGAGGAGAGGAGGCCTGTGCCCAGCAGTGGGACGCAAATAGGCTGTAGTAGCAGTTACTTTCGCATTTATAATATTAATACGTATTTAGTTATTAAATTTTGATTGCGCACTCGTGCACCTGTCATGGGGCGTCCTTGCCTTAAGTTCAAGGTCGCTTAGTGACCTCTGCCGATCGCCTTTCCAAACCCTCGGTAAAGCGAAGCCCGAGTTAGTGTCGAAGAAACGTCAGCTAACACATCTATACTTATTTATAAAATACTGTAGTAGGTAGGTAACTGGGTATTGCAAGTTACCTTATCACGGTTTTTCAAGAGTTCCCAGTACGCACGGCGTTTCTATTTTTTTCATACAAACGTAGTTTCACTTTTATTCCCAAATTACTAAACAGATTGACTTGAAACTTGGTACACATAATAAAATCATTATTGTGAGTGTTCGAAATTACTAAATGTCGTAATAAAATAAAACACAATTAAATTACAACCAAAAAACTGAATTGTTATGTTTGTATGGAACCTACAACGCCTCCCTTTCCTTGTTATTAAATTTATTACAATCAAAGTGTATTTTGGACACAAATATCACTGCTCCGCTATTACTTGTAAAATAAATAAATATATAAAATATCTTGGGACATTTCACACATATTGACCTAGCCCCAAACTAAGCAAGCTTGTAATGTGGGTGCTAGACAACGATATAAATACTTATAAAGAGAAATACATACATATATAAATACTGAACATCCATGACTCGAGCACAAACATTCGTGTTCATCACACAAAGTTTGCCCCGAGCGGGACTCGAACCCGCGACCATCGGAACAGAAGGCAGGGTCACTACCAGCTGGACCAATTCGGCCGTCAATCAAGGAAGTCAAGGAAGTTTAAACTTATAACGATTCTTCTTTTTTTTGTGTGTACGGTTAAAGATACAGTACACCTTTCAGTTTTAACCGCATAAAGAAAAATAAATTAAGGTAAGTACTTTTATACTTTGTTCTTTGAGTCAAACTAAATAGTCATCTCTTTGACTCAGTTTGCGGTTATGACAAACTGTTACCTAATGAGCAACTACGATTACTACTACAGCCTATTTGCGTCCCACTGCTGGGCACAGGCCTCCGCTCATCACGACAGGGTTTGGGCTATAGTCCCCACGTGGGCCCAGTGCGGATTGGGGACACACATCTTTGAATTAATTCGCAGATACGTGCAGGTTTCCTCACGAATCAGCAAACATTTTATTTTTTAAAGATAGGTGCAAGTCACATGAATAAGTCATATGTTTGTTTTCTATTTCATATCTACAATCATAATTTCCTTGTTTCTGATGGAATTAAAAAAGTCGTGTTAACAAGTAGTCATCCCACCAAGAAGAATTCGTTAAAATCCACGAACAAATAACAGGGTACAATTGCTGAAAATAAGCAACAAATAATCTTTATCACAATGCAAAAGCACACGGCGGACGCGGCCTATAAAAGCACGATTTCGAACACAATTCGAAAGAAGTGTCAATGTGCGTGCGGGAGACGTCCGTCCGTACATGTGTGTGTATCCTACTACGCGGGCCCATGATCCACTCACCATCTCCGGATAAAACAAATGACGGTAAGGCGAGTTGGGTTTACGTATTCAGGCGGGTGGGTGATTTCGTGGCCATTCTGTACGAAGTACTATTAAATATTCTGTGGAAAAAGAACACTTTCCCTCAGTTTCCAATTTTCGCTTCTAGCATGTAGGTACTACTATGTTGTGGCCCTACGCACTCGTTGCCTAGCAACGCTACGCCGCAGGCTCCCTCGGGCGTGGGCGTAGCGCGTCTACGTCATCCGTAGGCCCTCTACGCTTTCGCGGCCTTTCCAAAGGTCGATAACTTGGTTTTAAAATTTAAAAAATAAAATAGACTAAAGCATCCTTTCACTGGACAAGGTCAGTTTCTTTGTTGGCGATAATGAGCGTGTTAGAATGGGACGTGTAGAGTGGGATAGAAGGTGAGCAACAAGTCGCGTTATCGGTGTGACGTCAGAGCCCTTTCACTGTTGGCGCGGCGCGATCGCGTCAGTCAGTCCACGCGGCTCGGTCACGGTGTGAGGACGTCTCGCTCTGTGTACCTAAATATCTATAGCAACGCGACTTTCCGCTCCGAGCTCGTCCAAGTTCCAACTCAGTGCAACCATGGGAGTTATTAAGTTTCCAGACACCGCCGCCCTCATCTCGGCGTGCGATATGCTCGACGACATAAAGGTGAGAATCTCATGTGACATGGCGCAGCTCCAACTAGTTCCGTGTAAAAGTTTGTGCGCCGTCCTTGAGTGTTTTCGTACCCGTATGCGTACGCGCACTTGGAATTACGCGTGATCTATCTATACCAATAAAAGTGAGCGAACAAACAAACATACGATTTTTTATTAGTAATAAAATAGATTGCCGTAGCGGTCTGAAAACGTTTTGAAATTCTAGCGCGACATTCGCGCTTTTCCGACCCTGAAAAAAACTAAGTACCTAAAATCAAGTAAAATAAAATAATCACAGTTTTCATACCTACATCTAGTAATTATTACGAGTTTTTATGAAAGAGCACGTTTGATGTTTTTTAACGAACTACCTATCAATCCGCAAAATCTAGCATGTGTAACAAATACGTAGACCGGATACCTTGTGACTTTCAAAAATACTTAAGAGAACTCGTTTAATGAGTCTTGTTTCTATTCGTTTTGGTCAAAGTTTTTCGCACTAGTGAGTGTAAATAGTACAATATAAGACGGTAGTCTAACATTCTATTGTTAGAAACGTTGATAGGTAGGTAACACGTAAAGCAGTACCTATTTGATATCTTTGTTTTATATTTCATGATAGTTATATTGTATTAGGTAATTGAAAAACTAGGTTCAGTTTATTATAGGTACCTAGGTAAAATATTTTTGACACAGTTTGAATAACGAGTTCAAAAAACGTAATAATTCATGACAAAATTGACAATATACTATACCTACTTTATAGTTAAATAAGTTTTTTTTGATGAATTTGTAAGTAGGTAGTACTTTGTTTATTACTGTTGATTGCTCTTGTTAACGTCTGTTAAGACAAGAAAAAGGTAGGCAGGTAGGTAGGTAGGTATGGTATCTAGAAATCATTCGTGATGATCGTGACAGCAGTCGGCTATGCTATGGCCACATGCGATGGCCAGGGCTGCCAGTAGACATTGTTAAATTATTCATATTTGTTTCTGAAATTATACAAAATTGCATGTCAGGATACAAGCACTGCATAAAAATCCTTTACATACACAATATTAATTATTAATTACTTTAACTTACCTACGTTGATTCATTTAGGTTTTAAGTGTCCAATTATTCATGAGTGTCCAGGATACGATCAGTCACCTAATTATACAGTTTTTGTATCCAATTATACAATCTGGCAGCCCTGGCGATGGCAGGAGTGAGTCGCTGCTCGCCCGCCAGGGACGAGTTTTTCCGACGGAATTCAACCGCGCTTCCAAATAGACATGCTAGGAAACGTTTTTCTCTTTTTAAAATTCTTTGTTCTATTTTTGTTGCTACATCGATAGTGGCCGGTTTATTTTACATCTGTAACACTAGATGACCTCTGCTGACCGGCTCTAATACTAATGTATAAAAAAACTTGCCAGAGGTCAGTGTTTTAGAATCCGCATTATATCCATAATACCTATATGACTTAATTAGGTTAAAGAAGTCATCAAAGTAGACGAATTAAATGGGTATCTCATAATGATTAACTTTTTTTCACGACGTTTATGTGGTAAGTACCTATGATGTGGCGCCACTGTCGCCTCAAAAGTCTTGCATGGTCTCATTTATAAAAAGTCCCCGAGCGGCCGAGCTCTGCTCGAGTGAAAAAAAACGAGTTTTCTCAGACATGAGACCTAGTTTGATCGATTTGTCGCCCCCATAAACACCTATATTCCAAATTTCGTCCAAATCGTTATAGCCTTTTCTGAGATCGCTTGGATACATAAATAAAGAAAGAAATATACAAGATTAACGCGTTTAAAGTACGAGATGTACTTACCTACCTACAAGGTATGGTTTTGATGAAGCTTAGCATATTTTATAAGAGGTGTGAAACGGCGTAGACTGCCTGATTTATATTTATTTTTTATGTCTACATACATGGATGTGCGTATTATTTAATACTGTATACTAAAGTATGGTTGTCGCAGATTGCATATAAGGTACCTTTTTTTTCGTGGGGAAATCCTCATGGATACCACCCTGTTCTGTGGGGAGCAGGGTGGTTATGCCGGACTTTTACCGGCTAAAACCTCACGAAGCCCCTTCGGTGGAGGGGGGGGGGGGGGGGGCACCAAAGTGCCTCCACTTTACAGTCACATACTTTGCTTTATAGTTTGCATATACCTACGCTAGGTAGGTACTGGAATGATGTCAGCACGACCTCAGGTCAAACAAAAGTTGAATGAAAGTTGATACCAACGTATTTATTTGCGTGGAATCAACAATCTTTGCCGCGACACTCAACATTTTTTTTCTTTGTTTGATTAAACTCCAACATTCATTCCATTTTATCTCACGTAGGTACCTAGGTCGTTTTCTGCGCCCACCTTCATAAACACCAGTAAGCACTTACATTACAAAACCACTCTTAATAGGTTGAATTAAAGTTACAACTCTTATATCAGTTATATCTAATAATAGGACACTGATGTACATAAATGGCGACAAATATGTCAGCGTGTAAAAAACGTTCAAAATGTCAAGGACAGACGCTAAATGTTTTTTCGACTAATGGTCTCATTCTCATATCTTTTTTTTTTAATAGGATCTAAATCAGCATGCTGTTAATAAATTACTTTACGCAAGATATTAGTAACTCGTATTGAAAATTGAAAAATCATAGATAAATAGGTAATAAACAATATGATGAGCTGTCAACTTGACTGTTTTAGTTTGAATGAATTTTTTAATGTAGGTATAATAATTAATTATCCAGGTTGTCCATTGTTATTAATTCTGCACTTCGGCGACAAGTCCTAAACCTAGGTATAGAAAAAAAGGTACTAAACCTAGAATGTCCACCTTCATACAAATCAGCGTACACCCGAAATAAGTGTTAAATGCGATAATAGATGTCGCTGCCTAAGTGGCCTGCATATAAATTTGAACTCCATGAGCAACATCTAGATGGCGCCCCACATCATCTTACAGGAAATGTATGGAAATTTGCAGCGCCCCCTGGATGTTGCTCGTAATCGCAATACAGATATTTTCTTATATACGCCGCAATGTAAGGAGATTGACAGTCTATATAATTCAGTCACTGGCAATAGCTACATAATTATCTTGTTTTGGTGATAATGGTAATTGACGATTTATTGGACCGATAACAGCTATTTAAGACGCTGACAAAAGCTAATGACCTTGAGCAATCAAGGCAGGCAACTGTCTCAGCGGAATGTTTGCATTGGAGGGAGCGGGAAACACGACCGCGGCATGTGGGTGATATACGTAGAAAATCAGAAAACGAAGATTTAATAAAATCCCACATTGCATGAACAATATACATAGAAATTAGCAAAATTAGCATTTGGTATGGGTATGACGGAATAGTGTATTTAATTATAGAAATCTGGGTTAAAAAAAATGAACTTATAGAACCGTTTAAATAGGATTGGAAGACGTAACTACACGATTAATTTTTTTTCATCGATTTCTTGAAATCCTTTTTGCGAAATATTAACATATATGTATTTTACTCGCTTTACAAAATCAAATAGTTTTCGTTTAAGCACTGTTTAAATAAAGACAATTTAGGTCTTGTCAGCGCCTTAACTTGAATTTCAACTTTGAAACTAATCTTGTTATTGACTGACTGATGACTAGATTGCTTTGATTCCTTTATTTTGCAAGTCATAGGTACATTATGTAAATTAATTAAAACACGGATTTTTGAAGTTAACTTTCTTGTTGTTCTCTTGCTTTCTTGATTAATGTAATTCAATGAAACTAAAATGAATAAATAATCTGAGGAATGGTTTATAATATTTTATTATTGTGATTAGTGAACTCTTTTGACGTTCTATTTATACTACAAACGCTATTCTTGATTATCTTTATTTATGATAAGGTAATATTGAAAGATAATATTTAATAATGATGTTTTATTTTTGTCCGAAATGAAAGTATTAATCTAAGTATTCAAAAGAAGATTCTCTGGTTTGCTTGAATTCGATACGATACTTATATTATAAAAGTAAACAAACTATGTAATACATCTGTTTTTATTTACATATACTATAGAGGGTCGGAGAGGAAATGAGTAACATACGTTTTTTCTTACATCACTTGAACAATAATGAGGCGTTAATTAACATTTTTGTCGGTAGGGTAGGATGTTTACAATATTTTTAGTAAGTTAATAAGTAACAATGAATTTTATTGTTTTAATTTGGATACGTACCTACAATTCTACCTTATTGGCATTTTTTTGTAGGTAAGTAAATAAATTAAACATTTTGAAATAAGTAGTATGACATAGACGTAAATAATATAGACCCGGTCTAACGTACACGTAATATGTCCCCACTTCCACGGTGTCCAATCCAAAGTTCTGTCACCGAGCGTGCGTGACAATAAGCGTTTTTAAAAAAACTTTTTTCGAAACTGTCTCTCAATATCTAAAAACTCGTCTCGTTGTTGAAAAAATGTGACCCAGCTTTAGTGTCACGATACAAGTTTAACTTTGGATTGGACACCAATGAAGTGGGGATACATGACATGTATCTACGTTAGGCCGGGTCCATACGAAGTATTATTTATGTCTATGTAGTATGAAAATTATCTAGTCTGTATGGTGAAACTCTTGATGTGTCGAGATTGCCTATACATATTATATTTCACAACATACATTGTAGTACCTACTAGCTTTTTCCCGCGACTCAATCCGCCGCATGGAATTTCACGGAAACTATGAGTATTCCCGGCATAAAGAGTAGCTAATGTCCTTTTCCGGGAATCAAACTATTTACGTACGACATTTCGTCTAAATCGGCCTAGCGGTATAATCATGAAGAGGCAAACAGATAGACAGAGCTATTTTCGCATTTATAATTTATTTTAATGTATACCCACTATAGTCCAGTTAAAGTTCATTCGTCGTCTCCACGTGGTGACATACAGGTCACCATTCAATACTATGACGGTTAGACGCACGCGCGCGCGATAACAAATCATGGAACGATCTAACTCGATCAATTAATTCAATTAACAACCTTAGTGCCATTTACTTAGACTGAAATCGGGTCTAAAGTTGCATGTACAAGTTTTGTTGCAAGTTTCTGAATGACCATCGATAACAATATCATTAAATCATACGATAATGAACCTTTATTCGAGGACTGTATGGTTTTTCCGATTACTTTATCTGTTCTGTGATAACTGATAACAGAGTGCTATTCTCTAACTAGAACAAACTGAAAATTCAAGAGACGTTCGGGAAAAAACGTGCCATGCGTGTAAACACGTGAAAGGAAAACGCGATTTTTTCCTTTCCTCGTTTTAAATATACGTACGTACATTACAATTTATTATAAACAATATTTATAAAACTCTTACGTACCTAACTACTTACTGATTGAGTCACAGACAAACAACGAACAGCCGAATAGGTATAGGTTTGCGCGGGCTGGTTTTCCGCAACTCGATGTCAAGATTGCGCCTGTTTTGCGTGGTATTGGGCTGGCGGGGCTACTCCTGCCAACCCAGCTCCTGAAGAAAGCCTAGCAGAACCTTGATGTTGCCGACGACTACTTACGACGAACAGCCTACTACTTACGGTTCCTAGATGGCTGGAATTCGACATAGGTATAGGTTCCTTGGGGACTGTGGGCAGGCCCTAAGTGAAAATTTCCCCGAAATTCCTTCCCTTCCAGGTGTTTCCCGGATTTTTCTGCAATGTCTCTTTCTATACAATCATCATACAAATAAATCTAAAATCTGCGTTGCTAGTACAAATGACCTCAATTCCAGTGTTTACCCTCGATGACTGATTACCTACATAATGGCAAAGTCTCTAACCACCTTTAAAAAAGAGGAGGTTCCCAATTCCTAAGTGTCAGATCAAATTTGGATAAGACCTCGAAACTTCAATTTTGACTTTATCTAAATTTGATCCGACAGTTTCATCTACTTACGGTGCTTTACATTTATCCTGTTTACTACCGAGAGAACAGTTCCCGAAGTTTTAAACTTTATTAGCGACCTGCATGGAAAAACTTCGATGGATTTTAGAAGCCCACTTCAATTATAAGTAGGTATGTTTCTTCAATTATTCTTAGTTAATAAAGAATATCCTATATCAACTCATGTTTCAAATAAAGACCTAGTTAATCCACAAACATACCTACGCATAACTTAGGACCCTTGTTTATGAACCTATTAACCAAAGGTCTTAATTCTATCGATACACAAACACCATTATTACCACATTACATTGCTTCTTTTGTGAAACGCACGATGTTTACGAAATAACTCAATTTTTAAACACTCAGCTGCTCGTTTGGCCGAGTGATAACCGATTTTAAATATAAACTGATAACATTTTTAAACATCAAGTCTAATTTTTTGATGAAAATTAAGAATTTGTTTATTTTTCACGTTCTAGAAGCGTCCACATGCGAGTCTCGTGCATATTGGCAGCGTCAATGGCGTACATTTTTGGAGTCTGTGTAGTGTACACAAATAACATTGCAGAAATGTGATAAATGTCATGAAAATGGCCCGAATGTGTTACGGTGGGAGTTATTTTAAATTATACTTCGTTGCATGTGACCTTTTTATTATAAGTATCACAAACGAACGGTCGCGTAGCACGAAAGAATATTATTATAATATAGCCATATCAGTCCTAGAATATAATTATTTTCTATTTATTTTCCTTTAGTAGATATTTTTCTTCATTGTTATCGTTTTGAGTCCTTTGCCAAGAGAACACAAATTTTTGGACAAATACAGACAAGTGTTTACTATACAATATATAACGTGACTTATATCCATCATCTATACCTAAAGAGTTGAACACATTATAATTATTTTAATAATCATTATTGTTTGATTTGTGTTTACCAAACCAAACGATTGACAGCATTTTTTAATCTATCAATTTCACACTCAATTTAATTATTATTAATAATATTAATTAATCTTTTTTTACGCTTTTCTTCATTAAAAAACGATTTACGTTACGGCTGGACAATGGACAATGGGCATCATGTCAACACGTTTGTGTCAAGTGTAACAAATTGCAGAACGTACTTGACGGCCATTGTTGTTTACGTAAATTTTTTCGTTTGCAATGACGCATGGGTAAGGCCTGATTTTCATGTAATTATAATTTAATTCGAATCAATTAAAATAATCAGTATTAAATTACGTTTTATGAATTGTCGTCAAACACGATAAAACATGTTACAATACACGCGAACATACTTATTTTGATCATATAGCGAAACTATTTATCAAGTGTTGATATCGAAAACCATGATGACGCGACGGTGATTTATTCCTTTTTTATTTAAAATAATAAAGTTTGGATGCTAGATGATTTTACTACAACGTACGTACGTCCTTAGTTTTTTTTTTTTGTTTGATAATGGCAACAACAGTCAAATATTGCTATTTTCAGTGACCGCTTCGATTCATGTTTCATTCATGCGTGAGATGCACGCCGCGAGCGTGATGCATTCTGTTCTAAATTAGAATTTCTGCTCACAAATTCCAAATATCAAAGATTCCAGCCAGGTTTATTATCTTCTTTTAAAAAGCGGTATGTTTATGGTTGCTGTGGCCAGGAACAGAACAGTTCTTCTTTTTCGTTTAACATATAGGTAAGTATCAACGGCCAGCTTTATAGCATTTTAACGACAACGCGCAACGTTACGATACTATTATTATGTATTTATCGTAGATAACGTTTTTTTTTTGTTTATTACATTATATTATACTTACCCGTTATTATACAAATAATTATGGCTTATTAAATAAATGCTACAATAATATATCCTTATAGGTACCGCTACATAGTGAATATTCGTGCAACGGCTCTATCCTCGAAGCAAGGCTATGTTAGTTAATTAAACGTTTCGTATATCTAAATCGGCCGCCATCTTACCTCACCGCGTCGTGCGCGTTGCATCCTTGATATTAACAAGTGTAACATTTTCTAAGCTAAGGCTACCCCATATCACATTCTAAATACATCTTAAGCTCAAGGAAATGCTGTCGTTCGATTTTTAAATCTGTAAATGACAATCTCGTGGTTTACAGCTAGCCAGTAATAGAATTGAACTTTTTTTCCTCTCAAAAGTAGATATTTCTTTTTTCTTGTAATCTGTGACGGCACCATAGATGTCTGTGCCTTTTATATTAGATTGAAAAAATTGAAGTGTAACAACAAACTGCCCGTCTAATTCGACATAATTAGATATATCAGTCAGTCTGCACGTTACTCTACTTTGGAAAAGCCAAGTGAGGTTATCTAATAAACTGGTGAATTGCTAGAAAGCTCTTAAACATATGCAGATTAAAATATAAAATCGGTTTTCTTTGAGTTTGCACCTCAGTATGCCGAATGCGACACTTCGCCATAATAATTTCAAGGGATACATTAATATTCATCGGGCGTATGTTTACGGGCTGTTGAAAAGACTTGATCAGAGTCAATTTACTCTGAGCGTCGGTGTTAACGTGAAACGGAACGTCGCTTTATAATCTGTGGCAACATTCTGACGCGGCTTAACCAATATAATTGGCGTGTCACTGTGTATAAATGAATCTATAATTATTTTTAGTATCCATTAATGCTTAGCTTAAGATACGTACAATGAAATTTCTCATACATCCACAAATATGCATGAAATATCTAACATTTTATGACTGTATATTGTAGCGAGTCGAAACCAAACCATATAAGTATAACGATGACGAGTCCGTCAACTTTTCTCGATGCAACCTAGCCTTAGGGTGAGTTGATTGAAGCACAGTTGACGAACCTCTGGTCGTTATAAATATAGCCACCGAGCTGTCATTCCATACAGAAACGTCATTTTGTCTCATAGTAAAATATTAAACGGTTACGTTAACTTTAACGGACGGTTTAAATCAACTTACCCTAAGTCTCTGTTAACTTACAATTTAACCGCAATGGACAAGAATACGCAAACCTCGAATCAGATGGCGCTGCAAACGCTTGACCCAAACCAAAACCCAAACACTGCAGCTGTCAAATTTTTACGGTTTTTTTTTGTTGAAAATTTTAAGTAGATATGTTTAAAATTGTTAAATATTGACCGCAATTTTAATTTTGGTTCAGTTATTTGTGATGAAAATGAAGACATCCCAATGCAATTATACCTACCAAGTCTTTCGGAAATACGTGTCGTCCGTTCTCATTGCATCCTGGAACTGCACAGCACGGCATTTTTTAATAATTTAAGTAATAACAACAAATATTTCTCTATGTAATTGACAGATGGTTTGGGTCAAGCGATTGCAGATCCCCTAGTGGCGAATTTATGCAGATTTCTTGTCTATTGACGAACTCTTCCTTCAGCGTTAAATATGGCCGCCGAGCTGTCATTCCATACAGAAACGTCCTCCAGAGTGAAAGTTCAAACTTACCTACCTATCTTGGTTAATAACGGCCGTTTGATTTGAATCAACGTCTAATGAATGGGCAAGACGTGTGACGTCACAATCGGTGACCGACAGCGGATGCACCCGGAATGTATGTCGGTGTCGCAAGCATGCACAGTCGGCTCTATAACACGTAGGTACATGTGGAAAGTGTTACATTACACGACTCCGGTGCTCTGATAGCGTTACGGCTATTAGGCAAAGGTGGAGACGAAATGACAATTCTGCAGCTGCTTTTTTTGTTTGTCTTGTAAATTGATGAACGCCGGCGGCGCCCACGAAAAAACACGACGCAATAGTAGCGTTATAGCGTTACGTGACGTTGTCACGTATAAACGTATCGTCCGTAAACCTTTATTTTTATTTATTTATTTATTCAATCAATGTAGTCATGTATTAATTGGTGGTATACAGAGGTTTTTTGCAGCATGACACCCTGTTAGGGCACACAATGGAACTTATAAACTACTTATAACTATAGCTATCAAGTCAAGATTAACATTTTAATTATTCTTTGAACATACATTAGGTTTTTCAGGTTGCTTGTCACAGGAGAGTTCGCAATATTGTAATATTGTATTACAATTTAGATAGGAGAGTAGAGGGATCCTTACATATCTCATTCGATGATGAAATGCGCTTTACAAAAATAATATTGTATCATCACTTTTCTGTATTACGCAAATTTCATTGTAGAATTGTCCAATCTATGTTCTTTACAATATAATGTAGCTACAATTTTGATCTGAATCTGTTCTGACTTAAAACGCTGAATAGTTATAACTTTTCTTATCATCAACTTTTCTCAAAATCGCTCATTATCAGAGCTGATAAAATTGTGATAACAACACATATAGCGCCGAGAACTATTATCAAAGGCTTTACTTTATTTTCTATTCATGTCTTGAGAATACGTACTATCTGTCAAGTATAATCTCAATGTAGATTATATTGCATAGTGCATACAATTCGTATTGCATAACTCTTTTCCAGATGGACACTATCTAACACTTCAATGTCATGTTTATTTGCTGCACCTAGCTACGCAGTGCAATGCCGATCGAAGTCATTTTATATACTTTTTACTGCAACCATTGGCAAACTTTCAGTTATGTCTTTAATATTTATTTGTGCCACTAGTCTGTTTTCTTAAAACATAACCTTTGTCACTTCTTAACGCAGTAGTTTACCAAGGAAAAATGAGATCAAACCAACCAGACTTACTTATTTAATGTTATCCTCCTTTTATTATCAAAAAAGCAACCCTTGATCTTCATCCTTACTTGTTACGTCCGAAATTATTTGTCACCAGCAGATGTTAAATCATAAGGCGCCTCTTGTAATTCGAGACGGAATGGTCTAACGACTTGGCCAAGACTCCGCGAGCGCGATCAGCGTTATACAGACAAATTAAAAAATTAGTTTAAACCTAATTATTATTATTTTTAATTTTTTATCTATTTATTTCAATGAAAAACTTTAAATTACATTGATTGAGTACTTAACTATAATCTTAAATTTAAAAAGATTTTTAAGTTAAAGAGTTGCACCTAAAATGAAAAATTGAAAATACCTACATATTTATTTCGTGAAAAAACTTCCATATAAAGTTTACCTGTAGATAAATTGCCATATAATATCAGTACATTGTTGCTTTATTACCTTATATTATTGCATTTTATCACTATCGTTTGACAAGTTATGTTTTAACAAATACAGTTTTAAAGCGTTTCTGAAGCTTTTGCCTTTCATACTGTTATGTTTTAGTAGTAACTGTTTGGGGAATTTATTACATATATCTCACAACACAAGGCATCAGGCAAGGAATCAGACTGGATTCAGATCCCACGGTTTTTACACACGTTCTAATTACGATTTTTTCAGATTGGAGAATCTACCTGATTTAGATTTTGAATTCTAACCTTATGCTTCCGCTGATAGCGCGTAGTTGTGGCCGATCCGTAAGAAATCTTCCCTCCCCCAACAACACCCCTAGTGACCCAAATTCTTCGACCTTCATCTATTTTAGCGTCCCCCGCTCGTCTTATTGGGCAAGGTGACGCATTTTCTCACAATTCCACAATTTCGCTCTCACATTCAGTACTCGTAAAGACTTGTGTTGATATTATACAGCTTACTTTGTTGGTATACTCCGAGAATTAGATAGATAGATATATAGAAGATAGAAGAGTTTTATTGGTATAAAATTATTGTAAGGTACATTTATGCAAGTATACATAAACCTTTTTAGGTTTTCCCGTATACCGCTACACTATTCATCGAAGGTCTTAAATATGTACAGTCAATAAAGTCTTAATAAAAACATGCAGGAAATCTGCAAATCTGCTGTAATTGCTTGGATTAACTGAAAATCGCATCAACTTTTCGTATGAATGGTTTATTATAGCGGTGCTAAATGGTGTGTGACTCCGACGAATCGAGAACCTCCTTCTTTTTTCCATATCGGTAATGTGATACAAATAAAATAAACAATACTTTCATTCATGCTTTTTGTCTAATTTTAGAACTAATTTCATCAGCTAACTAAGTATAGGTAATTGTAGGTATAATTGCGTTGAATGGAACGCTTTCATTTCTGATGTAGGCTAGTTTTCTTTGGTTGGTATATTGGAACCGATTACCTACTCTGGTGCACTGAAATCGAGTTTGTTCCGTATTTTCTTTATTATTGCAAATGTCATTTGAAACGCCCGTCTGCACAACGATCTGTGGTTAATGAAACATCATCCCGAGGATGCGGCAAAAAGTTTTAGGTTGATTAGCCTTGCAGCCTTTGCAGCAGCCTTGACCTGGAAAGTTCACGACAAGAAGCATCGTGAATCTACCCGCGATTTCGCCCGCGTGGAATTCGGTTATCGCGTTCCCGCGTGAACTATGCGTCCAAATCTGTCCCAGCGATTAAAACGTAGAGAGGTAGACAGACAGAGTTACTTTCGCATTTATAATGTTAGTATGGATTTTAATACCACTGAAAAAGCAAAGGAGCCCGCAGATAATTAACATTTAAGCCGTTACGGTAATATTATCATAATTAGTATTGATTTCGTGAAGGGGTAGGTTAAGACGTAGTAAGCTAGGTCTTGGTTCGAGGTTACGGGCCAAGGCGTATGCGCCGGCGCATACTAACGGACGTGTGGCAACACCAGCGCGACGGCTCAAGAACGCGCGTGACAGCCCTACGGTATTAGGGGCAGCCCTGTGACGGCCCTTGCTCGTGGAAGTAGTAACTAATAACTGGAACTATCTCTGTGACCAAATTTTGTGCCAGGTGCACGTGAGGGGTGTAAAAAGCTTGTACAGTACAACACAACTTAGAAGGCCCGTGGCGAAGCACTGAAGCCGTTGACGCAGAGTCTATTTTTGCTTAATCCACGCGCCTTCTAAGTTGCGTAAACCTGTATAGGTACGATCTCCCTTTATCGAAATATAATTAACGAGAGATATCCAAAGACAAAAGAACACTCGCGTGAAATTTTGGGCGCGTTTTTGATTTTATGAACGAAAACTACTTTCCAGCTCAATTAGTATTGTTTGGAAGTTGACACTACTCTCTAAAAAATCACTGTATGTAGGTATGTCCGGATTTAACTCGAAAATTACTGGTCGGACTGCAAAAATATCTGGTATGGGGGTAGTTTATAACACTAGTCAACATATAGGCTACTTTTCATCCCAGAAAAACGCATAGTTCCCGCGGGAACGCAATTACCGAATACCACGCAGACGAAGTCGCGGGCAGAAGCTAGTTATTTTATAAACCGCTAGGCTTTATGACACATCAGAATCGTTGAATTGGCATATTTAAAATGGAAGAAAGTGCTAAAAGACTTTAATGCTTTCTAGTTATAAATGTTACAAACAAACAGAGCTGAGTTATTGTCAAAATGTACTTAATAGTTTCGATCGTAAATCCATACCGTGTTTTTCATTAGAAATCCTCCCTAAATCAAATCTAACATTCACTAACTAACATAACTAGTTAAGAAATAATTCAATCCAACTGCTAACGAGCGAGATTGTGAAGTAATTTAACTCGAGTGTGAGTGACCCAATTGAGACGTGAGTGATTGTTAACAATTAAACGTTGCTTAACAGACTTTTGATTACTCCATTCCCCAGTTAAAGTGCCATCTTTCTCCTAACTGACTCGACAACCTTGCTTCGAACAAAGTTTTGTTCGAAGTTTGAATATCTGTAACGCCCTTACTACCACAGAAAAAAAAACAAGCGGCTAAATAATAAAATCGCGTGGTACGGCGTCGTATGAAAACAATTTAAATCGATTACATAAAAACGACGACAGGTTAACCTTGCTCTATGAACATGACCTCAAATATTAAAGCAAGCAGAAAGATTAAACAACTTTTATGCGTGCTGAATAAATTGTTATGTTATACAACGAGATAAGCGGCGTCAACATACGAACTACAAAGTTATCTGAATCGGGTGGCCAGAATCGGAACTAAAATTTTCCATATATTTTCGCGGTCATCATACGATGACAGCGCCTCTTTTTAAGGCATTAATTATGTTTGTTAAGCTGAAACGTTTTTATGTAATCGGTCACATCGTTGACTTCCTATCTGATCGTGCTGGCTGGATATGAATAAACTTTGTTTTTTTCAACGTAGTTCATTGTGCCAAGTGTCACAGGTTGATGACTTTAAAAAAATACTGTCAGGTACCTATGGCAATACATTGAAACAGTAGAATTCATCCACGAGGTCGATCCAATATCTAAATATATAAAACTCAAAGGTGACTGACTGACTGACATAGTGATCTATCAACGCACAGCCCAAACCACTGGACGGATCGGGCTGAATTTTGGCATGCAGGTAGTTGTTATGACGTAGGCATCCGTTAAGAAAGGATTTTGTAGAATTCCCACGGGAACGGGAAAAATCGGGATTTTACTTTTTAATATTTCTGCGCATACGAAGTTGCGGGGAAAAGCTAATTACTTATTGCTCGTTCTAAGAATGTTAATGTATATATGTAGGTATAAGTACGTATCTAAAGCAATTTTAATTCTGAATAGATCTTTAGAAATAGTTGATCGAGTGTCGTTAATTGCGCTTACTTGTGTAACAAGCATGTGTGTGCACTTCATGTAGCATATTGTAGTTGTTTTTATACTTGCTCTGGCGTGTTTTAATTAAATTTTGTGTACTGACGTGACGTATGGTGGCGTACTGACGTCTTTGCCACATTTGTGTTAACATTTACCTTCTTAAGGCAGTTCCTATACCCAGCTCAGCCGTCACTGTCACTCGTGCAACGAGGGAAAGAGAAAGCGCTACGCACAGAACTCCCGATTTAATTAGTATTTAACACGTTTTAATTTCTATAAAAATACCCTCTAAAAACATGGCATTTATAAAGCTGTCAATGTATGCATATAATATGGATAATATTTCTGTTATATTTAGTTTTACACTGTTTGATATAATAAACCGGAGTAAAGTTGGATTAAAGGTCCGACTTAGAGGTTACTTTGGAATTAAATTGTACCGAGCGAAGTTTCGTGAAACGTGTAACGAAAGCTGTCAATGTAAGGAAGATATAATCAAATATAACATATGTTTTTTTCATATTTTTAACTTTTAACATTTCTTAGAAAAGTATGATCTTACATGAGCAATTTCACAATGCTGGGTCAGGGAACGGCCTTAATACACCTCTGGTTGCTAACTTGCTACTCCACGGAAAATGAAATTTTAGTATCATTAATCATGATAGTTTTTATTGACATTTGTGTTGGTTCCACAGTTGCATTGAATCGATTGTTTTTCAACCGACGAAAAAAAAGGAGGAGGTTCTCAATTCGACGCGTATATATATATATATATATTATGTATGACCACGCATATCTCCGTCAATTGTGAACCGATTTCGATGATTCTTTTTTTAATGGAAAGGTGTACCTCCAACTTGAACCCTTTTAATAATTTGGTTTAGCTCTGATGATGAGATCCATGACAAAACGAGGGAACTCCTCCAAATTTGTTAGCATGTGTATGATTTTGGCATCAATTTCAAAGACTGCAGTGAGACTTACGTCCCATCGTACACATGTTTGGAAACTATAGCCGAAAAACATTTTTAATTAAAAAATAGAACCGACTTCTAACTCCGACAGCCTGTAAAGTCGGTGTCAAGTGAACCGCCCCAAAGCTATGACTATCTTATAGTGAACTTGACACCAACTTCACAGGCTGTCGGAGTTAGAAGTCTGTTCTATTTTTTTATTTATTATTGGATATGGTTCGCTTGTGATAAAAATAAGCGTGGTCAGTAACCACGAAGTTCAAACGTGCATTGCTTCCACCAGCTGAATAAATACCGTTTTATTTATTTAGACAGTATACATATAGACAATGTATTACTAATTACTATTATCTTATGTTTAGTTTATGTCATGTATTTCCAATTCTTAGGTATGGCGACTCAATAAATAAGTTGGCAACAAATAAATATGTACTAAACTAACCTATCACTTAATTGAATTGCTTCAAATTTTTTCTCAAAATATTATTCGCTGTTTATGGATGATATATGGATTATGGATAGATTCGGCGAGACCATTAAAACAATCATCGAAACGAAATACTTTAGATTCATTCCGATTTAAATGTTATCGTAAGACTATTGTTCTAAGTTGTTTTTTGTCATAATTTTAACGTTGCACCTGAATCAAACACGCCTGATGCTGAGAAAAAGACAAGTCACGACGGTACATTTTTAACTTATAGTTATTTTTATAGTCTTTTAATATGGAGCGTCTGTTTGATGTCATTTTCTCGCTCAACTTCACTCTTCATAGGTATAGAGTGTTCTAGAGGTTGGTAAACATGCATATAAAGTAATATGTGTTTTTTAAACATTTCTCAGTAACTATACGCCGCTACCTAAACCCAAATCGAAACAAAGTTTCATTTTTGAACTGGTAACCCTTTTTAAGCACACAACTATTCCTACATTGATAACACTGGCGACATAATTTGCTACGTGACCCACTGTAAGGAACGCAGCGAATACTAAACAGTTTCAAATTTAGAACGCTCAAATAATTCGAAAGAAAGTGAAAATAGCTTCCTTCCTTCGATTCAGAACGATCCCGCGAGTTCCGTTCCGTTACGCGCACGTATGCCGCGTTCATGCTAATGAATACCGTCACGAAATCGAAAGTACCTCTCGAGTTTGCTTACAACGGAACGTAATAATCCTTTTATAGATTAGAGCTCGCTACAAACATGACAATTAGTCAGCATAAAGTTGAAATAGTTTATTTGAAATCCTCAACATGAATAATTCAAGCTTACGACTATTTAACTTAGGTACATACTTATGTTCGTAATTTAGGTTGGTTCCCAAACATTTGGTATTAATTTCTGTAAGCTCCTTAAAATGTCATACATTCGTAGGTATTTTGCCTCTAAAAAACTTGATTGCTAATTTTAAATCAAGAATTTCCTCTATTCGTGCTTATAGGTACTCGTCCAACCGCTCATCACCAAGCGTTCGAAATATAAAACTGACCTTTCTCATCGGAATTCGAGACGGCGTCGATCACGAGTCAGAGCCTAATGCAACGATGTTGAAATCGAAAACATCTTGCAAACTCTACACAAATACAATTTGATTATCCTCAATAAACCATTGCGGATTTCCGAACCGTATTGCGTCATTTCATTCTTTAACTGGATCAAGTTTTCGAACGATTACGCGGCAAGGTCAACGAATTCAAAGTGCGTGATGAGATAATCGCAGTGAGATCGTGCGTCCCTGTCGCGCCAGTTGAGTTCGAAAGGGATGGTTTGATCCTTCGTTTTTGCATGCATGCACTTTCGGTCCGCTTCGCTAATCTCTAATTGCGTCGTTCTTTATAGAATAATAGCCTCACTGCACAAATTATCTGCATATTTGCTCGAATCCATGAACAATTTGTGAACAAAATTGTAACATAAGTTACTCAAATCTCGCGTAAAACCGCAGAGGAAAGCAGATCAACAGAGTGGTCTAAATTAGGTGCGTTTCAATGTAAACTTGACGACGACGTATTTTTAAAACGAAAGTATACCTAACTTATTGATGGAAAACTGGATCATATCACCCAAAGTCATACATTATTGATCTATTATCTGTCATTATAATTTTCAATCTAGAGCTAGAAAAGACACGAACACATTCCTACATGATTCCAGACCGCGACAATTAAACACTGCCGCCCTAAGGAAAAAGGCGACTTTTCGACATTTTGGCCAAATTGAGTTATTATAAGCTTCGTGATGAGGAGAACAAGCCGCATCGGCCTATCTAATCCAGGTTACGATAGGAGGCTCCGTTGCAAAGTTACGGTAAGGCAAAAGACCGTATGTTCTTCAAATTTCTGGAGAATGCTAGTTAAGAAGGCAGTATATTGACTATACTAGATAAGAAACACGTATATTAAGATTATACGTTGTACTTTTTGGATTGAGTAATATAAAATACTGATCTATACTACTTAATAAAACCGTATCTGCTCATTACTTGGTTAAAAGAACGTATATGCTACTTTACCGCCTTTAAGCTAAGCTTTTCGTTTCAATTTTGAACAAAATGCTAAGGTAAAAGACCGTAAGTGACTATATACGGCGTTTAAGTCTAGCATTGCATATTATTACTATTACTATGAATACTAGTTTAAAAAAACGTATGTACTGTTATACGGCATTCTAAGTAAGGACAAGCCTGGTTTTCAACAACGAAATACTATCCAACTATCCATTTTTGCCTATACTAGCTAAGAAGGACGTATAATTTTCATTCATGACGATACCCCCCGCAAGCGGGTTGCGCTCGCGCTCGGTCTGTGTGAGTGTCTGGCTGCCTTCAGTGCGCTCTCGTAACAGGAGATGGACGTTTACGTGCCTTGGAGGTCATTAACACGCGAAAAACCTGCGATTAGACGATAAGTCTATATGTTCTGATAATTAAGTATGATATGAAATTAAGTGTTGCATACAACTTAATCATTTGTTTTATATAAATTAATTTATTATTGTACTTCAAAGAGGGTACTTCGTCTTAAGGAGACTTTATCTTCGTCAATGGATTTTAAACAAGATGGTCAAGTAAACTTTGAATAAAGTGATACAAGATAAATATATCAAAAAATATACACTTTTTCATGTACCTTCGCATCTATAAAATTAATTTAATTTTTTAATGAGTGAAGCCATATGGGGATTCAGAACATTAAAGGATTCATTCATCACTCACTAAGCGACGCTTAATTGTGAATTTGTAACGACTTCAACACGTAGGTAGGTTTGTATTTTTTTTTACTGTGAGATTTTTACATATACACATGATAATTGTTTCGGCTTCCAAGCAAATAGCCTACCTAGAATGCAAACAACTGCCTAAAATAGATTTTATATATAGGTATAAATGGAATACGTTTAAAGAGTCAATTTTACATGAGTTTTAAAACTTGGGTATAGCCGAAAAAGAAACATTTTAATTATAAAATGAAATTTTCTCAAATGTCTCGAAAGAGAATAAATACACGAAGACAGTGTCAAGAAAACCGGTGACTTCCCACCAAAGGCTTTATCCGGAAAACAAGAATTGATTGTGCAATGTGCACAAACTGACACTGAAAATGTGCATGTGTGCAGGTGTTAACCAGTTCAAAAACAGACTAGATAAACTCTCTTACTAACATAAACATATGATTTAGACGCATCAGCGAATCGCTGCCTGTCTAAAATTAATTAAATAAATAAATGTCGCCAAAGTAAAGCTACGTTCACAGGTCCTTGGTTAAGGTGTCGGCTGATCACAACAACCAACATGTCCTACAGGCATGTGAAGATCAACATGCGCAAGAGTCGTAGAAAACTGTCTAGCTCTGCGCTGGTAGCGGGATCATGATGAAAACATATTTGTCCAGAAGAAAGGTTTATTATAAACTAGCTTCTGCCCGCGACTTCGTCCGCGTGGAATTTGGTTACAGCGTTCCCGCGAGAATCGAACGTTAAACTATAATAAATTATATACTAAAACCTTAATCTTGAATCACTCTATCTATTAAAAAAAACCGCATCAAAATCTGTTGCGCAGTTTTAAAGATCTAAGCATACATAGGGACAGACAGCAGGATGTGACTTTGTTTTATACTATACTAGCTTTTCCCCGCAACTTCGTATGCGCAGAAATATTAAAATGAATAATCCCGTTTTTTCCCGTTCCCGTGGGAATTTTGCAAAATCCTTTCTTAGCGGATGCCTACGTCATAACATCTACCTGCATGCCAAATTTCAGCCCGATCCGTCCAGTGGTTTGGGCTGTGCGTTGATAGATCACTATATCAGTCAGTCAGTCAGTCAGTCAGTCACCTTTGAGTTTTATATATTTAGATAGTGATAGTACAGGAAGGCCATTGCACTGTCTGTAGCCAATTTGGTGTATCCACCTAATTGTGCACCAGTGCTGATCACCCTTCTCTTGGATCCAGAGAACTTGGTACGTATACGTACTTTGCCCTATCTTATCTTTATATTTGTATTTTATCTCTCTTTGTCGTCATCAAAAAGATTAGGATTATAAAACACTTTTTACGTATCAAGAGAGAAAACATAAAAAAACGCTTGATTTTTTTAAATAAATGATTTTCGACGGACTGCGAAGATATTGTTAAGTTAAGTTAACCATTCCTTAGAACATCATATCATCATATTATATTTTATTATCGACAGATTTTAGGTTTAGAAAGAACTTCATCATCATATTATTATGTAAAATGGTCCCCTATTATGAAAATACCAACTATTTTTTAGGAATGTGTGATTGTTCAAACGTAGTTATGTTATAATGCTATTTGATCGATTTATTAAATTTATAATTTAACTTGTACATTTTCCCCCAATACATTATACGTATTTTACCGTGCACGTACCCAAACCTTTCCACCGTGATATGCTAGGTAAAAAGAACGTATATTCTTTGACTTTTGAAGGTATACGTACTTATTGTCTAGTACACAGGTGTAATTTTAACGTTCGCAGTAATCCTTATAATTTTTTGAATGACGTGCTAGGCAAAAAGTACGTATAAATCAAATATACGTCTTTCTTATTAAGCATGAGGTGTGATACGGCCAAGGAATAGTTTCCATTGCAGATTTATGTGGTCTATACTAGCTAAAAAGGGGGTATAATGAGCATATACGGTCTTCTTCCTTGTTTTTAAGTACAAAATATTATTTTTATACTAAGCAAAAATGAAAAAACCCGTTTAAAAAATAAACGGATGCTTTATAAATTGTTATGTTATTATTTAAAATAAGTAAAAAAATCAATACTTTTAATGCAAAACAAATTTTTGAAATATCTTTGCAAACTTCGTAGAAATCGCAAAAAGAAGATTTTGATCAGTTTTTTGCGATTATCTCCAAAGTGTGTTTTGTCGAAAGGTCGCCTTTTTCCTTAGGACGGCAGAACACGTCCTCAATGAATAAACTGGAGTTATGACGAAAACGAAATCGCGACGTCCGCTAAACGTTGAGAATATTTATGCTAAAGAGACTCCAGTATGAATATTTATGTCCCAGCGAGCACGAGCTTCATAGATTCACACGACAATGCGCTACGTTTTCTAAAAAGTATATAGGTAGGTAGAAATGCGTCGACTCCTCTACAGAGAAGATTTAAAAACAAGTTCCTTTAGTTCTCTAGCGATGCTGGCTGGAAGGGACTTGAGTTCTTAAAAAAACCGCACACATACCACTTCATGTCACACTTTACTGGCCATAAAGAGGACAGTTTTTTATTCAATTGATCGCGAGCGGAATGGGATCGATCACGTCTTCGATTTTTGAATTTTTATGAAATGCAACTACGAACGACAATTATCAAACTGCGATTGATAATATTCGTCATCACCCATGGGCAATTTTCGTGTTGTTATCCTACTTATCTCTAATATTATAATCAGGATGCATTGTATATGTATAAGGTCTAAAGGACAAATACTTGTTTTTATTGTCAGTAATCTAAATAATGCAAGACTGTTGCGAACTTATTATCTACATTATTCATTTATCTAAATCGAGATAATTTCAAATGATAAAGGAGCGAACTTTCTTCGTTAATCATTATTATAATTATCATCGACACTATAAGTACTCCAATCGAATACATTTTCATAAAAACAATTGCTTTGTTTCACTGACTTTTCACGATCATTTTATTATATAATTGCTTAAGTTTTTTTTCTACAAGTATGTTGCTAATGTTTCCTGTGTTGTGCTGCGATTCCAACTATGTTGTGCAACTTGTTGGAATCGCTTTCAAATCAACGATGCGTTCGTCGCGTCCACAAAATTGGAAGCAGGAACAGTCACAAGAAATTACAAGCTTCATCGACCAAGCACTTAGTACAGATCGCGGCACGTAACTTG
Source organism: Aethes cnicana (assembly GCA_963971205.1). Lineage (NCBI taxonomy): Eukaryota > Metazoa > Arthropoda > Insecta > Lepidoptera > Tortricidae > Aethes > Aethes cnicana. The sequence goes on from OZ020280.1 coordinate 13,223,114, forward strand.
AAACTTGAGCGGTGAGCAAAAGTAGAGGGGATTTCTGCGCATGTTTTCGACTGAATGGCCAATAAGCGTGCACACACGACAAAGCGCCCCCTAGGTCCCGCGCCCTTCTGCCGATAAGACCTTAATTTTGACTCCGCATCGAAGTTCACCGCTCAAGCGCCGTGCCGATGCCTGTACTCATAGAATAGGGAGAAATATTTTCTCAACGATATGATTACCGTATTTTTGCTCACCAGTGGGCGCCACTGGCATTGGAGACGCGTTCCAGGCGGTGATTGGAAGGATGTGACGTATAGCTGTCAATGTCAAAGCGCGCAAAATGGCCAATGGCTGCCTTGGCCGACGCCAACGCAACTGACAACGCTGGAGAACTTATGTTTTTTTTTTCAAGAAAATGAGATGACTATGTATTAAATTATGACCACATTATCGAACTGTTCACTCTGAATCATATTTAAAACGCAATATGGCTACTAGCCATAATGAAGTACCCAAGTGCAAAATGGCCGAGAAGCGCAAGAAGCGTGAAAACTCGTGTGGCGCTCTCGCCAGCGCTTGTCTCTCTGTCTTCCCCCAAGGTGGGAAGGAGATGGAAGAGCTTTCTAGTATTTGACAGTACATAATTGAATTCCCTTTTGCATTGACGCTTGCTGTGATTATTATCAGTCAACTAACTTTCCTTTGACAGCTTTTTTTTATCCATGTGACAGTAAGGCCGACTTGCAGCAACGCCGGTAACCTCGGGTTACCCTCTAACTCGAGTAAAGGTCATACAACTAAACCAGGATTAACGTGCTAACCCGAGGTTAAAGGCTTGGTGCAAGTGGGCCTAAGGTAATTAATAATGACACGAGGGTGTTCATGGCAAGCTTATGGTACATTAAAAAAATATTTAATAAATAAGGGAACAGGAAATACCCAGTTTAAAAACTATTTTATTGTAAACGTGCGTGACTATTGTCCATGTGTTCCCATTCACATAATAAATACATAATAATTATTATGTTGTCTTGAACCGGTTCTGTTCCAATACTTCCAATATAGCTAACAAATTCGATTAACTTACAAACAAAAGAACACAATCAACATCGGTTCATCCGTTACAGAGCAACAGACAGACAAAACAACCCTTTTTGCGTCAAGGGTTAAAAATGTGGATTCGAGATCGTCCTCCCTGTCTTCTACAGTTTAAACTACCCCTGCACGCGGCCTATTACCTACTCGCGAGCATAGACGTAAATAATGTAGACCCGGTCTAACGTACACGTGATATGTCCCCACTTCCACGGTGTCCAATCCAAAGTTCTGTCACCGAGCGTGCGGGACAATAAGCGTTTTTAAAAAAACCTTTTTTCGAAACTGTTTCTCAGTATCTAAAAACTCGTCTCGTTGTTGGAAAAATGTGACCCAGCTTTAGTGTCACGATACAAGTTTAACTTTGGATTGGACACCAATAAAGTGAGGAAACATGACATGTATCTACGTTAGGCCTGGTCCATACGAAGTATTATTTATGTCTATGCTCGCGAGTAGGGTTTGCAATCCGGATATCCGGATATCCGAAATATCCGGATATCCGTAAAATTTCAGATCCGGATTCAACGTCACATGGAATCCGGATATTTCGGATTTCGCGGATTCGTGAAATATTGGTCATGATTATAACAGAAACAGTTTTCGATTGAATTTCTGAATGATTTCGTACATTTTTTGGCTGTGCGTGTCGTGTTTCTTTATCATTGAATTTTTTGTGTGAATTGAAGATTGAGGATTACCATTAGTTTTATTTTTATACATAATTATAATGTAAGATCGTTGTAATGAGTGCTGAAAGAACGAGAGGACTAAGTAGGTACCTACTTTTTCTAAGCAATTTACCTCAGTCTAACGACTATTAAGCATGTTATTTTTTAAAGGTAAAGTAAGTTTTTTAGTTATTGTAATTACTTATATCAAACCAATAAACATACATAAATGTAACTTTTTCTCCGTTTTCATATTATTTTCTACGCTTATCTAAGGCAAATTAAGAAAAACGCCGAAGTTAACGCGGTGTTTTTGGAATCCATAGAATTAATTGTTCTAAACAAAGATATAAGTATAAATAATTTTTAAAACTCAACACTATCCTTCAATCTGGTAGAACTCCAAAGGCGTGGAACAGGAGCGTGATGCCTCTTTTCTTTAAGAAGGGTGACAAAACTCTTCTAAAGAATTACAGGCCCATTTCGCTGCTGAATCACGCCTATAAGTTGTTTTCCAGGGTCATCTCAAATCGCCTAGCGAGAAAGCTTGACGAGTTTCAGCCCCCGGAGCAGGACGGGTTTAGGACGGGTTATGGTACCATAGACCACATCCACACAGTGCGGCAGATTATACAAAAGACCCAAGAGTATAATCAGCCCCTGTGCCTAGCTTTCGTGGACTATGAGAAAGCCTTTGACTCGGTCGAGACCTGGGCTGTTCTGGACTCCTTGCAGCGCTGTCAGGTCGATTACCGCTACGTTGACGTGTTGAGATGTCTGTATCACGCTGCCGAAATGTGAACAGTCAAAGCCTATCCAATTGCGGAGAGGGGTGAGACAGGGGGATGTTATGTCCCCAAGACTGTTCAATAACGCATTGGAGAGGAGGACGTATTCAAGACTCTAGACTGGACCGGACGCGGCATAAACATTAACGGCGAGTACATCTCACACCTCCGGTTTGCGGACGATATCGTCCTGATGGTGGAATCGCTGCAGGAGCTGCGTTGGATGCTGAACGGCCTAGCTGATGCCTCGAGACAGGTCGGACTCGGTATGAACTTGGATAAGACCAAAGTCATGCTCAACAGCCTGTGTGTGTTTATCTGGGGCAGATTGTGCAGTTAGATAAAAACAACTTCGAGAAGGAGGCCAAAAGGAGAATTCAGCTTGGCTGGGCAGCGTTCGGCAAGCTGCGTCGAGTCTTCTCGTCTCAAATTCCGCAATGTCTAAAAACCAAGGTCTTTAATCAGTGCGAGCTCAAAGGGCTATGGAGAGGGCTATGCTCGGCGTTTCTCTGAAAGATCGGATCCGCAATGAGGTGATCAGGCAGAGAACGACAGTTGTCGACATAGCCCAAAGAATAAGCTCTTTGAAGTGGCAGTGGGCCGGTCACATCGCACACACATCGGTCACACAGAACTGCGGATAGTCGTCGTTGGAGTAAACGCGTTCTTGAGTGGAGACCACGACAAGGCAAACGAAGTGTAGGGCGCCCTGTTGCCAGATGGAGTGACGATTTGCGCAAGGTGGCCGGTGTAGATTGGATACAGCACGCCTTGGACAGAGCTCACTGGCGTGCATTGGGTGAGCCCTACGTCTATCAGTGGACTACTATGGGCTGTTGATGATGATGATGAAATTTTAAAATGCTTTTATTACATGATATGAAATATAATAGGGGGATTAAACAGAAATAATCAAATATATCTACCTACTCACAAAATAATCTCTGTGAGAAACGTGTCTTTTGGGTACTTACCTAAATTGCCTAATAATGTTAGGCCCGGTTCCTATATCCACAAAACGCCTCGTTTTGGCTACGGATGCTTAAAATTTGACATTTGGGCCATGGAAAATCTGTCAAATACTAACCATCCGTAGCTAAAACGAGGCGTTTTGTGGATATGAGCAACTCGGAGTTAATATGTATCCGCAAAAGTTATAGAACGTTACTTTTTTGTAAAAAATCCGTATTATCCGAATTATCCGGATATCCGGATCCGTCAAATTTTAATATCCGAAATATCCGGATCCGAAAAAATGACGGATTTTGCAAACCCTACTCGCGAGCCTGACCTAAATTTCGTTTACTATCTCACGGTCGCAGTGGGTAGGTGATAAGGTATTGGGTATTCCTATTCAGATAGGTATCGAACATCAGTTGGACGTAACGAGCGGTGTTTTGCACACGGGACGTAAAACCTCATCCGCTCTAGCTTCCGCTGATAACGATGCCGTTCAAACAAAGGCCACCTTTCCCCAAACACACTTGTTTCAGAGAATGCGCCGTTACAGAATTATGGGTTTAGATAGAGACTGATAAAATCAAATCAATCATTTATTCAGCGAATGGGGACTATCGTTTCTTTGCTCACCAGTTGGCGCCACTGTTGACTAAGGTCCAGAGGCATAGCTGTCAAAGGCGACTTTATAAGATCGGCGCCGAAACAAAGTTTTCAACCTTGAATCTCATTAAGTTTATTCATTATAAATAACCATCATCATATCGAGTAGCTATGCCGTAATGTTGAGCAGTTTCGTTTTGGTTTGAAAAAAAAAATTCACACCTTTTACTTTTGTTTGCCAAATAATCCCTATTTGCGATAATTTCACGGAGGAGATCACTGTTCAACAGGTAAATTAAAGAAATTTATAATTTATATCACGAAGCCCGCCAAAACCAGTGAAAAGTGAATGTTATTGGACCTCACGCGACACTATCGCCTCTAGTGGCAAATTCACACGCGATAGCTCCCATTGGCCACATTTGGCACTTTTACACCTCAGAAATGAATCTTCCACAATAACAGCCTATTTAAGGCCTGCTGCTGGGCACAGGCCTCCTCTCATCACGAGAGGATTCGCGTTAGTGCCTTAGTGGTACACACACATTTGACAAACGTCCTCGCACGCAATCCTTGACACTTCATTCGAATTGTGTTTGAAATCGTGCTTTTATTCTTGAGGTGACTGCTATAATGTACTTACAGCGTACTCTATATGCCCACGGGATTAACTTGAAATCTTTCACCTTCATACATTTCAGTAAGTGCAAAATCGAATTCGCAATTCGCGATGCTGTCAGTGAATAGAAGGCACGTTCCTAATAAATAACAAGTCATTCTTACATCACGATTCACGGTGACTTTGCTTAGCGAATAAAAACTCTGTGAATCCAATATTAAAACTGAAAATACAGAACACATTACTTGTTTGTTGAGAAGTTTGTTCTGGTCGTTTATTTTCTCGTGTCTATGCCTCACGTTTAATATGTCAACAGGGATATCCTCATTTCGCACGAACCTCACTAACTGAGCTGACAAGATAAAAAGTCATGAAACTTTTAGTGTCAATAGTCGGCATTGACCACCTTCTATCAGGTGGGCCGTCTACCTGCTGTATTTAGAATTTATTTATTATTTAAACTACATATAATTTATCTTCAGAATACTTTTTAATGGAGAATAAGTGATCTAAATCTTTACTTAATAAATATAGACTTCGAAGTTCAAACAACTTGACTCAGAGCAAACATCAATAAGTAACTAACTAACAAAGGTTTTCATTCCTATGTTCGAACATCTGCTCATGTTTACCTACCTATATACAGGACTGACTGAATGACTTCGAATTGATAACACAAAACAGTTCATTCTGGCTCAGTTTATTAAAAATAGTGTTTTGCAATAATTGCATTTTAACTTATTTTTTGTTAAAATTACTTAGTTTCGTAAAAATGTATGTTTCATAAAAACTACATTTTTATTTGGATTGTTTAAAAATTTCTGAAAAAAATACTATTGATTACATTGATATATACACACTAACGGGGCTTAATCGCGTAAAAAAAAACTATTTATATTTTACCTCGACGTTTGTCCCGTTAGTAGTGTGTTTAATATGAGTGTGTATTGCGAAAGTTTGAGACAATGCAGGTTCTATTGAGTAAATTAGCAGTATGAGACTTAGTACAGACAGGGATTGAGTTTGGGGAAGATGTATGTAAGACATTGATTTGGAACTATCAATTTGAAATCATCCTACATTGTATATAGGTACATTATAACACGATACACTTAACTTTAATCAACTGTAAGTAATAGCTTACATTGTTGTCGATACACTTACGCAAACAGTATGGTCGGGTATCAAATATATGTAAACAACTTTCTATCTAGCTCCATTTAACAACATAATAATAAAGATCATAAATAATTTATCATTAATGTCCGCCCTAAAGTCCGCAACACAGCCGGTGCAGTCGGTGACTTTACGGCAATGAATGTTCGTAGGTTTGATTCCGATAGAACGGACACACATGTAAAGGTTAATTTTATAAAGTCTTGACAATCTGCCAAGAAGATTCCAGTCTATTGAGATGTATCAGTAGAAGACGTGGCAAAGGTTGCAGTGTCTCTTATCTCGGCTATTGCAAATTCACGCCATAGCCTTAATATCCATTGAAAAATCTTATATTTAGCTGTTTTTGTTTGTATCTACAAAAACAGATCTGAAGTAGCAAAGATAGATATAGCTCGACACAATTGATATGGCGCGCGGATTAAACGACAATAGACTCTGCGTCAACCGCGTAAGAGCTTTGCCGCGCGCCTTCTAAGTTGTGTCGTGCTGTGTACACACTCCACAATGTTTATACAACGCTTGAAGGTTCAATAGATAATAATTATCTCACAAAGTAATAAACAACTACACACTTACATTGAAGAATTTTAATAGTAAATAATATGATTTTTATGATCCCAGTTTCCGGTCGGATTTCCGCTGCTCCGATTTTCTTACAAAAAACTGTTGATTAACGAGACAATGATGTCATACTCTTCGTGATATGACATCAAAGCAGCTATTAATTAACTTTATAGATGTTTGTAATAAATATGTATAATTAAGTAATTACTTTAGATTCAACGGCAATTAACGATGTGACTAAAATAGAACAAGCAAAGCGTCGGTCTAGTAGAAGAAGAAGAAGAAAAATCATTTATTTACTACGCACACAGATTACAAGAAAATAAACAAAAGAAACAATACAAAGAAATTAAGGAATTACAATGGAGCCTGTGTGCTCACAGCGGTGAAACGGTGTCTGGCTCAGCTTTTTGCTGAGGTGAGGTAAACACCTGCAGCGCTGATTTTCAGCCAGCAACCATTGTGTGACCCACGGAGCGTTACAAAATGAAAAGAAGAATAAAAACTGAGCTTTTACCATATATATGGTCAAGCAAAACATTGTGACGATATTTTGCTAAGTTTCTTAGGTTTTTAATTTTTTTCGAGTCGGTGAAAGAAAAATGTTTGAATGGGAAGCAGGTATCGCTCACACCATCAATCCCATACTGGCCCGTACTAATTTATTTTAAGCAACTCGAAACAAAAACCTTAAAAACATCCTTAGAATCGATAGCTGATACTCTGGGTAAAATATCGTCACAACGTATTGCTTGACCCTGTATATTCGTAAAATAATATTAAAACTGCGAATTCGGTTAGCAACGTCGAAAATCACTCTTGATTAGGTAACCTAACTGAAATTTTACATGAAGGTTGAACTCGTGAACTCGTATCTTCTTTATCGGTATTGTTTGTGTCTTAAGATGTTTTTTTTTTTTACCTAGGTACCAACCAACGTATTATTAGTCAACAAACTTATTTTTTTATTACTGCGAGTAAAAACTGGTATAAGAAGCGAAGCGACCTGCAACTCGGCCTTGCCCCATGATAGTAATGTCCAGTTAGAAAATCGGAACTGCGGGATTGCGCACTCGACCTCCGGCAGAAAGCCGGAGACAATGCCGGCGGGGCCGCCGTGGCACTGACACTGGCTGTTACTAGAGAAAAATTAGGATCCAGAAAAAAAAGTAGTTGAAACGCTTTAGCCTCGGTTGCGTCAAGCCAGTTGACGGCTGATAAAATCGTTGAGTGAGCATCCCATGCCTAAATAAGAGTAGAATAATTTCTGCCTGGTCACTAATAGGTAATTCAGTAAGTAATTATATCTGCTCGCTACATAGAGAGATGGATGGTGTACACTGATAGAGTATAAAGCTGATATACTCTTATCTATCTATCTATTTAATAAGAATTAAAAAAATATCCCTCTAAATAGGTAAAAGTGTATTTTATTAAAAGGATAAGGACGCTCCCATTCTCTTTGTCCTGTTTGGAATAGAGCCTAAAGAAGGTATCAGAGGTCTCGCGTACAGCAATTATCATATAAAAACATGTTAAGTAATACAGAGATGAAAGCGAAGGAAAGAAAGACATGTGCCAATCCAAACAAACACTAAGTAGGAAAAAGGTAGGAAAATGATGATCTGGTTCAGCAGACACGGGACTTTTAGTTTCATTGGGGTCGTCAAAAAAACTAGTTCAGTCTTATATCCCGTGAGGTCGGGGACGTCAGCATGCTTCAACCCTTCTCACGCAGTTATCCTTTCTCTCAACCTTTTAACCGCCCAAATGTAATCTCAACGAGGTCAAATACCTGTCAATAGTTATCATCTTCGGAGATGTCATGCCGTTAAACACTGTGACCTCGAACAAAGGCCGGCTGCATAGTGCACAATAAACTCCGCGAGGTCCGGTTGCATTGCGGACAAAACAAAACTAGACTTGCTTGACATATCCTTTTGCCCTACTTCGTCGCCGGCATTAGAACAGTGGACTTTGAATAAGCTTAAACACGGTCTTGTTTGTCTAACTAGCATATTGTAATCCTGTTTTCTTGTGATAACAGTGTTTGATTGTGGCAATTCGGTACAAGATTAAAGAGCCGGTAATGAAAGTCGTTATTATCATTATGTTGTGTGGCATAAGGTATTTGTTGTTATCTATTATAGATGACTTCAAGTATCTAACGTAGTAGGTATGATTTTATGTGCGAATTCCCAGATAACACGTCGATCTTATTGGGCCGTTGCTAAGTGACCGTGACTTGTAACATTTACACGGTGCACCGACTATATCTCTGTAGATTGAACGATATACCTCCACACATGATGTTTGGTGCTATGTCATAAATACATATTTTTGAAATATGATGTGATGGCTTTTTTTAGTTAGGATTTGAAGTCATATTCCAACATCATAAAAATTCTACCACTACCTTTCGCGAATAGTAGCAACTACATTTCCAATAGCGTGCGCGGTGTAAATTCCATCGTTATTCGCTTGACATTGAAAATTATCGTAATTTTTCAAGCGCATTTCATGAGAATTTATGAGCCAAATACTCATATCGTCATCGTCGCTGAGCAAGATTTATCAAGCCAATTACGCCGGCCACCGTACAATAGCGAGGCGTTCATTGTGGATCAATTCGTTGGCCAATTTGTGTTCCGACCGTTGAACTTAGGCTGATAATTTAATACATGTCAATGTCGCGTAACCACAACGGGTGAGAACGACCGCTCTGCGGGGAAAAAACACCGATACGCAATCGGTACACAAAATGTTGCATCACCGTTTGTTTTATATTTACGTCACGCTTACTCCTGTACGAGTACACGCAGTCACATTCCTTATTCACAATTCTGATCTGCGGCGTCAGTTTAAGCAAATTTATTGCCACAAAAGTCGTTCGAGCGGGTCACCTGCGCCAAAAATATCCTATTTTTGGCCAATCAAACGTAATTCTATGCGCTCCCGTCGAAATATGCGTTACGATCAATCGAATCCGGCTAAACAAACAAAACAAGCCTTTGAATGTTATTTTTCCCAATGTGAATGTGACCTTGTCTCGCTTGGAGTTGTTTAAGCGGCTTTCCGGTCTGCGGCAGAGTGCTTTGATTGACTTCGAACGAATTGTTACAGTGGAATTATTCGGCAGCTTTGTACTTTATAGGTACGCATTATTTACGAGCATATTGTCTTTGCGCTCTTCAAAACTTGCCATTACACGTTTTACAGATCTTTTTGTCGTGGAAATCAATGTTCGGCCGAAATCAATGTAGGAGCTCTGACGAACACGCCAATCAATGGCTCACGGAATCACTTACCTTGGCTTACAATACAATACGAGTGTTTTTCTGTGGAAAACTCGATGACACTTCTATTCTGTAACCACTTGACGGTTTTACCAATTGTAGTGGTTTGTTTTTCTAACTTGTTAAGCGCGTTAATATATTTCTAAAGAATACGTAGATTCTATACGCGCGAAACGCGTTATGCATAAATGAAAACGACGCATTTGTAGGTACTTACCTTTTAATGACTAATTAAGTCGTTGCCAAGTAGTAATGTGCGGATCAATCGGTAACGTGTGATCGTAATTGTTCCAGAGCGAGTCGAGCTACACGTCCTCGGAGGGCGAGGGCGGCGGCGGTGGCGGCGGCGGCGAGCGGCACGCCGTGCTGAGCTACGAGCAGGTGGCGCGGCTCAACGACGTCATGGACGAGGTGGTGCCCATCCACGGGCGCGGCCACTTCCCCACGCTGCACGTGCGCCTGCGCGAGCTCGTGGCCGGCGTGCGCGCGCGCC